>VZTH01018016.1:272653-289166 GCA_013397815.1 Aleadryas rufinucha
AGCTCCTTCGACAGGTCGATGGCAAAGAGGCAGGAAGGGTCCTTGTGTGCAGATCCACTGCAGCCTTTATTCCAGCCCTGCTGCCCGTGACAAAGACGCAGTGAACGGGGGCAGTGACAAAGACCCAGACCTATAGAGAGTTCCAGTTTAAGCACGGGGGTCGAGAGAGCTGAGGATGTGGGGCAGTACATAGGTGGGGCTAAGGTATGGGGGCGAATAGGAAACTAGTGAGGGAGGGACTAAGGGACAAGGGTGAATGGGGAAACAGGGAAGGGAGAACATTCTGGATAGGGCCATATAGGGTAGAAAAGAACAGGGAAAGCCAATGGGCCAACAGGAGAGACAGAGCCAGGGTACATTTCTGTCACAGAACAGGGTATTGTGAGAGAGATGTTTTTAGTCACTCCAACCTGGGGAGAATTTCTCCACTTAGCTCCAGGGGGTTCTCATAATCCCTGGTTGTGTGGGAGCTCACAATCTTCCATCTCCAGACAGAACTCCAGAGACACAAAACCTCACACTGCAATCAAGAACCTAGACTACCTCTTCTACTGAAGGCTCCTCCCAGGGCTTGATTTATAGGGCTTGTGCCCGCCCTGCAGCCACAGCTGTTTATAGGAGATTGATGAGCCCTTCTGGTAGAGCCAGCCCTAATTAATAGTTGGACCCAGATGGGTCCCGGTCTTGAATAAGAGTTCGGCTAGTGCATACCATCAGGGCGTGACTACACCTGGTGTTATGGGACACCTGCCTATGACAAAGAAGATTAGAGCTTTAAATGTTCCTCTTACCATAGTGATCCAGGAATAGTTAGGGTGGCAACACAGCTGGGTTTGCAGGCCTCTATTTCATTTTTTTTTTCATTCTAGTCTGTGAGATAAAGAATGTGCTATCAAACTTTGACCAAAAAAAACCCTACTCTTAAACCTAAGATGATTTGGGGTTTTTTTCTAAGTAAAAGAAAAAAACTTTTATGGAATCGTCAGCATTTTTAGGACAGCTAAAAATAAAAGAGAACTTCGAAAAGGAGAAGTTAGGTAACAAAATTCATCACAAATAACTGAACATGACCTATCCAGTCTCATTTTTCAAGCATAAGAAATTGCAGAACATGTACTTTACTGCCTGTGTCTGTCTGCAGCCCTGCTACCATGCATAGTCCCTGTGAAAAACTGCTTTGGCTGTGGTGTTAGTGGTATTAAATCCTAAGAATATACTGATGTGCTAGCTAATTAAATTAAAACTAACTCAAATACATCTGAAACGATACCAGGAGTTCTCAAATGATAGTGTTTATATGTCCTAGATTAAAAGATGAAGTAAGTGGTGTTAATTCAATTTTACGTGAGTGCAGGATTCAGACATTCCAGCTCCATGGTTAGAAATCAGTACAGTGACCTGGCAAAACAAGAACTGCATAAAAAGAGAACATCTGGAAAATACCCAAGTAGACAATCTGCCTTAAAAATAATAAGCTGACTAAAAGGTGGCTATGAAAACTGTAAGAGCTAAAGACCACAGCCTTCAAAGCAGATATTAAAAAGATGAAACTACCTCAGGAGGAAAAAATATTTCTTTAATGGTGACTTGGGACAACACTAGCAGCTTCTGATTACCTTAGACTCACTACTTTCCTTCTTTGTTTTCACAGGAAATATGTCAATGTGGGAACTAAGTTGGAACTTGAGTAAAGACCTTGAAGTCTGGCCCCTGGAAAAGACAGTATCAGTGCTAGCAGACGTGAGTGAATTATCCACTGCTAAACAGAGATGAAGGATTTTATCTGCTTATTATGGGCAAGTACTGATAAATGATTATGTAATTAAAATGGAAATTGAGTCCTGAGCTGCACTGACTGGGGTGTGAGGAGACATGCTGAGGAAGTGTGACTCCTCATGCTCTGGCGACAGGCACAAGGTTAAACATCTGCTCCCAGCTCTCAGCATCCGAGTCAATCTGCTGATCATCCTCCCCTCTTTAATTCCTCCGTTGCATGCTTTGAGACTTGCAGACTCTGAAGGAGCAAAGCGTTACCAGCAACAAGAGGTTTGCCACATGGCCTCAGGTCTAATAATTCAGTTACCCTGGTGTAGTGACCAGATAGCAGTACTAATTCTGGTGAACCCACTTCAGAATTTATCTCAGGAACACAGACAGTCCCCATTTGTCTACTAAAACAGAGGAAAATGGAAGTTTGAGAGGAAATTTATGGAAAAATAAAATTATTCATGTTGAAGTAAATGCATGAGATAAATAACATACATAGTAATAATGTTATTATGATAGTGACAGCCTAAGTATATAAGCCAAGCTAGGTTTACAGAGAGAGGTATTGGGTTTTACTGGACCAGTGAGGTCATTGCAATAAAAAACGGAGAACCTTTCAAGTGCTTCTTCACTTTGTAATTTGGTAATTGGCATGTAAACTGAACAATTGCAAAGATAATTACATGAGTTATGTTTGAGAAATTGGTCTCATCAATCATTAACCAGAGTTACTAAAAATACACTCTTCATAGGTAGGAAGAAGGGAAGCCATAGAGATCTTCTGTCACTGCTTAGAAGCTGCTCACACACTCCAGAAATCCCTAATAACTCAATTGATTTAAACTTCAAATTCAGCCCAGCTGAAAGCTTGGTATTTAAAGCTTAATAACACAAGAAATGTCTCTATGTATTTTTATAAATTTTCCACACATGTGAATTACTCAGTCACTTTCTATCATATGAAGAATATCAACAGGTTATTGCTCCACCCAGCTCCCAGTCAGGCATTACCTTTTCTCATTCTCAGCTGGACCAAAGAATTACTAACACTGAGAAGCTCCTAAAAATGGAGCTAGCAGGGATGCTAAACAGTAGGATGTAGAACACGAACTGGAGAAGTGTGTGGTTGTGAAATCTCTTTATGGATGCAATAAAACAGGACAGTGGGGGAAGATAAAGGAAGCTATTGGAAATGTGGTTGAGAGAATATCTGCCCTGTGTAATGGACGCCCACACTGAGAGGTATCCCAGATCAGTGCAGTTGGATCTAGGCAGCATGGAAAAACACTTGGTTCTGACAGTGGTCTAGACAGCAGCATGAGACTATGGTTCCCAGAGTAATGAATCCTGCCAGTCAGCTCATCACTGCATGTTCCTGAGCTACTCTGGTCTCCACTACCCAAAATCTTACAGTACAGTCTTCGAGCATTCTAACATAGGTATGCTTTAAAGGTATTTGTCTAAAAGTGATTATAGAAAGGGAGAAAGGATTGCTTTGGAAATGCAGACTGCTCAGAAGTACAATCTTCATCCTGTATCTCATATGATCTCTACAGGAAAAAGATAACTATCTTTATCCTCCTTCCCTTCCATGTTATTCCCTCTTTTTTTGGACCTACATGTCCAAGATGTTTATGAGGAACTTTATGGATGCTGATGATTTTAGTTCTTGCTACTTATGACATAAAAATAAGTGCTGTCCCTTTGCAGGGATGAGGGTGCTCTCCTGTGCTAGAACTGAAACTGAACATGGGAGAGATACACCAATGGAAGCAACAGAGCAATTCTGTTCCTCAGATCTGCTGAGACATTCCACTGCACCATGTAAGAACATGGAAAAGTTTCTTATTGTAAAACCTCTTTCTCAACAAGCAGAGTGAGATGAAAGCAACCCAGCAAGAATCTAAGAGAGGTTCACAGGGAGGTATTGGGTGTCTGTTTCATAAGGTGTGGAGTGGCTGAGCACTACATGGTAGAGACTTAATTTTCACTCTCAAACTCATAAAGAACTTTTTATGATCAAAGTGAGGGAACCAAAGTGATGCTGCTTCAGCGTTAATTTTCAGCAATATGGGAGTGAAAAATAAAAATCCACTCCAATGCACAGCTGTGCTGGAGGGAAAAGTGTTGACTGACTTCTGATCGTTTGATTGTTTTACTTGTGTTAAAAGTATTTTCTTGACCTACCTCAATAGAACTACAGACAGATTGGTTTGATCCTTTTTTCTATCATTTTCAGTGTCAGTGAAGCCCAATGTTACAATTATCCTACATCTCATCAATTGTTAATGTGATTTCTTGGCTAAGAAAAGTCAGTGAAATGTGAAATTTAAGCCTTTATGTTAGATGGAAATTGTCCTAAATTTAGGGAAGTAGAGGCTGCTTAAAGATGGGTGAAATTTTTTACTTCCATATTGTTTGTCACAGAAACGATATTGGTATGGGCCCAAAATATGTCAGCATTGGTGTCAGGCATGGAAAACTGAAACCTGCATAATATTATAAAGCGGTAAAATGGCAGCAGAGGTTTCATAACCTCCATTTAGAACACTTTCCCATTTCTTCACTCAGAAAAGTAATTTGAAAAATTAAAAACTTGTAACAAATACTTGCCAAACTGCACTAGGATCTAAATGGCCTGTTGCACTCTGTACTGGTGAGTCACACACAGTAACGACAGCATGGTGCAAAATTACTCTAATTAAATGCCTCTAAGAAGACTTTGACATTTTTGGTATGGTTTTCATCTTGCAGAAGCAACAGACAATGGTGCCTACAAATTATTTTTTCCCACATTTTTATTGCTACTGTGTCTGGAAATGTGTTAATGTTTTTTAATAATTGTCATTTAATCTTAACTGGTTTACCCATATTGAACGTGCAAAATACCATAACTTTAAGAAGTGCCTGCATTGAGGTACAAGACTGTAAGGACTAGGGTCTTTTGTTGTGCAAATGACCTGTGAAGAATATAATTCCTAGGAGAAGGTGTATAGATTAACTCCAGATCAGTTTTTCAATAATGGATACAAAATAAATAGCTTAAAATAAATAAATAAACAGAAAATCCTTTACTTGCTCTGCACTCACCATATGTGTCTGAGTACAACTGTTTCCTAAAGCACACTGAAGAAGCAGAGATGAGGGAAAGAGGGGAAAACAAACACCTTTGAGTTTCCTCAGACGATAAATACAGTATGTTTATACGTTACTGGTCAATCTTTAGTAGTTACAAACAGGACTACTTCCACAAAAGTTCCTGCTCCTCCTGGAGACAGTGCAGGTGTGCTGATGGTATTCCCTGGCACAACAACAAACAGGATCACTTCATCCCAAGATCTCACAGTAATCCGTGTGCAATTGTGGCAAAACAGAAAAATCTGCTAGGAAACGAATTCTATGAGGAGCTGCTGGCCTTTGCATGGTGCCTGGTACTTATTTTCTGCTATCACAGTATTAAAGGTTTTCAGAGATTTGTTACATCTGTCGTTCTGAAACAGACTGTCAGCCACAGTTCAGCCATCAGCTGCTTCCCTGCCACCACCACTGTTTCCTCTACTGCTGCCTCAAGTCCCTCCAGTGACCCACATAGGATAGCTTGCTTCTCTGATTCCTCCAATATTATATGTGAGGCTCTCCAGTTGCACTGCAGGTCAAATCTTTTGGTCAGCACCACTGTCTGCTGTCAAACTTGAAATCAGGCTTTTTGTTAAGAGGCCAGGGATATTTCCCTAACCTTAGGACTATGACAGGCTGTGGCTGTCCATGGGTGCAAAGCACTGTTCAAGAAGCTGTGCCTTGGAAGTATGAGCACTCAAGGAAGACGCTGGGTGGGATCCAAAGGAAAGAGGACATACTGGGAGGCAAAAGAGATCAGTTACAAACTTCAGGAGCCATGATCACCACCTAGAAGGAAAGAACTGCACAGGAAGGATAGTGCTACTTCCCAGGAATGCTACTGTGTCAAAGCAAAATTGAGTGGATGCAGGTCACTAGCTGAGGAGAGGCACTGGGCTTTTTGTTTTTAAAGTTCTTACAAAATTTGACTTTTTCAGACACCTCCTTTCATGCCTTCATGCAATCTGACATATAGAATCCTCCAGTAACTAGAGTTGTAATCTCTTTTAAATATGATTTTATACTTTAAACCAAGACAATGAGAAGAAGAGGATATTTAGGTCCCTGCTCAGTTTAGCCTCCCATTCTTGTCACTTCTTTGAAATTTGTTATACTTTTGCCAGGTTACTTTATCTGTCATCTTCTCAACCACTATAAAATTTCAGTCAAAATAACTGAAATCACTCAAACGATTCTGAGATGAAAAACAAGTCCTTTAAACAGAGGTACAAAATCTTTGCTGCTGTATATTTCCATATATCCATCATTTCAATGCATGAAAAACATAATGTAAAATATGACTTTTCACATGATATATCTTTTTCTCCATTTTGGTTTCAGTCTGTGACCCCTATATTTAAGGACCTTTGTATTTGGCTACTTTGGTATTTGTAACGGGAAAAGCTCTACAGCACCTCTGAATTGTTTTTCAGTTTTGTCCTTGTGTGGTGTCAGTTCTTTGTTGTTAAACCAGATTTACACAGAGACTGTGACAGTAACAGCAGCAGCCTGTAATCTGTCAAGTCTGTCTGAAATGTCCTTCAGTTGCCTTTGTAAATGTAACGCATCTGTATAAAGCCTCTTGTGTAAAATGTATGTTCTGGCTTTGATCAAGTCCTCCATATGCTCACAGCAAATTTCAAGACACTTCTGGTAGAGGTATGCAAATGCAGAGATAGATTCAAGGCGTTTTGATACATCTCTTTGTGTCTTTTTCCTGCTGCAGTAATTGCTTTGCATTTCTCATTTTTTGTGGTATATTGATGATAATGTTAACATGGGAAAGGTTGTAACTTTCCTGGTTTCTACTTTTCAGGCTCTTTTTATGTAGGAATTACCAACTGGTCCTCTCATGTTTGGTGTTTTGAAGGTTGTTCTATATTCAGTTTTTAGTGTTATAGCTCAACGTTTCCTTTTCTGGAAAATTTGGGCCAGGGTTTTAAAAAAGCAGGTTCAAAGGTATCTGTCCGTGGCTTTAATTACTTCCATTTCCTATTCTCAAATTTCAAACTTTTGAGGAAATGACAGAAGGAAACTATCCAGGTTTTGACTCTTTTTGAAAGAAATGTATGTCACTGTTTTCCATAAAGCATAGAAATATTGGGCTACTGTCCACCATCCATTAAATAGAATGACTCCCAGCAAAGTACTTTGCTCTCTGTTGGGTTGTCCATCCTCCTAATATCTGACAGATATCTTACTTTGAGGGAGCACACTTAGCACATTGCTGAATGAGGAGCCACCACCAGGAATTTGTAAATAAACACAGATATACAGGACACAACCCATCTTCTTGTCTTCAAGATTCATCTCTTGAAGCTGGAGTTAGACCCAAAAAGCATTTATTTTTTATAAAACACAGCTGGGAAATGTAACCATGACATTTCCTCCTTGTACTCTTCTGGTGAGGAGGTAAGAACATTCCTCTTGCGCAAACCAGAGACTGGTTACACACCTATTACTTTGGAAATTTCAGCTGACAAGCAGTGACTTCCAGCTGCCAAGACAGTGCTCCACTGCCAAGCAAAGGACATCTTTGCACGCACCTTCCATTTTTTTCTGTTAAAACTCCAGTTGTTATAATACATTCACAGTAGCCTGGAGTCTCCTCTGGAGAGGTCTCACCTGTGTTTTAAGACCCTGTCTGATAGGTATACCCCTAAACCCACTATGGTTACAAATGGAAATTGCATGAATAAGTACCTTCTGAATTCCATCAGGTTTGACAAGCCTTAGACATGACTTGTGGAAAACAGTGATGAAACCCACCTCAGAGGAGCTGCAACAAATTGCCCCATCCATTGTCCTCATGGATAGAAAAGCTACCTTAGGATGAGCCAGGCACTTTGCTTCCCCATGCTCTTCAGGCAGACAACTCAGTGCCCCCTTATTGGCAAGTGCTTAAGATTTTGTAGCTTTCTGCTAGCAGAATATCAAACACCGTGAATTTCTGGTGTCTCCGGAGAAAGGCAGCAGCTGAACGGGGTATTTTTAAGTTTTGTATTTGGGGGAGGATATACTAGACCTGACATGTAAGTAAACTATCTAGATCCATTTTTTGATCCTTTCTGAGCTTTTCACCTCTGCTTCAGTTTTAAGTAGACAAGTACGAATCACACATCCTCATTCTTAGTAGGTAATACTAAGGATGTACATGTGGTATTTCTCACCAATCACTGATTACAGTAAAAAGTGTTGCAATCATGCATAGATCCAACACTAAAAACTATCAATAAAACAACCTATCATGTTTACACTGCATTGGAGCCCGTATGTTTGTTTGTGCCCCAAAATCCCCAGAGCACTTATGGTGCCAAGTGAGTTCAGCCAGTTTGGGCACCATTTGGTAAGTCATTTTTCCCTCACTGAACTACCAGGAAATCCACCAGTGTCTTCCTGATTTTAGGTTTTCAGGATAGCTAAGATCTCCATTCATGGCCTGAAATAAAAGCATAATGTTTTAGTGTCAAAACCATTACAAATGTCTCACTTGCTTTCATAAATGTGAAAAGTAATATTCATCTTTCCTCAAAAGTAAAAATGAAATTTAGTATTCTACAAAATCTTTCCAGGAAGAGGAACAACAATATTTTTTTTAGTTTTATTGGTAGATATTGAAAAATATGAATGTCTATAAATATCACAGAAGCCAACACATTAAAATGGGAAAGGGCATACCAGATCAATTAGTTAATCTCCTTGCAAATTAAGTTCTATTTCACACTATACGATATCATTTGTGCTTTCTAATTCTTATTTACCACAATCATTCAAATGCACAAAAGAAACTAATCACTTTAATGACTGGGAGAACTTTTTGAATGATTGAATTTTATGGGAAATTAAATAGTACGGAATCTGCCGAAAACAGAACTGTCAAAACTGCATTGGGTGACCACATGGTGCTCAGGAGTTAATTTATTACGTGTCCTTGGAATGGGCATGTTGGTATCTGAAATGCAAATTTCCCAGCTTTTATATATAAGATATTTAAACTGTCAAACTCACAGCAAACTGAGCTCCGCTGTGGATATTGAAGGGTTACAGGTGAATGTAAGTCAAAACACAGTTGATGCTGAAATTACAGTAGCCTAGTAACAAGAGAAATATACTGATCATGGAATGAACCCAGAAATAAGTGATGTTAAATTAGCCTGGTAAATGGGCAATTAGCATGGATGTGGTGCGAACAAATATGCCTCAGGTATTACCATGCTAATTACTCAGAGGCTTCATCATTCAGACCTTCACTGCCTTTTGTCTTTTGCTGCAGTTCTTAGGTACATGTCACATTGCAGCTAGTTTTTATTGTGGGAAAGGAAAGCAGCTTTCATTGATGACTTCTGTGTGACACCCTCGGTCTGCTCAGCCGTGCCCTTCCCTTGGTGCAGTGTATGAGCACAGCTAATGCTTTGGATCTACACAGGCAGGGGTTCTGCCAGGTGGGACACCAAGAATTGACAAGGTGCGTGTATCGCCCTGGTGAACCTCGGCACATCAAATCTGGTTGATTAAGCTACATCATCTATTTGGAGATATCTATTTATTGCAACAACTATGGTGAAGACTTTAAAAAAAAAAAAAAGAAAGATGGTCTGATCTGTCAGGACCATTAGTCTACTGAGACATTTTCTGAAGCTGAGGTGGATCATTAATGAGTGGTTTCAAGCCACTACAGTAATTTTATCTTTATGGATTTCCATTATTTGAGCAATGGCAGAAATATATTAATTAATTTTTCACTGATGCATCTAAGTAACCTTTACACACAGCAGACAAATAAAATCAACAGTGAAATCATGGTTTAATTATTTACCTAGCAACAACTTAGAATCAATACAACATCTCTTACTGACTGCGAGAACTTAATCTCCTTTCTATTCTCTTCCTTTTATGTGGTTATCATGCAATCAGGAGACAAAAGATGATGGGATTTTGCTCACATAATTATAGCTCATCAAAACGGCCCTCATGAACAATTCATTCGTCAGATTTGACCCTTTCTCTCTTGGAGAATTATCTGTGAATTGATCATAGCTTTTATTATTTGGTTGATGAAGAGCTTTTTCCAAACACATCTGAGCCCGACTATAGCAAGTACTTCTTCAAGTGTTTATTATTCAGAGTTCTCTGGTCGGATGTCAGCTCTCTCATAGGGTATATTTTTTTTTTACTGTTTAATTAAATAGATGTCCTTTGCAAAGTGGAGACATACCAAAGAAAATACTAGAGTGCTGAAATCTTCCCAGGGATAAAAGTGAATATACCATGGAGACTTACTAGGAACTTAAAGGCCTGAAATCACAAATTGTAGGTATAATGTGAAATAGGGATAACAACTTACTGCTGTGTTTTAACATTTTATATCTGTCTCAGTATATGTCATTGTTGAAACACTGCCCAGCCTTCCAGAATTTCAGGACTTTTTAGAAATTATTCCGCATTAAACGTCAAGGCTGTTATATGTAGCACTTGATATCAAGTTCTTAATAGTTTTGGGTTAATGTCAGAAGGAAGCACTTTCATCATTCTCCAGAAAAAAATGAATGTTCAGAGAAAATGCTGCAAATGGTGTAACACACCATAAATACCACTATAAGTGGCTTTCATGAACTCTTAGAGTGCAGATCTACTTATGCTACTCCTACAGTTTCCCCTCCTTCTACCATGCTTGGGTCTGTTGCAGATTTGTTGTTAAATAGGAAATGTCAGATTTTATGCTTTCATACATATACATCCATTTAACTTTGTCCTCTAGTTTCTCCAAGACAATTTCTCAGTCATTGCAGAGTAGTGATATTGAGTGCTGTGGTCTACCTGGGATTTTGACATTTCTAAGGAAAGGGCGGTGCCCTCCCTCATCTCTCCCCAAACCTATAAACCCATTACTCTCTTAAAGTGAGGAATACTTTCTGACTTGTTCAATGAAATAAGTAATACTGAAATAAAATACTCTACAAGATGATTTAATAATAAAGCTGGAATTACACTCTCATCTCTAGCCAAAATACTGTAAATTTGGGGAAGGTGTTCTCACGTATTGTGCCTTCTCATGTATTATGTGTTGTGTCTGTCAATCACCAAGCCTCTAACTTGTAAATTTGCGTCATCCCCACCCGTCTGTCAGTGTGCTCTGATTAACTCGGCTCTCGAAGAGAAAATGTGTGTGGAGCCTGTGACAGCCTGAAAAGCTTTTTCTCAAATGTAATCTTCCAACACATTTGCGTAAGCACTTACAAAGCAATGACTATCCTTTACGATGGGCCTTTCTGAGGTTTTATCTCACCGCACTCTTGTAGAGACAAATAATACTCAAGATAAAGTGCATGTCACATCCCATCGCTACTTCCCCTCTCTCCTG
The DNA here is from genome assembly GCA_013397815.1 of Aleadryas rufinucha. Taxonomy (NCBI): domain Eukaryota; kingdom Metazoa; phylum Chordata; class Aves; order Passeriformes; genus Aleadryas; species Aleadryas rufinucha. The sequence goes on from VZTH01018016.1 coordinate 283,899, forward strand.
CATCAAACCAAATCAAACTGGTGCAATCTAATGTGGATGAGTGACACAGATTGAATGATTCTTTTCAAATCAAGGGGAGAAAAAATAAGAAAGTAAGAACTGTGTTCTGAGAAAGAAAACACACTGTGTGTTCTCCTCTGCAATAAACTGTGTCTCCCCAGTCTCAACTTTTTGTGAAGAAATCCTATGTCTTCTGACCACAGGGTTCAGTCCCGGTTGGTATCTCAGGCTGGACTGGGGTTTTTGGTGCAACCTTTCTGCAGCAAAGACAGTGTGAAAGTCTCATTCATTAACCTACAGATTTTCCCTGTCTGAGGATGTGACATGTAGTCCCCTTCCTTGGTCAGAATATTAAAGACATGTCTCTTCTCACCTGAAGCTAAATTTCATTTAAGATACAAGAATTTAATATTTTTGAGGTTTCCTTTCTTCCTCCACCCTTAAACGGAGGTCAGCCATGAAGTTTTACAGTTACAGAGGAGATGAAGGCAAACACAAATGTGCTCACCCATATCCTCTCCTTAGAAAATGAGGTGAGGAGAATTGGCTGGGTTCTGTCAGAACAAAAGATAAATATCTTAGATAAGGAACTGCTCAGGTAGCTGTAAAAAAATTGCCACGGAGTGGTAGGGTAGTGAGAAGAATGGAGGAAAATGTAATTTGGTAAGAAGGCAAACAGTGTGAGCTGACCACTAGAGCAGTGATCTTTCCTCTCCTGTGCCTCCCACACCCCTTCTAACTGCCTTAGGAAACACTCTACATCTCCTAGACATTCCCCTTGGCTATTCCCAGACATTTTCCCCAACCCCTGCGTAACTCTGCTGCCCACCAGCTGGAGATATGTATGTGCCATGGGCCCCCAGACAATCCTGCATGCAGGGTCGGGGCTGCTGAGCTGGGCAGCCTGGGGGAGTGGTGAGTGCTCTGTGTCCTGCCCTCAGTGAAAACAGCAGGAGGTGTTTCTCTTCTAAGCAGCCCCTCACCTTGAACAGCTTTGCAGGTAATTATCATGTCTGAGACATCTATCTGCCTCTGTGAAATGGAATGGTGGATTTGAAAAAAGGCTGTTGTCACATGCACTTGAGGAACATGAACCTTTTTCCTTAGGAATTCAGACTAAGAGGAGTGTCAGTCTCAGGAACTCCCCTTTGACATGAGGACTATTCACGCAATCCAAGAGATCTGACAGCCTACAGTTCTGCGAAAAGTATCATCTTAATGATCATATGAGCAGAAGATTTTTTTTTTTAAATGCATGATCATTGTGATATTTTTTACCTGGCACATTTAATTCACACACACACACACACACATACACACACACACACGCACGCACACGCACACACACCCAACAGTTTGCATTTGGGTACTTAAAACAAATCTAAAGCTGTGCTGGTGTGCATGCATGTACTTACAGGTATTTGGGTGTTCCTGGAGAGGTTTCTCCTGTTTTCTGACCTCTTATTTTCCCTTATTATGCATCCCTCTTGGACTGGAAAACAAAGACAGGAGATTACAACTCCCAAACATCACCTCAGGGAGGACAAAAACATAAGCCATGATCTCAAGGAGACTGAGCTGCTATCTGCTCTTTCTATCTGAAATGGTTTTTAATATTAAGCTTATTTTTCCATCAATACTGCACTGTTGATTTAACTCTCCCCTACACAGTTGTCAGTGCAGACCAAATAACTCATTTCAAATGCCAGTGCAAAGTACGAGTCTAATTTGTTTGCGGATGGTAAAGGTCATATAAATTTAATATTCATTTTTTTTCAATTCTAAATACAAGGTCAGGAAAATACAGCACATTGGTACAAGTGTAGGAATGAGGCATAAAGTTTGGAAGGAAAATAACATTTTAATAACTTATATAACCTGTTCAGATACCCAGATCAGGATGACAACGTAAGACGAATAAGCAAATTAATTTCTTAACATAAGACATAGTCTATATTAAATCAAAACCTAAGTCTGGCTGGTTTGCCACTTGAACAGAAGGTTTATTTTTATGTGTTCTATAATTTGATCAGACCTTGGACTGTGAGTAATTGAGGACAGACAGGTGGAGGATGAATAAAGGCAGAGTTTTATAACAAGGGATGTGAATTTTGCATCGTGTTCAAAGCACAAACAGAAGTCAAGGATCCCACCTCCCACCGGCACCCTCAGGATTAAAAACATGGAACAAAATTAAGTAATTTCAAACAGTAGACACTTAACCCCACGCCCCTCATAGCCTCTTCAGAGGGTCTGAAGCTGTCTCACTCCCTCTGTCCTCAGGAACAAGGAAGAGGCAGTGTTCACATCCTTTTGTCCCCTCTGCTTTTCTTGCTGTTTCACACAGCCAATCACTGGCACTTCCACACAGCACTGTCATGGCTCCAGTCTGTCACTAGAGAACTGTTTTGCTTGGATTCGACTTTGGGGATGATTCCCTGTGGGAAAAATTGTCTATCTCTTATTATTTCAATGCAATGCTGGCATTGGGCAGCACAAGGGGATGAGGAAGAATAGGAAAACCCAGCCTAATGTTCAGGAAAACCCTCCATGTTCTCCAGGGAGTCCTGGATGAGGATGGCCAGGTTTGGCCCTGTATACTGTGTACATTGCTGTACTAAAAAAACATGTTGTTATAAGGCTTTAGAGAAGCTTTCATTGGTCAGCAAAGATTGATTTTCTTCCCTTCAGTGACTGTCTCTCCAACCTGTGATGGTCTGGACAGTTTCCTCTGGTAAGCAAACATTCTTCAAAGAAATGTTTCTAGGGGTGCAAATCCAGTAAGAGGAGATTAGTTAGGGTTGACTGAGAAATCTCCAGGAAAAATATAAAGAGTCTCTTCTGGATCCACACAAACTCCTTGTCTCTCCCTGGCCGAATTACTGTCGTACTCCTCAATAAAGCACTTGAATACGCAGTTGGCAGCTGGCCAGCATGTCTTTCATTCTATCCAAAAAGGGGAAAGGCAGGGAATTTGTGAGCTTTTCAGAGCAAGCCAGTGATGAGTTTGCTCAGCAGAGATTGAATATCTGGTGAACAGCTTGCCACAGCTTTTGTCTGCCAGTGCTATCATTTTGGCTATCCACCCTTTGTCCCTCCTGATTTCCACTCATGCTAACACGGAATGACGGGCTTGCCCATTTAACTCTGCAGGCTAAACTTTAGCTTCATTACTATGTATTAGATCTATTTTCACCCCAATTTAACATTAATAGAGTAATTTGCAGAGTTCTTAACTGAACCACAAGTCTTTTAAATTACTTTTTTACTTCCTTTGTACGGATTCAGCTTAATGTTTAACATTTCTTCTAATTTAGTGTTCATGCAAATGTCTCACTTTTGCTCCTCCTCTTTGCTCCCTGCTTGAATCCAGGCTTAGAGGGCATCATAGTCATATAACTTCACCATTAGAATGATCTGAGGAATCAGCAGTGACCACAGCTTAATGCTGTTGGACCAGGTTACAGCCTGTGACAATGAAATTCTAAGCAAAAATCCTTTACAGTACTTTCTTTTGTGCCCACAGAGTAACGGTCCAATATCTTCTTTCTCATTCTGGCTCTGAAGGCATTGCTCTTTCTTTCAAGGACGCTACGATTTCTATCCCTAAACTATGACTGCGTTTAAAAGAAGCAATGTGATCTTGAGGACCTCATGGCCAGGTGATTTTAACCTACGCCAAGCAACCTGAAAGTGTTTGCATTGCATTTAGAAACAGCCCAGTTTAAGAAATTTGCTGGTTGTGGCAGACAACACATTTATACTTGCCTAAACTGGATTGTTTTGTCCTTGTGAACAAAAGATTTTAAGAAACTTTATAAGAAGCTGAAAGAAACTGCCTCTCTGTCCTTTCAGAACTTTCTGGGTCTTGGACTGAGGCTTTTAACACACATTTAATAAACATGAATGGCTGGTAAGTCTGTACTTGAGAAGGGGCTCTGAGGAGTCTAACCATACACTGGTGTCCCATAGACTCAATTTAACAGTGAGTCTTTATTTATTTATTTGCAATGGAATAGTTTTATTGGAAGAAAGTAGTTGTTTCCATTCCTGAACTCTTTAACTGAAATGCTGCTAAGGTTTAAATATTTCAACAGAAGTGTGGGGTGCAGGTGTATGTTTGGACTTCTATTAGTTCAGGTTTTTGCCAGTGAGATGAGCCTTTTTTCTGACAATATTAATGACATGATTTGATAGTAACGTTGCAATGTCTCATGGCTCTCATAAAAACTGGAGCCCCCTGGTTTTTGTCAAGAGATAAATTACCATTCAACCGCTGCACTGTAGCTCTCAGTGTTTAGGCAAGCCAGGTAGAATTGCCTTGCCAGAAGCTGAGGTGAAGGTTTACAGGATAGGCAATCCCGTAGTCCTGGCTGTCTCTCAAGTGCCTCATCCATGCCTGGATGGTACATAAGGTATCACTCAAAACATCTGGAAATGGCAACAGACATTACCTTGTCACAAAGGCTTAAATGCCTGAGAGCTTTCTCACACTTTTAAGAAAATAGCTCAGCATTCTATTTTAAAAGTACAATAAGATAAAAGAGAGCTGCCACAATAAAAATCTTTTTATGGCAGGATGGGTGCTTTAGGGGTGAATGTTCCACTCTATTTTTGCTTTTCTGGGTAAGCCAGAAGAGCCTTTCTAAGGCTCTTCTGGGAAGAGCCTTAGGATTCAATGTCTCCTGGCAGTCCGTTTGTGAAATTGCATTTCAGATGACAGGAAAGGGGCTTTTGAAAAAGCTGAGAAAAGGGACATGAAGGGAACAAAACTCTTTTAGAAGATAAAACAGCTTCAGAAGAATTAAAGTTCACACGTTTGCAGCTGGGACCTACTCTCACAGTGCCTGGTGCTGATGAACTTTGATATCACAAAGCACAACACCCTTCCTTCTGATTATTTTTAAAAATGTCAACCACCACAAATTGCTAAAGGTGGGAATAACATTCCTGGAGTGTATTGTAGTAATAAGACCCACTGCTGTCATTAATGGTTTGTATATCTGTTTGCTCTGGTATTCCTCTCTGAAGTCTTTCTGCTGTGACAGAGAAAAGGCAGGCTAGAGGAACTGATAAAATGCTTCCAGAGCCCTGTAACAGACATATACATCATCTTGTCCTTTCAGTAGGCATTGCTCCTGTTCAATTTGCTGGATCTTGTTCTTAGGAAAATGAAGCACTGTTCATTTAATCTTTTATATCACAAGCACAAGAAACCTTATTCATGTTCTCTTGTATTTGTGCTACTGTAGGGGTTTGGAATCGAAA
>VZTH01018020.1:10526-35337 GCA_013397815.1 Aleadryas rufinucha
AATTTGTATAACCACACCTGTCCCAAGGAATGTGATGAATATTCATGTTTTAACCCTTCATACTGTGCTGTAGGGAGCACCGGGGTGTGTGTTGGAGGAGCGATCCCCCACACCCGGCCCCGAATAAAGCAAATACCCCCTTGTCTGACTGTGTGTCTGAAGTGTCTCCTGGCCCGTTTGGGGCGGTTCAGCACTCCGGGCTCTGGGCTGGGGACAAGGTGGGCATCGGGCACAGCTCGGACTTGGTGATCCTGGAAATCTTTCCCAGCGTTAATGTTTCTGTGACTCTGTGACCAGAAGGGTTTATTTTAGTGCTGGCCCCGATTTAAGGGATGATTTTGGGTAAAAGCCCTGTGGGAACAGAAGGGCTCAGCCAGGTGCAGTGGGGAGCACACAGGGGATTGGGACCACCCCACTGGGGCTCCACATCTCCGGGTCAGGCTCTGTCCGTACGGGACCGCGGCGCTCCAGGGGCTCTGCAGGGACCCTCCAGCCCCAGCCCACCCTCCCCGGGCAGCTCCACCACCCACAGCACCAAGAGCAGCTGGGGAAAGTTTCTTTCAGACGCTGGGTGAACAAAAGGGGCTCCGCAGGGACACATCTGCAGCAAAGCATCCCCACTGATAAAGGGTCTGCCTGGGCTGAGTGAGGAGATAAATCCCTTTCATTCAGACTCATTTGGGGCTCAGCGATTTTAACGCTGTTTCCCACAGAAATGGATGAATTCTAATCCTTTGATTGTGTGTTATCCCAGACTCCACGTGGGCTCTCCTGTTTATCTGCTGGCTGGCTTTTGTTGTTCCAGGGAAAGGCAGCTCTGAACTGGCTTTTCTGGGGAAAGCCCCTCGGTGTTACCTCTGTCCCTGCAGGAGAACATCGGGAATGGCCCAGGAGAGGAGTCCCGGGTGAATCCTCCTTTGGGAACGGCCTTCGGATGAGACGGGCTGAGATCCTGGGATCAGTGTGGAGGCTGCTAAGAAAAAGGGGTTTTTCTTCCCAGTGTGTGAAATGGCTTCTGTGATAAGAGGAAAATTAATTAGGAGGGAGATTGCTGAAAGGGCTCTCGTGCCGGGACCAGAGCCGGGACCAGACCCAGTGGGGACATCTGGTTGGTTGGATTCCCAGAAAACTCCCGTGTTTTGCTCTTGGAGCTGTGAAAGGCTGGAAATGCAGCCATTGTTGCAATAAATATTCATTTATTTCCGACCTCAGCAACGCTGGTGGAGCTTTGTCTGCCCTGAGCTGAATTTTGAGGAGGCTGAACACAAAGGTTCAGCACCAAGATTGAGATCAACATTTTTTTCCAAGCCTGAGGAGGTTGGAGCCAGGGATTAACTCTGGACAACAGGCTCTGGAATTAGAATGGGACTCATTAAAGAGAAATAATCAACAGAACAACCCATTCCTGAAATGTCTGACGTTGGCTGGGAGGGGAAATGAGCTAATTTGTCTGGGAAAGATCTGAAAATGAGCAGATCTGTTTTGTGAAGGATTTGAAAATGAGCTGATTTGTCTTGTGAAGGATCTGAAAATGAGCGGATTTGTGTGGTTGTGGAGGATCTGTCAGTGGCCCATGAGGGACACAGAATATTTGGGTTCGAACCACCTTCAGCATCTTTCCTTTGTGGATACGTTTGGTTTTGCCACTGGAATGGGAGTAAATTCCAGCCAAGTCTCCCGTTTTGTCCCAGACTCCGTTGTTGGCCTTGTACATTTTCACCTGGACTTTCCCAAATTTGGCATCAAAAGCTGCTAAATGAGAGCCCTGAAGGTCTGGGCTCACCTTGCACAGACTGGGGGCAGAAATTCCAGGCCAATGAATGAATGATGCAATAAAGAAAATCAGGTTATTCCCAATGAGGACCGGGATGTGCTCCCTTGGCTGATTCCCAGCACAGCCTGGCCGGGCAGGCACACAGATCTGCTGTCCTTGGATTGGGGTGCACAGTAAATACGAGCCCATATTAGCACAGGCACCAGTTCCCATTAAGCCAGAGGCTAAATTTGGGATTTTTATGTTGCCATAAATCCTGTTTCTCTACAAAGCCCGGGCAAACCTTAAATCAAAGCCTTTCTCCTCTCCCCTCTCCTCAGTTATTGATTGGGGCATTATCCATCAGGGAGAACACGCCATAACTGTGATGGATCTGCCCGTGTTCCTGGCACTGATCCTGGGATGAGTGCAGGCCTTGCTGCCCACCCCTGGCTGTGCTTCATTCCAGTGCTTTATTCCTTCTCCTCCGGCCCATCCTGGCTAAAGGATGGCAGCACAGTGCTGGAGGAGGGTTTTCCAGGTGACTTTGTGCCCAGGGAGCAGAAAGGGCAAATCTCACCCTTCTCCCAAAACAATGCTCCTCTGGGCAAAAAAATTACTGGGAAAACAGTAGAAAGGAAGGGAGGGAGAGAGGAGAGGAGGAGTGAGGAGCAGATAAAGAGCTGTAAGCAGGAAAAGCTGCCAGGTCAGAATTCCAAAGGCAGAATCTCAAACAAGGCACAGGAGCTCTGTAGGGTCAGAGAGGCCTCTGTGCAAACGTGGGGTGCAGCCAAAGGGTAAAACTGTTCCCAAATGCCCTGGGAGTCTCAGTGCTCTGGGATCAGCATCACCCATGCATTTCTACATCTCTTTTCGGACCGTTGTCCAGGATCTCACTGCACTTCTGTTCCAAATCCTTCCTCCCCCCTTGCTGCTGCTGCCAGCACCCAAAACTCCCCCTGCCAGTGTCTCTGTTGAGGGCAGGGAGACTGGGGCAGAAAATCGTTCCTCTGCCCTGGTTATTTTTGCCACATTAAACACCAGGAAGAAATGCTATTATGGATACACCATAATTCAGACTCATCCCTGAGCAGATTTCTCTGTGGTGGGATAAATTCATCCCTGTCGGATTTCAGAGCCGGCCGCGCCTGGGACCTAATGAATCCAAGCAGCTCGGGATAACAATAATTTCTACAAATCTGCTTATCTGGGCTAAATGTTTATCCCTTTAGCTGCAAACCTCTTGATCCCAAATCATTGTTATAAAACATAAGCAGGGAGTGTCTGCACGAGCCTGTAATTGAAAGGCACTTATTTGCTCAGCTGCTCAGCACAAAGCAGGGATTGAAGTGCTGTTACCTCCAGATCCCCCCGTTTAAATCATTCCTACAAAACAGCGCAGGGGAGGCTCTGAAATCGCTCCTTCTGAACAAACCGAGCTGCAGGTGCTAGCTGAGAGCTGTGTGTGAGTGTGGCACACGAGCAGTCGGTGAGATCAGACGCTGCTGCTGAGAGGAACAGGCTCTGAATCCGGAACAAACCATGGGAGCCAGCGAGAGCGGGGCAGCGAACAGAGCCCCTCAACAAAAGCTGGGCAAACGTCACCGTGAGGCAAAACTACTTGGGCTGCATGGCTGTCTGATCTGAGAGCAGTGAAGAGAAATGCTGATTATGGGCTGTAATTAATCTGTTGGGGCTGGCTCAAAGCACTTCTGGCTTCATTTGCAGCATTCAGAGTGAGAGCATGGATGGGGCTGAGGGAGTGGGAGCGCATTCCCGTTATGGGGGTGGCCTGCACAGTCCCACAGTCCTGCTCCCAAGGAATGCAGTGAAGGGAAGGAAAAGGGGAATCTGCAGGGGGGACCTGTTCAGTGGCACTGTGGGAAAACCTCTGTGGCATTGCCAGGATCATAACATAAAACAAACACAGAAGAGTTTGGGGTGGAAGGGACCTCAAAGCCACCCCTACCATGGCAGGGACACCTCCCACTGTCCCCGGCTGCTCCAAGCCCCAGTGTCCAGCCTGGCCTTGGACACTGCCAGGGATCCAGGGGCAGCCACAGCTGCTCTGGCAATTCCATCCCAGCCTCTCCCCACCCTCCCAGGGAACAATTCCTTCCCAAGATCCCATCCAGCCCTGCCCTCTGGCACTGGGAAGCCATTCCCTGTGTCCTGTCCCTCCAGGCCTTGTCCCCAGTCCCTCTCCATTTTTCCTGTAGCTCCTTCAAGTACTGGAAACCCAAAATTAGGTGACCCCAAAACCTTCTGTGCTCCAGGCTGAGCAATCCCAGTTCTCTCAGCCTTTCCTGGTGGGACAGTCCCCTGCAGCCCCCGGGTGTGACACTGCCTCTGCAACCCTGCAGGAAGCGATTGCAGCTCTCACTGAGCCCTGCTGAAGGAGGAGGTGTGGAGGAACCAGTTCAGTGCAGGGACAGCTCCAGGGGGATGGGGACTCCAGAGTCACCCTCCAGGATGGGAATGCAGCAGCTAAAGGAGAGATTTTCCCTGGGAACGGGGCTGGAGTGGCCCCAGGCTGGCACTGCTGCCCCTGAGTGCCAGCCTGGCCATTCCAGCCTGCTGGACACTGGGAACAGGAGGGACAGGAGTGGCAGATGGCCCAGCTTTTGTTATTATTTCAGGTACACTGGACCTCGGTTATTTCCAGCTCCAGAACCCAGCAGCGAAACCTTGGCTCCCGCTCGTGTGTCACTTGGCAATTTGTCTCCATCCAACATTGCTTCAGTAGCGCTCAGATAAACAAATTAAGGGAGGAGAAAGCAACAAATGCAGCTTAAGACTAATTCCCCTCCACCCCCTGAATCACTGAGGGCCTTGAAGAGTGTTCAGAGCCAAATTACACTTCAGTGCACAGGATTTAATTTGCATCTGCCAACTTCAGAAGGGGGATTTAGTCAGACAGGGCATTTGCATGCCATGAAAGGAGCTGATCTCTAATTAAACTAATATCATGTTTGAGTTTCTTCAGCGATAACGAGGAAGACAAAACACGCAGGTCCTGGCAGGAGGAAGGAGCAGGCCGGGAGCACAGGAGGGGAACAGCTCCTCTAAAACCTGCCAGACACAGAGGGGGCACTCACGGTGGTGGGAGGGTCCTGTGCTAGACACAGAAACAATTCCCTGGCATTTCCAGAGTCTCTGCACCATTTCTGCAGCGTTTACACCCAGGAAATGCACCCAGGTGTTGCGAAGCTCCCTCAGCAGAGCCTGACAGAGCCAATTCCTGGCAGGAGCAGGATGATTTCCTGGAAAAAAAATTAAAATCTCTTCTCTTCTCCATGCTCTGGCATTTCTGGGAATGTGGCATCAAATCAGCTTTCTAATTTTACTCTGCAGCCTTGATTAGGACACAGCTTGGGGTCTGTCCAGGATTTTCAGCAGTCACTGAGTGAGAGGGAGGTGAGGGCTTGCCATGAAGTCCAATAATTCCCGAGCATTCCAGGCCCACCCCTGGAAGGATGCTGAGGAGTCTGACAGCCACAATCCATCGAACACACTCAGACACAAAACATCAAACAACCAAGCAGAGATCTCTTTCAGAATTGTCTTTGGCTCTGATGAATCAATTTTGGTTTTTTCCAATTCCTGCTCACTGCAAAGAGGAAACTCTTCCAGGGCAGCTCAGCCACAGGAGACGGACGGGTTTCCTACCTGCCATCAAAGAGTCGGGAAAATCAGTAACGTCTGGCACTTATTGTCCCAGATCAATGGGTTTTAGGGCCAGGGAGGGACACAGCTACAACATCGAGCCTGGTTTCCTGCTGGCCGATGGCCCCGAGCGATTCCTTCCCCGAGCCTGGGTTTGGAGCAGGAGGAGCCTTTGAGGGGGAGATCCCTCCTTGGTTTGAGACACCCCAGGACAGAGCAGGAGCCTCCCCCCGTGAGCCCTGCAGGGATCAGTCACTGCCTGCCTCAAACCTGGCCCTTTATTTCCTGCTTTAATTCTTCCACTGTTCATGTCTGAGCTGCTGGGAGCTGCTGGGACTGGGAGCTCCTGGAATCACACACGGATCTCTCTGACAGGGATCCCTCTCCTCCCAGGGAAGCCGTGGCTGCCCCATCCCTGGGAGTGTCCAAGGCCAGGCTGGAGCACTTTTATGCACTCCACACCCCAAAACTCCAGTTTCTGACAGGAAGCCCAGCTCCAGGTTAATTTTCAGATCATTTTTTATTTATTTCCCACTGAGGCGCTCCTGGCTTGCAGCACTTACCCAGACAAACACCCCCAGCACCTCTCTCCCAGGAAACAGATGCACACGGATCGAACCATGTTTATTTTCTCCCTGGTGACTCCGTGCCACCATGTGTGGCATTTCCCACTCCTCAAAGAAAGCAAACTCACACATGACATTAAAGCCTGGCTTTGGAGGAGTTTAGTGTTTTTAAGATGAAAGCACCCAAGCAAAATACTCCTTGGACAGAAATAAAGCAGGTAACTTTTCAAGGTGAGGGGGTTTTTGGGGTCAGGTTCAGCGATGCCTGGCTGGGCTAATCCCCTGCAAAGATAAAAGCTCCTGCTGCTCCTGCTGGGGAAAAGGCCATCTGCCCTTGCAGAAGCCAGGTTTTAACAACCCCCTCAGTAATCAAAGCCTCCCAAACTCTCAGGGTTTGTGTTTTCTGAGCTGTTAAAGCAGCAGCGGGGTGGTGTGACCTCGGAGGGCAGAGGCCACCCCTCCCCAGGTGACCTCACCTGCCCTGGGACCTCGGGAAGTTCCTGGATCCCATCTGCTCATCCCTGTGGGATAGGAGGGGGTTCTCTCCAAGCCTGCACTAAGGGAAAAAGAAAAGGAGTTTGAGCAGAGCTGTTTCAGTCTCTCAAAGACAAACAGACCCTGAAGGCAAAGCCCCTCGTGGCTCCCCCACCTTGGACTCACAGCTCAAAACCCCCGGACCAAACCACAGATGTCACCCAGAGCAGGGGCACAAGGAGGACAAATGCCTTCCTTTGCTTTTTTAGCTCCCCAAACAGCACCCGGGACTGGAAAAGGAGAGGGGAAATCCCATTGTTCTGGTGCCACAGCCAGGCTCCCAAGTGGGGTTTCCTTGATAAATAAATCAATCAAAGGGAATTCTGATCCTGGCTCAGGAAGCCTTCAAAATTACCTGAATACACAAAGATCCTCATGAGCAAGGGGGATAAAAAGGCAGCTCATCCACATGTTCTGCATCCTCAGGCTCCTGTTCCACAGGCTGGGGCTGCTGTAGGGGATTATAAAGCAGCTGGAGTTCACAGCAGGAGCAGGGCACGTGGAGGGGAGGACAATACCTGTGCAGGTCCAATTAGCATCAATTAGCTGGGCCTGGGCTCCAGGAACAGGCAAAGAGGAGCACTGGAGGGATAAAGGGCAGGGCTGGGGGGCTTGGTGTTCCCTGTTAGAGTCAGGAGACTGCAAATGCCGTGGGGAGCAGAGGGGATCGCAGTCAGGGAATGGTTCAGGGTGGAAAAGGCCTTTCAGGCCATCGAGTCCAGCCACGGACCAGCAGCAGCCCCGTGGTGACCCCTAACGCAGGTCCCTGTGCCACATCCACGCTTCCAGCAATGGTGACCCCACCACTGCCACTGTTCCCGTGCTTGGCCACCCTTTCCATGAGGAATTTTGCCTATTATCTCATCTGAACCTCCCCTGGTGCGACTTGAGGCCATTCCCTCTCATCCTGCCATCCCAGGATTCTGGATCCAGGCCGGGATCAGCCTCCAAACCCCTTCAGAGGTTCCCTGGCTCACGGGACAGGGGCACTGAGGTGCTGGGTGATGGATCTGAGCTCCCTGGGTCAGCCAGAGCACGAGGGGAGGCAGCAGAGCTTGGATCCCTCACAGCACACACAGAGAGCTGGAAATCAGAGCTGGGCACTCTCAGCTCCTTCAGCAGCACGGAAAAGAGCCCGGAGCCCCCGGGATGTGACATCTCACCTGTTCCTTGCCGGGGGAATCCCAGCAGCAGCTGAGCCAGCCCAGGTGTGACACCAGGTGTGACACCAAGAGTGACACCCGGCATCTGCCGGCACTGCAGCTGCCTCAGCACCCTGCCAGACCTCGGCAAATGCTCCAGGGGCTGATTCCACACTGGGAAATGGAGACGGGAGCTGTGCCCTGATCCAGAGCGGGGCGGGGGATGTGAGCAGGGGCAGGAGGTGTTGGCAGCACATCCTGGGGCTGGAGAGGTGCTGGGGAGGGGGAGTGGGGACAGCAGGGACTGCTCCCCACAGCGTCACCGGCAGTGCCCCGATTTCTGCAGGGAGAGGGGAGCGAGGCAGGAGCTGTGACAGGAGGGGGATTCCTGGCAGGAGGTCAATTCCTGACAGGAGATGAATTCCCTGAGAGGAGGTGGATTTCCTGACAGGAGGTCATTCCCAGACAGGAGGTGGATTCCCTGACAAGAGGTGGATTCCCAGCATGAGGTGGATTCCCTGACAGGCTCACCTTGCCTTGCTGGGGCTCCTGGTGGGATCTGCCTGGCAGAGCTTGGAAGGTTTGTGTGAAAATGGACATTTCTGGTGGTATAGAGAGGAGCAGAAAAGGTTCATATTCAATTTCTAAAAGGTCCTAAAATTTGTGGCCCGGTGTCCTCANCAACATCTGGGAGTGATGCCTGAAGAGGCTACCTGGAGACAGAGACTGGACAGGAGTAAGGGAATAAAGGTGATATTTATTTGAAAGGCCTTCAAAGGTACACCCTGAGAGCCCAGAGGCCGCTGCCCAAATGGACCCCGAGATGGACAACGAGTCATGAGCTCTTCACACTTTTATAGGCTTGGTTCATTTGCATATCAGCATAAATGTTGGGTTACACATTTTGGGCCCAGGATGGTCTGGGTGTCCTTGGAGAGCAAACCCAGAGAGGCTTTGTTATGTCCACCCCAGCACGAGAGAGCAGCAGCAGCAGCGGGCTGTGAGACACTTCAGAGTTTTACAGTCAGCAATACAGAATTTGAAAAATATAAAAATATAAAAGCTAAAACTCAAGGCATGAGGAGTTAATGAAATAGAGAGAGGAGTCTCCATAAGGGCTCTGACCTGCAAGGGGGAGCATGAGCAGAGATCCTGGCACTGAAGGTGCCACCCCAAGGACCCAACTGGTGCCACCAGCCTGGGAGTGGCCCTGGGAGGGGACAGGACATTGCTCCCGTGAGCTGCTCCCAGATGAAGCTGGGATGGGCTGACTGGGGAGGGCTGGGGAGGAAAGGGACAGCAGGATTGAAGGGCTGTGCAAATCCACCAATTTCCATGGCATTTCCTGTAGGAAGTGGAATTGTTTCATTTCAGTGCTGTCCCAGTTTCAAGACAGTAAATCTGCAATTTTTTCCCTGTGTTCTTGTTGTGCTTCATTTCTCTGGATCAATTTTATTATCCCATAATTCACATTGTCTCACCCTTCACATTTCATATTACAGTGTTTAGCATCATCTAAACAACATTTTTACTCCATTAGAACGAGAAGGTTTGAAATTATTGTACTCAGGTGGAGGAGCTGTGTTGAAACAAACTCTCCGTGCAATGTCCAGTATGGAAAATGTTCCCAATTCCTGACTCACTGTTNTGCAGCTGCCTCAGCACCCTGCCAGACCTCGGCAAATGCTCCAGGGGCTGATTCCACACTGGGAAATGGAGACGGGAGCTGTGCCCTGATCCAGAGCGGGGCGGGGGATGTGAGCAGGGGCAGGAGGTGTTGGCAGCACATCCTGGGGCTGGAGAGGTGCTGGGGAGGGGGAGTGGGGACAGCAGGGACTGGTCCCCGCAGTGTCACCGGCAGTGCCCCGATTTCTGCAGGGAGAGGGGAGCGAGGCAGGAGCTGTGACAGCAGGGGGATTCCTGGCAGGAGGTCAATTCCTGACAGGAGATGAATTCCCTGAGAGGAGGTGGATTTCCTGACAGGAGGTCATTCCCAGACAGGAGGTGGATTCCCTGACAAGAGGTGGATTCCCAGCATGAGGTGGATTCCCTGACAGGCTCACCTTGCCTTGCTGGGGCTCCTGGTGGGATCTGCCTGGCAGAGCTTGGAAGGTTTGTGTGAAAATGGACATTTCTGGTGGTATAGAGAGGAGCAGAAAAGGTTCATATTCAATTTCTAAAAGGTCCTAAAATTTGTGGCCCGGTGTCCTCACTCTGCCTTGTCTGCCAAGGAACAAAGCCCAGATGTTTCATTTTCTGCAGGATCAGCTCAGTTCTGACCCCAGCCCATCTTTACTCCACCAAAATCCACGATTTCCAGTAGATTTAAAAAGCAAAGAAAGAACCAGGAGGAACTCATCCCACGTGCTCCTTTCCAGCCCTGGGTCCATCCCCTCCCGTGGACACCTCACCAGCCCTTCACTGATTGACAACCAGCGGGATCAGGTCCCCTTTTCATGCAGAAAATATCAAAATTGGGGCTTTCACCACCGTTCGTGTTCTCTCCAATTAACTGCGCTGACAGGATTTGTTCTCCCGCAGTCTTTGTTGCATAACTAATCACAGCCAATAAATACAAACACAAAAATAATTAGCTGGAATCAGCGGCGCCCGTGCCAGCACAGCCCGGCGGCAGCAGGGAGGACACGAGCTCCTCCTCACAGGATTCCCGTTTATTTTTCTCTCCATTTGGGCTTTTTCCCTGCTCTGGGTGAAGCCAGGGGCTGCAGGTGGCTCTGAGGGGCTGCAGCCATGGTAACACAACCCAGACACGGCGGGTTGGCTCTCCAGGTGATTCGGGGATTAATTCCGTGTCAGTTCTGGTTATTGCCTCCTCCCAGCATATCCCAGCACTCCGACATTCCCCAAGCAACGTCTGGGAGTGATGCCTGAAGAGGCTACCTGGAGACAGAGACTGGACAGGAATAAGGGAATAAAGGTGATATTTATTTGAAAGGCCTTCAAAGGTACACCCTGAGAGCCCAGAGGCCGCTGCCCAAATGGACCCCGAGATGGACAACGAGTCATGAGCTCTTCACACTTTTATAGGCTTGGTTCATTTGCATATCAGCATAAATGTTGGGTTACACATTTTGGGCCCAGGATGGTCTGGGTGTCCTTGGAGAGCAAACCCAGAGAGGCTTTGTTATGTCCACCCCAGCACGAGAGAGCAGCAGCAGCAGCGGGCTGTGAGACACTTCAGAGTTTTACAGTCAGCAATACAGAATTTGAAAAATATAAAAATATAAAAGCTAAAACTCAAGGCATGAGGAGTTAATGAAATAGAGAGAGGAGTCTCCATAAGGGCTCTGACCTGCAAGGGGGAGCATGAGCAGAGATCCTGGCACTGAAGGTGCCACCCCAAGGACCCAACTGGTGCCACCAGCCTGGGAGTGGCCCTGGGAGGGGACAGGACATTGCTCCCGTGAGCTGCTCCCAGATGAAGCTGGGATGGGCTGACTGGGGAGGGCTGGGGAGGAAAGGGACAGCAGGATTGAAGGGCTGTGCAAATCCACCAATTTCCATGGCATTTCCTGTAGGAAGTGGAATTGTTTCATTTCAGTGCTGTCCCAGTTTCAAGACAGTAAATCTGCAATTTTTTCCCTGTGTTCTTGTTGTGCTTCATTTCTCTGGATCAATTTTATTATCCCATAATTCACATTGTCTCACCCTTCACATTTCATATTACAATGTTTAGCATCATCTAAACAACATTTTTACTCCATTAGAACGAGAAGGTTTGAAATTATTGTACTCAGGTGGAGGAGCTGTGTTGAAACAAACTCTCCGTGCAATGTCCAGTATGGAAAATGTTCCCAATTCCTGACTCACTGTTAGGTATTATTATTATTATCATTATTATTATTCCTCTCTCCACAACTCCCTGGCAGGAGGGTGCAGCCAGGTGGGAGTCGGGCTCTGCTCCCAGGGGAAAACAGGACAAGAGGAAACGGCCTCAGGTTTTTCCAGGGGAGGCTTAGGTTGGGTATCAGGGAAAATTCTTCCTGGAAAGGGTGGTCAGGCACTGGAACAGGCAGTGCTGGAGTTCCCATCCCTGCAGGGATTCAGAGCCATGTGGATGTGGCACCTGGGGACATGGCCAGTGCTGGCCTTGGCACTTGGACTCAGTGATTGATCCCAGAGGGCTTTTCCAGCCTTTTTAATGATTCTCTCATTCCATGATTATTTGGGATTTTCTCTTCCCTGAACCACCAGTTCCAATGGGAAGTAGCACCATTTCCCCACAAATGGAGATTCCATTTTCAAAGCAGTTTGTTTGTCTGGGATTTTGTAGGGCAGCATCAGGAAGGTTTGGGAATGAATCCCTGGGATCTCCCATATTCCCTTTCCTGGACTGTGCCATTCCCAAGGTGAAGCACTTGGCAGGATTTGACAACGCTCTTTTTATTTTCCTTTTTTTGCTGGAGCACCTTCATTTTCCATAATTTTCCCATGTGGCATCAAGAACCTGGTAACCCCTCCTGACAGGCACGTTTTCCTCAGGGGGCCTGGTGGCCCCAGGGCTTTCAGAGGATCCACCCAGGATCCTTCCAACCCCAAATCCCTTGGGCAGCATCCAAAGCAGACAAGGACTCTGCTCCCTCCATCAGGAATATCCACAGCTGTCCCCAAAATCCCGCTCTCCAACCCCTCAGATTAGAGGCAGGTTTAAAAATGTGGAGTCATCAGAGGTTTTGTGATATTTCTCTCAGCAGCCTGCATGCAAATCCACACACATAGATGTAAATAGAGATCTCTTCCCCAGCCAGGTTGTTGAAGGAGCTGCTGCTCCTGAGAGGATTTTCCTAAGGAGGCTGAAGCTTTTAGTCTCCCATCAGAGCCCAGTGCCTGTAAATTACACCCAACACAGGGCTGCTATCCCTGGAGAGCCTGCACAGGGATGGAGCAGGGCCTGAAGCTGCTTTCCACCTTCCTCTCCCATCTCCTCTCCATTCCCTCAGCAGCTGGAGGGCAGCTGGTGCAGAGCAGGGCACAGCTCCAAGGGCTGCAGCATTCCTGGGATGTCCTGCTCCAGCTGAGGGTGGGACCAGCAGCAGCCCCTGGCTGGTCCCTACAGGGGAGGAGCTGCTGGGAGTGGGGGCTCTACCATCCCACCAGTTAAACCTTCCACCAGTTAAACCTTCCACCAGTTAAACCATCCACCAGTTAAACCTTCCACCAGTTAAACCATCCACCAGTTAAACCATCCACCAGTTAAACCATCCACCAGTTAAACCATCCCAGCAGTTCCCTGAACCCTGCACAGGGTCAAGTCATTGAATAGTTTTCTCCCTCCCCTCCAAATATGCTTTATTTCTTGTTCACAGAGAAAACCAAGCACTGGAAGTGATCAGTCAGGCCTTGGGCATATTCCTGTTTGGGAATGCCGCTGTCCCTGTCCCGGAGCACCGGTGGCATCTCGGTGCCAGGCTGGGGCTGTCCAGCAGAGCCCTCCCACATGGCTGTGCAGAGATTTCGTGTCTGGGCTGTGGGGAGTGTGGCACAGCCGGCACTGGAAGTGGCTCAGTTCTGTTTGTGAAGGTTTGTCCTTGAGGTTTCTGCTCCAGCACTCAGGAGCCTCCTGCCTGTCAGGGCTCTGCAGGATTCAGTGACTTAACACGATTACCCCAACTTCCACTCCCCTTCCCTAGGCCTCACTCCCAGGGGCTATTTGTAATTTGCAGTTGCAGTTTATTCACTGTCTTTGAACAAAGAAATTTGATTTTTTTTTTTCTTTTAGTCTCCTCTTAAATCCTGACAGGTTTAAAAAAAAAAGAATTAAAAACTCTTAATGCTTTCATGAGAAGCTAAAATTTCTCATGGAAAAGGAAATACTTTTGGCAAGCTGAACAGAAGAATTATATCAGAGCTGAAGGAAAAATAAATCTTTGACCTGTTTTTGTAATTGTTGTTAATTCATGGTTATTTTTATCATCATTGTCTGTGACAGGGCCCCACTGCAGCAGGCTCTGCACGAACACAGAACATCCCCAGCAGTAAAATCAGGTGACAGAGTCCTGCAGGATTGCTCCAGCAGTGCCAGGCCTGGGACTGGAGTCGTGCTGGATCCTTCAGTGAAAGTTCTCTGCTCCAACAGGGAAAAATGTCTTTAATTGCCTCGTGGGATAAGGCTCTTGGCCTTTGGTGGCTCCTCTGAAGGGTGGATTTCAGTGGCCACGTCTGCAGCAGCAGAACCCCGATGTAAATACAAGTGCTCCCCCTCGGCGAGCGCTGAGCGTTAATTAAGGGAGCCGAGCAATGCCCACATTTTGTCAGAGAGCAGGAAACGTAACGAGGCTCCAGGTAATGAGTTCCACTCACACGTACAGCAGCTCCCTGAAATAATGAGCTTTGGGAACAATCCGGAGGTGCTGCCGGGATATTGATGTTAGGAACTCGCTGACCCTGCTGCAGGCAGGTCGTGTTTTGCACAGAGCATCTCCCCTCAGTCTGGGCTCCCTCTCACCGGGCAGGGATTGCGGCCGAGCAGAACCACGAGCGCAGAAATCCTGCCTGGCTCTGCTGCCAGCAGCCAGAGCCTTCTCCTGAGCCTTTATCCTCGTGGGGTTTTGCAGGATAAATCCCAGCCTGGCTCTCACCCCGCAGGGTTTGGAGAGGCCCTGTTGTGTGGCAGGGTGGGAGTGTGGCCCTGCACTGCTCTGGGTCACTTGGAAATGATTGTGGAGGTAAAAGTGATTCCGGTTCGCTGCGGGTTCTCCCCTGTCGCACTCGGCCAGCTCCGTGTGGGCCCTCGGTGTCCTCAGCTCTGCAGGCCACATTACACCGTGGGCCCTTTCTCCCCATTTTCCAGGAGAAAGGCTGGAAAAGTCCCGTTTGCCCATTTCCCACCAAACATCAGCAAAGGATTGGCTCAGCTGGTCGGGGCCTGGTGTTGAAATCGCCAAGGTCGGGGTTCAGTCCCTGCATGGGCCGTTCCCTGAGGAGCCGGACATGATGGTCCTGTGGGTGCTTCCACCTCAGGATGTTCTGTGGGTCTGGGATTTAGGAGAGAAATCCTGGGGGCAGCTCTGGGCCCCTCAGGACAAGAAGGACCTGGAGGGGCTGGAGCGTATCCAGGGAAGGGAACAGGGCTGGGAAGGGGCTGGAGCCCCAGGAGCGGCTGAGGGAGCTGGGAAGGGGCTGGAGCCCCAGGAGCGGCTGAGGGAGCTGGGAAGGGGCTGGAGCCCCAGGAGCGGCTGAGGGAGCTGGGAAAGGGGCTCAGGCTGGAGAAAAGGAGGCTCAGGGGGGCCCTTGTGGCTCTGCACAACTCCCTGACAGGAGGGGGCAGCCGGGGGGGGTCGGGCTGTGCTGGCAGGGAACAGGGACAGGAGGAGAGGGAACGGCCTCAGGCTGGGCCAGGGCAGGCTCAGGTTGGATTTTAAGGAAAATTTCTCCACAGAAAGGTCTATCCGCCTCGGGCAGTGCTGGAGTCCCCATCCCTGCAGGGATTTAAAAGCTGTGGGGATGTGGCACTTGGGGACATGGGTCACGGGTGGCCTTGGCAGTGCTGGGTTAGTGGTTGGGCTCTTTGATCTTGGAGGGTCTTTCCAACCTTGTTGACTCTGATTCCACGAAAAATGTCCCTCCCATCAGCCAGCAGCAGGGCTCTGCCCAGGAATTCCTGCATGGATTTCAGAGGCAGGAGCAGATGGAGTCTCCTGGAAAACAGAGCACTGTAAGGACCCAGAGCCTGGTCCCGCTCCCACGGACAGGACACCCGGGGCAGAGCAGGAGCTCAGCTCCTGCACGAGGCAGCTGGAACAACCCCAGGGCTCTGACCCAGCCTGGCTCTGAGCCAGCAACACTTTTAGAGAGCCCTCTCCGAGCTGCTCCCGCTCTGGGTGTGCTGCAGGTAGGAGCAGCGAGATGGGACATGGTTGTGTAAAAAATCTCCAGCCCTGGCTCCTGTGGGTGCAGCACATCCCAGCCATCCCCTGCTGGGCTCCCAGCAGCCAGGAAAGCAGCACGAGCTGGGTCCCACCGGCCTCTCCCCACCCTCACTGCAGGCAGGATTGATTACAAACACTCTCTAAATATTTTTTTTCCTTCCCTGCACTGCTCTAATCCACAGAGGACTCTCAGCTTGCATGAGCTGCCTGTTACTCTCTGCAGCCTCTTCCTCTCTGTCTTTTTTCTCTCTCAGTAGGCAAATTAAACCTTTTCCAGCCACATTGCAGAGGATTATTTCAAAGGAGAGACTCAGGGCTGTGTTCCCAAAGCAGGAATTACTGCTCAGTTTGGGGAAGGCAGCCAGTTCAACCCCAGGTTGCAGAATTTCCACCTGTGCAAAGCCAGTCTGGCAGGACCTGATCCCCCAGTACCTCCCAGGGTCAGAGTTATTGCAGGGAAATATCTGGAGTTTTAATTACTGGCAGAGAGATGGACTAAATCACAGCTGAAAACACAGCATTTCTCGTTATTTCCCCCAGTTTTTAGTTGGTTCATGTGATTTTTTTTCAGGTTTTGGCCTTTCCCAGCCTTGGCATTCTGTGAAAAGCTGCTTAGAACTTAATCCAGATGTTATCCCAGAACAGTATCTGGTATGTGTACATACATACATAAATATATAAACCACTTGCAACAAAGGATTGCTCAACCCTTAAGGCCATCCTGCAAATAACCCTGATGGAATCCCACTTTCCCTGCCCCCCGTTCCAGTGTCTGTTAACAAATTGTTGTGTCATGAATTCCAACCCACTGCTGTCTGCTTTGTCCAAGATGGACAAAGGGATGAGATTGTCTCCTCCTTCCACAGAAGCCTCTTCAGCTGAAACAACTCCAATCCAGCTCATTCGGAGTTTTTACAGGGCTGGCTACATCCGTCCCCATTTGTATTCTCTCAGAAGAAAGCAGATTATGTTTTTCACCACAACAATGAGCGTTTCTGTCACAGTGAGCACTTCCAAAAGGAAAACAAGGCCTGTGGCTGACAATGGCTCTGTTTCATTCATCAGAGTTCCCAATCCAAAGGCTCCCTCCCAACAAAACCCCTGGAGAAACAAAAGGCAGGGCCTGTTTTACACCAGGCTGGGCACGGCCGCCCCTTCTGGAGCCCCAGGAGAGGGGTCAGGGCTCCACCAGCCCCCAGCTCATCCCCAAACAACGGGCACAGGGACTGGAAAAGGGAATCTAATGAGCAAAGGAGAAGGGTGCAAAGAATCCAGATGAGCAAAGAGAGACAGGAGCAGCTGGTGTGTTACAGCTGTTGGAGGAAAAAATGTTTTCTAACTCTCCAAAAGAATCAAAATACATCTAGATGTTGTTGGGGTTTTTTTTTCTTTCTCCAAACTTAAAATGAGAAAAAAACCACAAACCCACCCAGCCAAAAAAAACCCTGCCTTCTTTTCCCACTGGGCCAAAGCCAAGGCAGAGTGAGGCAGAAAATGAAGAGGATATGCAAAGCATCAAAATGTTCAGTGATCAAAATGGGAGATATTTTAACCCAAACAACAGCTTTCTGCTCAAGTTCTCACTTTGCCTAAAAAGCTGTTCCGTGCTCAAAGACACGCAGAGCAGGAGAGAGGCATTTTAACGAAAGCGACTTTAACCAGCTCAGTGTTTTCTCCTGCTGGCGACTTCCAGGCTTCAGGAATTTGGAGAAAGATTAAAAAACCCCCACAACTCCAAAGGAATGTGAGGATCAGACAGAGTGGTTGTTATTTGCTGTTATTTGTTTATTGTGAAAGATCAAGAAACAATCCTGACTGAGAACCACCTGCAGCAGGAAACGATTCCCAATCCCTTTGCCCAAAGCACCTGTGCTACAAGAACCCCTTTTTGGGGAAAAGTCCTTCCTGCAAGCAGAGGAGATTTTGTCATTTGTCACAAATGCATTTCCTGGCACATTTCCACTTCCAAACCTTCCCATTTTCCCACAGAAATAAACGTTCCCCCAACAATTCTCTGCAAGTGCCACCTCATTTCCTCCCAGGGCTCCTCCTGCCCTCCCCCTGACACCCAGCATTGCTGGGCACAGGCACTTCTGACATCTTCCCATTTAGTGAGAATTCTTTGGGCTTAGAAATAGACAGAGCCCCCAAAGCATTTCCATGAGCATTGCTGGGGGTTGTTGTGGGCACTGCACTGGGGAGAAAAGCAGCAGAAATGGTAAAACTGCTCCCAGCCTCAGGAGCGAGGAATTACCTGAATTTTCAGGGTGTTTATTCCAAGGGCTCTCCAGCATTTCCCAGGTATTTGCTCTCCCTTTATGCATCTCAAGTGTTGTACACGAGCGATGAGAGGCAAGGGCAGGACCTGAATGTTCTACTGGAAAAACCATTTAGCTGGGAATTTGATTTCCTTCAATTTTCTGATTTTTTTTTCCCCACTAGGGAGCAACAACCATATTGTAACTGAACTGACAATCACAGTGTCTTACTTCAAATGAAATTGTCAAAATATTGTGTCAGGAATCCTGCATGAAGTGATTTCTTTGGCTGTCACTCACTCTTGCCATCCTAAAGAGTCTGGTTCCTATTAACAAAGATACTCAACACATAAATAATCTCAAAAGCCAGATCCAGCTAAATTAGGAACACCCAGAAATATTAACAGCAACAATAACCTAACCTTTGAGAAGGTGCTGAGGGGAGAAAAAGCAAGAAAATCCAAATTAAAGAATAATGAAAAAGCCAAGTCTATTGAAACATCTGAAATTTGATATAATCAGGCAGCAAATGCCATTAACTTGCTCCTCACACCCCACCTAATGATGTGTTTGCTCTGTGCAAATAATGATAACAATGCAGTGACTCCAATTTATTCCCATTTTTGTGGGGTGTAAAATCATTCCAAGAATGGCAGCGTTTTAGCAGAATGAGATCTCTGGTGTGAGTCAGGAGCTGAGGGGCTGGGACACACCTGGGGTGCAGAACTGCCCGGGGGGAGATGCTGGGGTGTCTGGGCAGGGCCGGGGGCTGGATCCGTGATCCCTGTGGGTCCTTCCAGCTCACACCATTCTGGGATTCTGCGAGCTGTGACCCTAAGGATGAAAACCCTGAAAGGAGAGAAATTGAGGCAGCACTTGGACAGGTGGTACCCTCTGTGAGGCTGCCCTGGGCTGTGCTTGAGGGCTCAGGGAGGTTTCCCAGGCCCAGCTGAGGCTCCGAGAGCCCCCAGAGCTGCCAGGGTGAGCCTTTGTCCCATGCAAAGCAACAGAACCTCAGACAGCACCAGGAGAGGCTCAGGGTGGACATCAGGAGGAATTTCTCCATGGAAAGGGTGGTCAGACATAGGAACTGCCCAGGGAATGGTGGAGTCCCCCCCAGGGGTGCCCAAGGAGTGCCTGGAGGTGGCACTCAGAGCTCTGGTGGGGATCGGGCACAGGGTGGACTCGATGATCCTGGAGATCTTTTCCAACCTCAATGATTTTGTGATTCCACAATAAAAAATCCCAAACATCCCACAGCATGGCACCACAGCTCCCAGCTGCCTCCTGGAGCCAGCAGGGTCCCCCAGCCCCAGGTGGGCACCTCTCAGCAGCCGGGGCACTTCTGCTGCCCCGCAGCCCGAGCGGTGCCACAGCCCTGCAGTGGGGTTTGGGTCATAAAGGAGCTGCTGTCCCTGCTCTGCAGAGCGGGAAAAGCACGGGCTCAGGTTGCAGACAAGTGCATTAATCTTTTCAGCTTTCCTAGAATGAAACATCAGAGGTTTAACCTATTCTTTATTGCTATTCCAATGCCCTGGGTGATACTTTTAAAAATAAACTCCTGAAAGGCAGCGGGAGGGACAAGGGGAAGGAGCCTGAGAGCTGCTCACTCTCTCACTGTGCAAGCCTCAGCCTCTGAGAATAGAGAAAATTTAAAAATTCAGACTTTTTGATTAAAAGGCTGGTAATATTCAATATTATGGAAGCTCTGAGTTCCAGACTCAGGGGTAAAAGAGATTTCAGCTTCTTATTTTAAAGAAAAATTAATGTTTTGGACTTGCAGGACCAAAGAATGAGATGGAGCAGCACAGGAAGGCCAAGGAATCCACTGGAAGGGCAAAACTGAGCCTCACTATTGATTCGTATTTATGAAATCTTGCTATTTTTAAAGCACATTTGGGGACCTGAAGGTTCCTGAAGTATCCAGACGGATATTCCCCAGAAAACTCTTCCAGGACAGAAACCTAATATCCAGTTTTCTCATTATTTTGGCTGTGTTTACCTCTGCTGCTCCCCGTGTTCGCTCCAATGGAGATCACACAAAATATATTTGTAGGTACCTATGGGGAAAAGGGATTTATCCACAGGCTTTAATTAACTCGGTGAGTTCTGTCAATTGTAGGGTCAGTTTTATGGTCACTAATGGGGTGAAGAGCTGAGGATGAGGGTTGGGTGGTTTCCCAACATCCTGGAGAGAAAGGAGGGAGGGAGGGAGGNAAGCCTCTGAGTAGCTCCTACAGACTTCCTACAACAAAGCCTTTCTAAACTGGGCTGAAATGAGTTAAATGAGGTAAATCTTGGTTTCACACCTCCCAGGTGAAGCTGAAGGTCCCACTGGTGCCTGCTGTAATGGGCAGCGATTATGGGAAGGGAAATTTACTGGAATTACAGTAATTGCAGCTGCTGTTCCAGCGGTATTTTGGGGAAGCAGTTTGGGATAATCAGAGTGATTTTGTGCAAATGCCTGGGAGGATGCACAGGATCCAGGTGATTCTTGGATGGGGAACGTTGTGGGTTTGGCCGAACCCATGGAACAGTTCGCCTGTGGAGCAGGAGAGGGCTGGCACACGCCAGGCAGGGAGGGGAGCTCACCAGCACTCAGGTGTCTGATTTCACCACCAGCCTCTGCAGCTGCTTTTTTCTGCCCGAATTCAAAGGCTCCCAGCCTGACAGTTCCTGTGCCTTGGGCCTTTTCCATGGCAGGCTCCTGTTCCCGTGTTCTGCTGGAACAATTAAACACAACAGGAATGGCACTTTGACTGCTGCTCCTGCCCTGCCGGGGCTGGGAACGAAAGAGACGGGCTGGGAGTGACGGCAGAATAAAAGTAAAGGATTATTTTCATCTCTGAATCTCTGGTGAGGGTTGAGTTGTGTTCTCAATAAGATTCCAGCCTGAACAAATCCCACTCTTCCTGCCTGAAGCTGCTGCTCTCTGCGATGTCATTTCTCACCTCAGCTCTGTCACCTTGACTGTGCAGAGGGGGAAGGTGCCTGTGGGGTTTGGGAAAGCCAATGGAATAAAGGGTGGAAGTCGGGATGCAGCGGGGCCAGGACGTTCTGTATTCCCAAAAGGCAAAACTCAGCTCCATGCAGAGAACAAATGGACGCAGAGAGCCTGGAGCTGACACATCCCCGGGAGCTGCTGAGCCAGGACGGGTCAGGGCCTTCCCTGGGAGCTCTCAGCCACCCCAGGAACTCTTGGTTTCCCTGCATTTCATGGAGTTCACAACATTTTCTTCACAATGAGATGGAAAAGAACATCCAAACAGCTCATTTCCGTGCCTGTCCCAGAGGTCAGTAACCCGCTAAGCCATGGCAGCTCCAGGGTTTGATTCATAGCCACCATTCCTGCTGCAGGGAGAGGGCCGGGAATTCAGCCAGCTCCTTCCCTAAAACCTGGTGAATGAACCAGTCCTGCAGCCACTCTTTGGTTATTGGTTGAGTTTCCCATCTGGCAGCATCAAGGCTTCCACAAACAGAAAAAATGGCTCAGTCACTGCCTTTAGTGCAGGTGGAAGAGAAATAAATGAGCAGGGGGGCCTGTGGGACAGGGAACGGTGCAGCCCTGGCAGCAGGAATGGGCCTGCTGGGCTGCAGCAACATCACATTTATTTTATAAATCTCTCTCTCTCACACGCACAGAAACAAACAAAACATCTCTCCCCGAGCCTGCCAGATTTGGGAAAGATTTTGCTTCCAAGCATTGCTTGAATCTGGTGCAGAGAAGCTGCTCCTCAGTCTCAGTCTCAGAGAGCAGCAGGGCCCTTCCCGTGGGAGCTTCTCCCCTCGTTCCAAGGGTGTGTCCAGCTGGAATCCACAGAGATCTCCTACAGATCCCAGCTGGTTTTGTTGTTATTCCACTGGTTTCAGTGGGAGCTGGTGCAGGTGGGATCTGAGCTCTGAGTGGGGGCTCAGCCCTGGAGTCTCCATCCCAAGGGCTCAGCAGAACTGTCCCAGCTGGCATTTTTCACTCTTTCCCCACCTCCTCAGTGCCTTGGCCACTGCAGTCCCTCAGGGCATCCATCCCAGGAGCTTTGTGGTGCCCAGGAGAGCTCAGACCTGGGCTCCTTCTACAGACGAGGATGGATTTGTGTTTTCTGGAGGTTCCCTCCTCTCCACAGGCTCAGGGTGGAGAAGGGACACCTCACCCCCATCCTGCAGCCTGGTACCTGCACTGGGGCGTGAAATACCTGCAGAGGCTCGGACAACGCTGCCAGGGGTGCCCAGGGGGGGGTTGTTGGGGTGTCTGTGCAGGGTCAGGAGCTGGATCAATGATCCCTGTGGGTCCCTCCCAGCTCAGGATATTCCCTGGTTCCATGATTTCATGTTCCAAGACCTGGATCTGGGCAGAAGGGCGGAGCCTCAGTCCCTGGGAAGCAGGCCCAGTGGATTTAAGAGAATTTCTGCACTTTGTGTCTCCCTAGAATGCCTAAAAATTGCACAGCTGTGGGATATCCCTGCACTCCTCCTTCATGGGTGCAGGCAGAGCAGCAGGGGTTGGGCACAAAGGAATCACCCGTGTCTGGAAAATCAAACTGAGCCCTTGCTGTGCCAGGACAGCCCCATCCCTGGCATGGGAGCAGCCCCCAAAGCAGGGAGCTCACCAGGAGACAGAGACATCTTTTAAGTCAAATATTTGTCATGGCTGTGGGAAATTAATTGCTATTTTACATAATTAGCTTCCTCGCAGCCTGCATCGCTCCAAACAAAATGACCTGAGGGACAGCAGCAGATTCTCAAATTTTAAGCAAATAAGTGATTCCAGTTAAAGAGATCAATGAGATGCAATTATTCATTAAGGATCTCTTTTGCAGGGTTTTGAGGAACACTTGCTGCAGAAAGCTGAGTAATTAGGAGGGTTGGATTAATTTGGAAAGGGATGGCAGAAAATGACCTTGCAAATTCCCCGTCCACACCCAGCAGTGGGCCCTACAGATCCATTTTTGCTATACATGTATGGGCTGTTAGGAAGAGTTTGGGGAGTAGGAGAGACCACCTGGTCCATGAAAACTTTCTTATTCCTGGTGGATGGGTTCTTGGGAATCAGAGGAGTTAACTCCAAGCCCTGGGAGGCAGCACAGGGCACAGGCCTGGGCTTTGCAGCAGCAAGAGAAGCTGCAATAATAAAGGGAATTTTCTAAATGTGACCTAGGAACCAAACTTTGCAAAACCTTCTGGAAGTTTCACTTGTAATCACTGAGCAGTGAGGCCTAGGGCTTAAAGTGAGCTTGGGCTGGCTCTGAGGGAATGGATTTGAGGGGGTGGAGAGTAGGTTCAGATGGGATATTGGGGAGAAATCCCTCCCTGTGAGGGTGGGGAGGCCCTGGCACAGGGTGCCCAGAGCAGCTGTGGCTGCCCCTGGATCCCTGGCAGTGTCCAAGGCCAGGCTGGACATTGGGGCTTGGAGAAGCCTGGCACAGTGGGAGGTGTCCCTGCCATGGCAGAGGTGGCACTGAGTGATCTTTAAGGTCCTGTCCAACCCAAACCATTCTGGGATTTAGTGTTCCTCAAAAACAGATTTTGTAGATCTCGTGAAGGAGAATTTGTGGCCCTTGAAATTCTGGACTCAGTATTCTCACCTTAAAAGCAGAGCCTGGCTGCACAATCAGAGAGGGAGAATTACCGGAGAGCCCAAGGCTGCCAAGTTTACAGTCACTTGTTCTGGCCGTGTGCCTTAATTTGGAAAAGAAATATTCCAGGAGTATCCTTTAATGAACTGAGCTCAAGGCTCACAGAGGAACAATCATTTTCCCAGAGCTTTGCAGCAGTTCCTTTCCGTGTCCATTTGCTTGCAGAGTTCTCCCTCTCCTCAGCCTCGACCCCGTGCACGGTCCCAGAGAACTCCCCTGGTTTTCCCCAGTCCATCCCGATTTCCACCTTCCCAAAACACCACTTTTTCCTTCCTGAGAGCCACCAGTGGAGTTCTGCTCCCAGGCCTGGCCTGGCCTTGCCCCCCCGGAGCAGGAGGATTAATGACTGCAATGGAAATGCCTCTGGTGCTGGTGGAGTGGGGGATGAAGCCACAACGAATGGGCATTTTCCGATAACCTGGCAGTGATGAATTGCTGCTCCAGCAGACACTCCAAATAAAATGTGCTTTAGCATCCCTGATTTATCCTGGGAAGCGCTGGGAGGGGGAAGCAGCTCCCTCCTGCCCGGAGCCAGAGTTCCAGCGGGGAAATCACCAAAAATGAAAGGGAAAAGCGCAGGTCAGGGACCGCAGCAGCAGAGGGGCCCCATTGGCTCTGCGGGCAAAGCTGGGGCCTGGCAGGGCCAGTGCTCCTGCAGGAAAGGTGATCTCGGTTTTCATGGAATCACTGAGGCTGGAAAAGAGCTCCAGGATCACCGAGTCCAAGCTGTGCCCAATCCCCACCTTGTCACTCAGTGCCACCTCCAGGCCTTTCTTGGACACCCCCAGGGATGGGGACTCCAAACCTCCCTGGGCAGTGCCGAGGCCTGAGCTCCCTTTCCAGGAAGGGACACACAGGGACTCTTGGTGAGTCCAAAAAGCCAGCCCTGTTCATCCACCTGACCTTCAGGCCAGGGATCATCTCCTACCCCCAGGGAGCTCCTGGTGCACCCTGAGCCCCGCTGGGCATCCCACAGCACAGATAACCTGGGAATGATCATTGCTGCAGAGGCAGATGAGGAAAACCTGGTGTGAAAGTGAAACCTGCACCAGAGCTGAGGGAGCTGCCTAATTACAGCAGGGTAATTAGATAGGCAGGGGGGTGGATGAATGTCCTCCTCGGCAAGATGGGACCCTGCAGCCTTGGGCATTCCTCCTCCAAAGCCTGCTCAGGGAGGGATGTGGGGCAGGAGCTGCCAGAGGGAGCACATCCACCCCTCCTGGCCTTCCCTGCTTTCTGCAGCTGCCAGGACAGAGCTCCCGTGGCCAGGGGCCTGGCTCTGAACTGGATGGTAACAAGCCAGGACTGTCCCTCTCCCAGGACTCATTCCTCTCCCAGGGCTCATTCCTCTCCCAGGACTGTCCCTCTCCCAG
>VZTH01018021.1:3768-121680 GCA_013397815.1 Aleadryas rufinucha
CCCCCCCCCCCCCATGTTCCAAGGAAGTCATGGAGCGATCCCACGTCAGAAATCAGCAATGGATACAACCAGCATCTGTCTGCAGCATTGGGCCAACAACCCGTTTAAGACTCTTCTAAGATCACGAGAGATTCAAGTCTCCTTCACAGCAGGGATTATTCATAAAAAAACCTCCAAAAAACCAACATAACCCTAAGAAAAACAGATGCTTCGGAGCAGAAGGTGTTAATTGAACTGATCCAGCCCTATGCACATCCCGGAGATTGTGGTGTGATGTCGTGGGTTTGTTTTTTGTAAAAATCACATTATATATGGTACAATACATTTTTTACAGAAAGCCTGGCATCTAGAAATAAGAGGTAGAACTACTCATAACTATATGTTTCCTGCTGCAGGAAAAAAATTCATTTTTCTTTACAGTAATTAAAAAAAGGTTAAAAAAATTGTCAAAAAAAAAGAAGTCGTAGGTTAGGCCCCCATAATTTAAACAAAATAATCTAGGAAAATAACACTCTTCCATGTACCTGACGGATTAAGTCCATTAAAGTGTTTCTTTAAAAAAAAATTGCATAGGAAAGGGACATTTCCAAACATGCTACAGCGATGGCAATGGTCTGTGCTGGGAGTGAAGTACCTTCTCTTTTATCTACAGGTGAGAGCACACGAGGGTTAGCAGCATGTTCCAGCATCTCTGAGCAGCGGGAGCAGACACGGAATCAGCCTGGAGGTCAGCTCCGTCCTGCCAGACAAACACCGCTTCACAGGAGCCGCTGCCTCCGGCGTTGCCGCAGGTCCCGGGACGCGCGACGTCCGGAACGCTCCCGCCCTCGCTGCGCTTCGGAGCCGAGGAGGAGGCGATGCGAGCCCTGGGCAGCGCGGGGCCCGGAGACGCCGGGGGCCGTGGGCACGGGGGGCAGCGGCGTGGCTCAGTTACCTTTGCCGGCGGGAGCGGGGAGCTTCTTAACATTTGGCTAGTGGCAAAATGAATTTGTAAAAGATCGGACAGACAGACGAATTACAAAGTAGTTTCTGTTCCCTTGCTCCTCCAGAAATAACCATTGTCTTCAGGCTCAAGTTCTATTCTAATTTGAGGCACAACTTTTACTGGAGTTCGTGGAGGGCTGCAGAGAAGAAGACAGACAGGGTCAGTGCAGGACAAACGCCGGGCTTTGGGAATACACGGCTGGATTTAAGGTAAGGCCCACACACAGATAATCTGAATGAGCTGGTCTGAACACTGCTCAGAGCAGCAGGAAAAACCACCCATTTCACTGACTGAGGAGCTCCAAGTGTCCAGCACTTGTGCCTCACAGAATCCCAAAATGTTTGGCTTGGAAGGGGCCTTAAAGCTCATCCAGTTCCAGCCCCTGCCATGGGCAGGGACACCTTCCACTAGCCCAGGTTGCTCCAAGACCCATCCAACCTGGCCTTGGACACTTCCAGGGATGGGGCATCCTGGTGCTTCACCCCAGGCTGTGACAATACCCCTCAAGTGCCATTGAAATAATCTGGGGATCGCCACTGGGATGAATTTCAGACACCTGTAAGCACAGACCCATCTTTGATGTTTCAGAGGAATAAACTTGCCTTGGTCCAGATCCCACTCCTGGTGCTGGGAGGCCCAAGTTGGCCCTAAAGGACTGGACTCTGAGCAATTATTACTTGATACAGTTTAAGATTATTATTTACTCTTATTTTCCACCACAGATACGGAAAAATGGGTTATTTCCCCTCGCCAACACCCCTCTGGACTCTTCCCAGTATCTCCACATCTTTCTCCTGGTCTGATTCCCAAACCAGTCCTCAGTGCTGCAGCCAGGGTCTGTCCAAGGCCAGCGGAGCCTTCAGGTCTCTCACAGGCTCTCCACTGCCCATTGCAAGCACAGCCAGGGGCTGCAATAACTATGGAATCAACTTGTTCATCATCACCTTGGGAAGCAGCAGCCCAGTGTAGGGAATGTTCTCCAAGTGTTTTTGAAGAATTCCCTACAGGAAACTTGCTGTGCTCTGAGGGGGGCAGAGGTGCATTTTCCTGAATCCTTCCAAAGCACACTTCGCAGTGCTTACCTTGGCATGGCGTGTGGTTGAAGGAAGGGAATTGTATCAGCACGATGTGTGGCGTTCAAGGAATGTCGGTGATTTTTCTCCTGGGGGAAGAAAAGCTCGGCTGTCACTGGTGCAGCACCGACGGCGCCTCAAGCCCTGCCTCAGCTCCTCCAACCCACATCTATGGGCCAAGCTCTTTCCCCGTTAGCTGCCACATGGATTCACAGCTTGTGGAGGAAATGCTCCATTCCCGTCTCTCCTCCAAAGTAAAACCCCTTGGGGTGCCAACAGGACCCATTCCATTGCCCAGGAGCTCCCCCACCTTTAGGGCTTGACACTTACCTTGGATCTACACCCCTCACTTAACCCACGCTCCCCCTGTCCCATGCAAAGTCCTAGGGAGGAACAGGGTGGCTTTTGGACTAGCACCTCTCTCCTGACCCTATGGGAAGCGTGTTCTCTGGGAATTCCTATTCCTATTCCTATTCCTATTCCTATTCCTATTCCTATTCCTATTCCTATTCCTATTCCTATTCCTATTCCTATTCCTATTCCTATTCCTATTCCTATTCCTATTCCTATTCCTATTCCTATTCCTATTCCTATTCCTATTCCTATTCCTATTCCTATTCCTATTCCTATTCCTATTCCTATTCCTATTCCTATTCCTATTCCTATTCCTATTCCTATTCCTATTCCTATTCCTATTCCTATTCCTATTCCTATTCCTATTCCTATTCCTATTCCTATTCCTATTCCTATTCCTATTCCTATTCCTATTCCTATTCCTATTCCTATTCCTATTCCTATTCCTATTCCTATTCCTATTCCTATTCCTATTCCTATTCCTATTCCTATTCCTATTCCTATTCCTATTCCTATTCCTATTCCTATTCCTATTCCTATTCCTATTCCTATTCCTATTCCTATTCCTATTCCTATTCCTATTCCTATTCCTATTCCTATTCCTATTCCTATTCCTATTCCTATTCCTATTCCTATTCCTATTCCTATTCCTATTCCTATTCCTATTCCTATTCCTATTCCTATTCCTATTCTCGCTGCAGGAAAGCTGATGTTAGTGGTACTGTCAGGAATATACTCTGGATTGCAGAGTTATATTCAAGCACAATCCCACAGTGGTGCTGGATTCCAGCTGGTTTTTTATTCCAGTGGCCTGCTAAGTTTTAATTTTTATTTTGCATTGTTTCTAATTAAAAATCAGCAAATAAAATACTGGATTATAGAAATGTATAAATACACAAACCAAGTACAGCTCAGCTCCTGGGTGATTTACCCCGTTCCATCTCCAAGGGCCTTCCAACAAACAGGCTGATGGCAGAATTACCTTTTCCTTAACTATTTTAGCCCTTAAGATGCTGGAAAAAAGGCATCTGATCCTAAAATCCTGAGTAACAGTATTTAGGACGCAATTTGGTTTTAGTACATCAGGAATGTACTAAAAACACTGAATGACGATTGCCTGAGGCTGATTTTGGATGATGTGCTGACATCAGCACAACACTGAGGATATCCAAATAGCCCAGAAAATGTCTCCTTTCCAATGGTTTTGTTTTATAATCCCAATCTCTAAGTGTTCCTGTATCTAAAACCCACAGGGTAATGCTTAGCATTCCCTGAGGCCTCTGTGTGCTTGCAAAAGGAAAGGGACCTGGCTCCCAGCTCTTAAGCCCTATGGATAATAAGGATCTGAAGATCTGAGGGTTCAGGTCCTGTTCCTGGTAAGCACTAGCCTGGCAGCAGCACCAATTTATTACTTCAGTTTGCATTTCTCCCCTCCCACCTCAGAAGAAGAAAGCATGACACCCTTAGTACATTAAAGAGTCATCCCAAAGGCAAAACCACCAAGGTCAGCTGTGATTCCTCACTCAAAAGAGGAAAATGTAAAGTGGGAATGACTGAAAATAAAGATGAAATTCATCAATTACGGCTATTAACACGAGAAATTGAAACCAAAGAGAAGAGCACAAATCACCTAAGAAGGGAAATATGTTAATGGCCAACTGATCTCTGCCTGGGCAGCTTAATGACACAAATAATTAATTACTCTGTTAAATGCTGGTTTTTGCAACTGCTTGGCACCTAAGGGAACAAACAGTGACAGGACAGCGCTGCAAATCCAGAACACCAGGCTCAGAGGAAAGAAATAAACCCTGCCATCAGCAGGTTAACACCAAGGGGGAGAGGGAGAGGAGAGGAAGAGAGAGAGTGGGTGGCCGGGAGACCTGTCAGGAGCTGGAGAAAAGCACTTAAACTGGAGGCACCAGAAGGAACAACATTGATTTTGTAACCAGCAAGGAAGAAAAAAAGCTCACAAAAGCAAAATCTGTCATAAAGCAGGGGCCTGGAAATTAAAAAGGAGAGGGAAAAAAAAAAAAGAACAAGAGAAAGGACTTCTCAAGTAAAAGGAAAGATTAAAAAAAAAAAAATCACTCTAAATAGACAGAGATATATTTTTGTAGTGCAAGTCAGAGTCAAGCAGGCATGCAAGAGCTTAGTTCTACTCACTGTCAGCAGGTTTGCTATCACTTAGGAAAGGTTCCTGCTCCATGATGTCCATTGGTATTTTAATACTTGGGACTTTTTCTGAGTAGGGGCAGTCAGACTGTGAAAGAAACGTGTAAAAGGTCTTAGAATATTCCCACTGCTCTCTCTCTTATCGTCTCCCACACATTAAAATTATCCTTCACATAGTTCTGTAGGAACAGGGAAAAGAAGGAAAAAAGAGAAAAGCATCCTCCAGCTCAGTTGCCTGATGGATTCCACTGGTTCCCCACTGCACCCCACTTCCCTTCATCTCTCATACTCCAAAAATAAAACAGACGGAAAGAATAATCTGGTGGAATTGTAAATTGTAATAAATCTCCCCCTTTCCCACCTCCTCGTCTTATAAGACACCATCCCATTCTGTCTGGAGTCTGCTGCAGGAAATAGAGATGGAAAATGCATTTGTGGGCAGACACAGCAGGGCACTGACTGCTGGAAAAGCTCATCCAAACCCTTTATCCTGCTGGGATTTTTGTAAAAGCCCTTGGCTGCTCCCAATTGCTCTATAGGGCCCCGATATGACACGGCAGAGGTTCCTTACATCACACTGGCTCAGCTCCCTCTTTAATGCAAGTGGAGTCAAACCCAATCTCAGTTACACCTCTGGTTCATCGATTCCAGAGCCCTTGGAAGAATTCCCCAACCCTGGCTGAGCCAGAGAGACAGCAATCAGGTCAGGATGAGGCCCAGGGAAAAGCCAGGGTCCCCCAGAGTTGGGGGACCAGCAGGATTTTACACCCCACTGCCTTCTATCACCCACCTGCTTCTGCTTAATAGGAGGTGCTTGGAATTGTTTTGCTTTTTTAAAAATAAAGGGAACTCCTCATAGCCAAGGAAAGGCTGCCAGTGCCTAACTTGGCCAAGGCAGGAAGGTGGGATTTGCCAAAAATGTTGGGACATCTTTGTTTCTGAAGAGAGCCAGACTCACAACCCCGGGGTGGAGGGAGGAGACCTTTCAGTAAGGGCAGGAAAACACTAAGGAGGCCAGAGAATGGCTCTCCTTGGATTATTATTCTTAGTTTTAATTTATTTTTTAACATAACTGATAGCCAGTGCCTTATTTCATTCTCCAACAGCAAGATGTTTCCTGGGGACTACTTTTATGAGGCTGAGGGACAAGCATAACTCAAATAAAGCACAAAAAACACCCAGCAGTTCCCTTGGCTGAACTCGGATCCGTGCACTGCCCCCCAGATCCCACAGGATTAACTCTGGGGGTGGATATTTCTGGAAGGGAAAGTGTGAAAATAATCCAACCAGTAATGCCCAGTGCTGTATGTTCAGGAAGCTGGTAAAAGCAAGTGCTGAAAAAAACCAACAAGAGTTAAGAACCAATATTTTGCATAAAATCTCTTACCCATTAGATTAATTACTGTACCTGGAATTCAGGAAAAGCCTGGGAAGAGAGGAAATATCTTAAGACATACTGGAG
Organism: Aleadryas rufinucha; assembly: GCA_013397815.1. NCBI lineage: Eukaryota > Metazoa > Chordata > Aves > Passeriformes > Aleadryas > Aleadryas rufinucha. Next base: position 9,815 of record VZTH01018021.1, read on the forward strand.
AGAGGGGAGCCATGGCTCAGGATACGATGCTGCTGGATTCACACCAGTCAAGAGGAGGGGATGGAGTCAAACCTTTGCCGATTACTCAGGAGAGCCTCTTTTAATCTCCTCTTGGTTTGCTCAAAGGTGCTAAAGAAAACCCTCACCCTGGGAAGTGGAGGAATGATGGGACAGGGCTGCTTGTTGCCTGAACTAAAAGCCAATCCTCCGAGCTGCTTTTCCTTGCTGTGCTAAAATGGGATTCTTTCCCAGCTTCAGGTGACCCCACCTGTCCCTACACCCCAGGAAGGGCCCTTCTCCGTGGACATGAGCAGAAGAAGTGACACCATGCTTAGAACTCAGCACCGAGTGTGTTTAGCACTTCCATATAAATTTAAAGGATTTGAGTTAGACCTGAGCAGGAGAATATTTAAAGGCACCAGGACTACACTTCTTCTTTTTACACATACAGGAGGAAAGAGAACAGTCAAAGGCACATGGGTCTGGTCTAGCCAGGTCACTTTTCACTATTTAGGGCTTGCTGCCACCTGAGGTAGGACCAGAGCGCTCTGCAGAGGGCATGGATGCTCGGGAAACATTTAGGTGATGAGTTTTACCAACACAAAGCAGTTTTTCCTGCAATATGACAAATCACATCTATTCTGTGCTTTCCAAAAGAGCCATTACAAAAATACTAAAAAAAAAAAGAACCAGAAGGACCAGAGCTGCTGGTGAAAAGCATTCTCCTCCTAAAATGTAAGAGACAACGAAGGGGAGAAAGGCGTAGGAGGGAAGCTGGAGGAGGCAGGGTAATGAGAAGCATTCTAGCAAGGGGCATGACATCTCAGCAGGTACCTGGTGCTCTTGGAAAGTGTGATTTCATTCCTAGCAATGCACAAACCACCCACTACAGGCTGGAAAAGGGAAAGCAATGTAGAAAATAAGTTTTCCTTTTGCTGCAGCAGCAAAAGACTGAGCTGTCAGCTCCACAAGTGGCTGGGAAATGTCCAGCCTCAGCACTGGGCAGGGCAGGGATTAGCTACCTAGGAAGGAGGAATGTGACAAGAGCAGGAAGCTCCTTACATCATCATTGTCACTGTCCATACTGCCCTTCTTCTTTTTCTTCTTCTTCTCGTCCTCTTTCTTCTTCTTGTCCTTTTCTGGAATGACGTCGTCGAGAAAGCTTAAGTCATGCTGGGAAAAGAGGTAGTCCATGGCTTTTCTGACTGCCACCAGGGCCAAGATCTGCAAAGGCAGAGAGGGATTCCCAGTCACATTTTACCGTTCACTTGGAACACTGCATTCCTCTCAGTTCTGCTTCTAAGCCCACACTCTCGAATTCTGGCTGGAAATGAACATACAAAGAAGGTGGTGAACACCTGGGACACCTCTGTCCGCTTGAGAGGTTGTGCTGTGACTGCCTCATGTCAGAAAAAACCAGAAGCAGTGGACACAGAACAGTATCATAATCACTCAGTACTCCTGTATTACTAAATAATAAATAGAAAAAAAAAATGAGCACTTTCATTTACTTTTGGAGGCAGGTTCACGGGACAGCCCGAGTAAGAAAACCTTGACTTACTTCTCACCACTTGCCCTGCTGAGCTCTTAAGAAATCAGACAAGTGCCAATCCATGCCCCCAGAGTTTGCAGAACAAAGTTTACTGGGATTGTGGCAGCAGGAAACTGGAGGAAAAGCTTGTTCTGTGCAAGACTGCAAGGAAAGCACTGGGAAAAAGGAAGGGACGTGTCTGAAATGGGTGTTTACAGGGACACTGGGTCTGACACTCCCAGCAGAGGCCACTGAGATCCCACACAGGCTTTGCCAGTGGGTACATCAACAGGCTGGAAGCTGTAACCCATTCCCAACAGGCTGCCTTCATGGAAAACTTTGTCCCAAGCAACGATGATCCACAGCACAAACAATTCCCAGGAAAAGATCTCAAGCTCTGACGTAACTTAAGACGCGATTACAGACGTGAGGAATTCCTAGGGGTGGAAAGATGCCATGCAGNAGGACCAGAGCGCTCTGCAGAGGGCACGGATGCTCGGGAAACATTTAGGTGATGAGTTTTACCAACACAAAGCAGTTTTTCCTGCAATATGACAAATCACATCTATTCTGTGCTTTCCAAAAGAGCCATTACAAAAATACTAAAAAAAAAAAGAACCAGAAGGACCAGAGCTGCTGGTGAAAAGCATTCTCCTCCTAAAATGTAAGAGACAACGAAGGGGAGAAAGGCGTAGGAGGGAAGCTGGAGGAGGCAGGGTAATGAGAAGCATTCTAGCAAGGGGCATGACATCTCAGCAGGTACCTGGTGCTCTTGGAAAGTGTGATTTCATTCCTAGCAATGCACAAACCACCCACTACAGGCTGGAAAAGGGAAAGCAATGTAGAAAATAAGTTTTCCTTTTGCTGCAGCAGCAAAAGACTGAGCTGTCAGCTCCACAAGTGGCTGGGAAATGTCCAGCCTCAGCACTGGGCAGGGCAGGGATTAGCTACCTAGGAAGGAGGAATGTGACAAGAGCAGGAAGCTCCTTACATCATCATTGTCACTGTCCATACTGCCCTTCTTCTTTTTCTTCTTCTTCTCGTCCTCTTTCTTCTTCTTGTCCTTTTCTGGAATGACGTCGTCGAGAAAGCTTAAGTCATGCTGGGAAAAGAGGTAGTCCATGGCTTTTCTGACTGCCACCAGGGCCAAGATCTGCAAAGGCAGAGAGGGATTCCCAGTCACATTTTACCGTTCACTTGGAACACTGCATTCCTCTCAGTTCTGCTTCTAAGCCCACACTCTCGAATTCTGGCTGGAAATGAACATACAAAGAAGGTGGCGAACACCTGGGACACCTCTGTCCGCTTGAAAGGTTGTGCTGTGACTGCCTCATGTCAGAAAAAACCAGAAGCAGTGGACACAGAACAGTATCATAATCACTCAGTACTCCTGTATTACTAAATAATAAATAGAAAAAAAAAATGAGCACTTTCATTTACTTTTGGAGGCAGGTTCACGGGACAGCCCGAGTAAGAAAACCTTGACTTACTTCTCACCACTTGCCCTGCTGAGCTCTTAAGAAATCAGACAAGTGCCAATCCATGCCCCCAGAGTTTGCAGAATAAAGTTTACTGGGATTGTGGCAGCAGGAAACTGGAGGAAAAGCTTGTTCTGTGCAAGACTGCAAGGAAAGCACTGGGAAAAAGGAAGGGACGTGTCTGAAATGGGTGTTTACAGGGACACTGGGTCTGACACTCCCAGCAGAGGCCACTGAGATCCCACACAGGCTTTGCCAGTGGGTACATCAACAGGCTGGAAGCTGTAACCCATTCCCAACAGGCTGCCTTCATGGAAAACTTTGTCCCAAGCAACGATGATCCACAGCACAAACAATTCCCAGGAAAAGATCTCAAGCTCTGACGTAACTTAAGACGCGATTACAGACGTGAGGAATTCCTAGGGGTGGAAAGATGCCATGCAGCCACCCCTGATCGTCCCACTATGAATTACTGAAAATGCCTTTCCTCCAAATAAACAGGGAGTTGGCTATTGGCCAAATCCTCACAAACTGGAAGTTTGTCATGTTTCTGCTCATGAGTGCAGAAAATTGAGCTTTTGCCATCATATCCAGCTCCATCGAAGCTGTGGCTGTGCCTTCCCTGAGTCTGCACCATTCTAACAAACTTTGGCAGCCTTGGGTTTCACTCAGATTCTAATATGGGCAAAGAGATTTTAGATTGGGCTTCCAACATCAGTGCAACACAGCCATGGAATTGCCATGGAATGCCACATCAGTGGGAATTACTGATTTTTACCATCTTTTACAGGAGCATGTGTCCCAGCAGGAACATTTGGAGGATTATTTTACTTGCATCATCTTTTCTCATTTCACCATCTTGTTCTTTATCTGGGTTCTGCCCTCCCTCCTTCTCTCCCTTAAACAAGCTCTGCAGCTCCTACCTGCCCCCACAACTGAGATTTTACTTGTCCATACACCTGAAATTAGGCGACCTGGGGCCAGGATTTATTCAGGAGTTTCATAAAGCAGAAATCTGCAAGCCAGAGTGTGTCTAACTCTCTTTATAGCTCTACTAATAATATGAATACTCACCCATTGATGGTAAACATTAGTGTGTCTTTTTACCTGAGTTCAAGGAAAAGAGACATTCCCTCTCCCTCCCTTTGGCACCCCTCTTAGCACTGAGCCTCCTTCTTGGTTTTGTCAGTTTGTGCTATTTAAAAGCCAGGGAGACATTTTGTATCTGGGAGTTAGTGTGGACTAAACCAGGAAACCTGTGCCCCTCTCCTTGGTTCATGCAGCTCAAGGAGAAACCACGGCAGAGCTAACCTTGGCAGCCAGGAACGGTCAACACTAACACCACCTTCCTGGGAAAAAATTAACTTCCCGGGCTGGTTTTCCTCCAGATGATTTATGTGAAGGCAGCCACGGCCGCACTGACCCCGGGCAGTCCTACGTGAGTGCCATGAGCGGAGCTCTGAGCAGAGAATCGCCACGGAGAGGTTGGATTTACACATTTACAGCAGTGTACAAGCAAGGAGAGAGCAGGCCGTGGTGGAAGTGAGGGATGGGAAGGAGAGCATCACCTACCATGACAGGGAATATGATAGCAGCCACGGTGGATTTGAGGATCCAGAGGAGGGCCAGGCACACCACCTGCAGGAAGGTGAAGAGGTGGACCCTGCGCAGCGGGACGTGGCGCAGGTAGATGAAGTCAGGCTGGTGTTTTAGAGGCATCAAGAGCAGCTTCAGACGATCCATGAACTGGAAAGGAAAATAAAAGGGTGTTGTAATGAAACCCAGGATGCACAAAAAAGAGAGAAAACAAGACGAATGCCCCAAACCAGGGTCAGCATCACACTCTGGGGTATTTTTACTGTCCTCCCCTTCCCTGCTCCTGCCAAGGAAAGACATTCAGCCTTCAGGAACAGTGCTTTTGTTTTCCCCAAATAAATCAGGAGCAGGGGTCAACAGAGGCAAGGGGAGATGTTGCACTGCCAGCAAACAGAACAGCCCCTCACCAAAGAGCAAGGAAGATGGGCACCTTTCCCAGCAGTGTCCCTTTGCCCTGTGCTGGACCGGATGGGCTTGGAGTTAAACCAAAATGGGCATTTTCCATTGAGTAAAAAACACTCTTGATTCCCAGTCCCCCCACCACCAGGGCTGGGAGCAGGGGAAATCCCCTAGAGGAGAGCCAGCCCCGGGGCCAGCAGGACAATCCCCTCGTTGTCCCCTGCCAGAGCACGGGCTCACTGCCCACTGCCAGGACCAGACAGATCCTGCACCAGTGAATGAAGTGGAGCTGTTTTACAGAACACCCGAGGGAATTCTGGGGCTCACAGAACAGGCAGTCCCTTCCCCTTAGGGCACAACCCAGCACGAAAAAGAAAGGCCACAATTAACAGGGTGCCAGAAAGCAACAAAACCACTTCCAGCCTCCTTGGGCCAGCTACAGGCGCTGGGCATGAGAATGGCTCCTTACGTAAGATTTCCTCAACGACAAAGAGAGGGGCTTGGCTTCCCCTCCCTGGAGAACATTGTCCCTGCTCGTTAGCATTGAGGAATGACCCCGCTGCCATAAATCATCCTCCTTGTTTGCCTTCAGTCTGTGGCAGAGGACCCAAACCACCCTGGGAGTGAGCCTGAGCTGGGGCAGAAGCCTGTAGAATCCTGCAATGGTTTGGGTTGGAGGAGATCCTAAGGGGATCCTCTTGTTCCACCCCCCTGCCATGGGCAGGGACACCTTCCACTAGACCAGGCTGTTCCAAGCCCCATCCTGTTTGCCAAAGACAGACCCAGCCCTTCACAAAGCACCCCCCGGCACTGACAAGTGCCCACTTGGCCACTCTCCCTTGGTCTCCCATCTCAGGACACCCAGGCTGTGGCCAAGTTTGTCAACAGCTGCCACCCTCCATGAGTTTCTTGGGAAGGAAGAGGAGGCAGCAAAGGGGAAGGGGAAAGCTAGAGGGTTGTGGAAGAAGCCCTGTGCTGGTTCATGACTCACCTGCACGCCGTTGAGGGATGCAACTCCCATGTAGAGGAAGACACCGTAGAGCACGGGCATGGGAATGAACTGTGGGGGGAAGAGCAGCAGAGAGCAGGTGAACAACCTCCCCATATGCCACACACCATTAACACGTGGTGGGACAACATCCCCAGCCTGTGCTCAATTCAAACTGCACCCATGAGTGGACAGCACAAAGGAATGAAGCCATATGAATAATACAGCAAAATAAAGCCAAAGAAACAATAAATCCTTCTGTTTTGAGAGACACAAGGACATTTGTGCAATCACACTCTCCCACTTCACCAGGACTCAGACATCTTGTCAAGAACCAGAGGGAATGATGCCAGTCACTCAGCAAGGTGGGCAAAAGTGTTTCAGGGAGCTTCAAACTGCCCTTCAGCTCGGATTTGCGGTGTGAGCGGAAGCAGAAGGCAGAGAAGAAGAAAAGGCAGCGTGGTCCTGTAGCTTGTGGTATGCCCTGCTTTCCCAGGTAACAAGTGACACAACAAGAGGAAACGGTCTCAAGTTGCGCCAGGGGAGGTTTGGGTGGGATGTCAGGAAAAACACCTTCATAGAAAGGGTTGTCAAGCCCTGGTACAGGTTTTCCAGGGCACTGCTGGAGTCACCATCTCTGGAGGAATTTAAAAGCAGGGGACACAGTTTAGTGCTGACTTTGGCAGTGCTGGTGGGACTGCGTGATCTTAGAGCTTTTCCAATTGAAACATCCTGTGATTCCATGTCCAGTCCAGCTCAGTAAGCCATGCAAATCCATGCAGAAAGGCTGTTCTTTGGAGTCCCACCTCAGTGACAACAGTCACGCCAAGCCAATCTCTGCCTGCTCCGTCTCTCGCACACATTAATCCATAACCACTCCCAAATACAGGACTGTGACTTCCCTTCTTCGTTGCCAGGGTGTGTCCTTTCAGACATCACTTTCTGATCCCTCAAAGCGCTAAGTGCTGCCCACTCTTCCACATCGGGCACATCTCCCCTTGGGAGGGAGGAAGGTGCAGGGGAACACCAGACAGGCTCCCCTGAATGAGTCTCTGTCCCTCAACACGGAAGTGGGCAGCAAGCCTGGCAGCACAGGAACAGGGATGCTTGGAACAAACCACAGCCAGGAGCTGAATAACGGCCTTTGTGGGATTTACTGGAGCCCAGGGAGTATGGAATGAGCTCCAAAGGATAGCCCCTTGTGCAGTGCCAGGTGGCTGCCACTGAATGGCAGCCACAGCCAGGCCACGGCGCCCACTGCTCCCAGCACTTCTGTGCTGAGAACCCTCCCCTTCCAACCTCTGCATGGACCTCATTAAAAAAGAGGCAAATAGCACGGCAGCTATCCAGTGCTTTAGCACATTCCCCACCACCTTATTCATCATTTCTGGCTGGCATTTCCCTGGGGGCACATGAGCACCAAAGTCACCTGGCCACATGCTATCCAAAGCCTCCCTGTCTGCATTTTTCCTTCCTTCCCGAGTCTCACTGCCCATCGCCTCCTGCGAGCTTCTTAATTGCTAACTCATCCTTCTCCTGGACTGACTTCCTCCTTCAAGTGAGCCACACTGTTATTTCCCATTCGAAGGTAAATGCTTTTGCTGCAGCGTGGGGTCTGCCAACACCATTGCGGGAGGGACGGGGACCCAGCCTGTGCTTCACAAAGCTGTGGGTGACCACGGGGTTCAAAGCCCTCCCTGGATCTGAGGGATGAGACAAGACATGACAGTAGCTCCAGTAAGCAAGAGTTGAGTTTTCTAGCTCATTTTCACTGCTCCCTTCTCCTCCCCTTTTATTTATTTCCATGGGGTTTTTTAAAAGTAAGAAAAATGTCTGAATACTATTTCACCATCCCACGATGATTAATCCTGCAGATCATCCCGAGGTGAAACCTCAGTACGTTACCCTGCAGAGCAGCAAGCAGTGCTGTCATTTTGGAAGACTTTCTCTTGGCGAAGCATTCCCTAACGACGGGGGATTGGCTTCGGCGCTCTGAGCAAAGCTGCCGCAGGCCAACAGGATTAAAACTGTATTTAGAGGAAAGTGCCTGTCACCCTCCTAGCAGGGCCAAGGATGTTTCTGTGGAGATGTGCCTTGGCTGAGCAGAAACACCAGCAACATCCAAAACCAGCACAACCACCAGCAGAGCCCTCAGAAAACAAAGCTGGGATTATTCTGTGGATTGCCTGGTTTATTGAATTTAGGATTGTCAGCGTTCAATTCGCCGCTGGCAGGAGAAGACTGAAATGTTCTGCAATGCTTTCAGCAGTGCAGCTCTCTCCAGCAGGACCCTGCCACTGGAATTTGCTAAAGGTCCTGAAATCCTGCCAGGTCCTTCCCGCTGGCACGTGGGCCAGGAGCGTGCTGACTTATCCTCAGGCGTCCTCCAGCAAGGATCTTCCCCACACATTGTCTTAGGGGAAGCACAGACAAATAATTAATGACTGAAGCAATAACAGGGGAAGTAACAGACCCTAAAGGAAGAGAGGAAGAGGGATCTTGCAGGGAAAAGTCACATAAACTGAAAACCAGGATTATCACAATCAGGCATTAAATGAAAGGCACAGAAATGCCTGTTTGCGTGGAGGTGGAAACTGTTACCCAAGACACCAAAATTTGAGTTGTACAAACAACCTCAGAAATGAAGAACAGGAACACACTGGCTTGGAAATCCACTGTCTCCACAGGCTGCTCCCTGCCTGCCTCCTACCCTCAGGCTCCATCACACTGTGCCTCACAGCCCCTGTGCTCTCCAAAAATTCATCTGCAGCCTCCAGAAATGCTCCTCCAGAGCATCTGCTCCATCCCGCAGTTCCCACGCACGGTGCCACCGGTCTGGCATCTTCTGCTCATGCCATGGGCCTATGGATCCATGGATAAGGGATATCCTGATGTCCTGCAGCTGACAGCTCCTGTTGGACAGGATGTGCATGCTCGGCACCACGTCCAGCACTATCCCCGGAGAAGGCAACATCCTCCACGAGACAGTTGGATAAGCAGGTTCTCCAGCTTCCTTCTACAATCTGATGATCCACTAAGGATGCATTTCTCTGTGGCTACATGCCAATAAATTTCTGGTCTTGGAAAACAGCAACCTACCTAGATCCACTGGTCCACCAGCAGCACATCCGTCCAGAGCCTCAGCTAAACTCATGGGAAAAAAACCGTTCAGGAGATGAAGAAATGCCATTTAATTGCACTGCTTCCTCCAGAAACATGTTTTCCATACTCTGAGCCTTATCCACAATATGTTTTCCATAAAACACAGGCCCAGTAGAGGTATAAAAGAATCGTAAAAGAAAAGCGAACTTAACTTTATGGAAACATGGAAAAATAATCTTAAAACGAAAAAAACCCATCGTGTCCAAGAACCCTGGACACTTCAACTTGGTCACTGTTCTAGCACACTACAACCATGTTGGTTTTTCCTTCCAAAAGGTTTGGATTTAAGCTTTCAAAGAACTGCAAACAGTCTTTACCTTCAGGATGGGAGCCATGAAGACAGACACCCCGGTCAGGATGAACACGATGACTCCGGTGACTCTCTGCTCCCTGAAACGACATCACTGAGTCAGGACCACAAGTACGTAAAAGCCAACTGAAATCCCCAAAACTCATTTTTGCAGCCACGTTTTTCAGCCAACAGCATCAGGCAGATGCCAGGATCCTGACCAAGCCTGGCAAACCTCTGTTTTAAACTCCCAGATGGTTTTGTTACGCTGCTTGGGGATCAAGGCAGCACTGCAGCTGAGCAGGGGGAGTGCGTTTACACGTTAAACATTACAAACCATCCCAGTGCCCCGCACAGCCGCACTCAGAGAGGCAATAAATCATCAGCCCTCCACGCTGAGATCAGTAACACATTGTGAGCCCTGCCCAGAGCGCTCCAAGAGCCAGATAAATCATTCAGACCTTCACGGGGTGCTGAACATGCTTCAGCAGCACCCACAGGGCTTCCCACATCCAAAAATACCTCGGCCGGTAATATTTCAGAACACTCAAAGTCAGGCCATAAAATTTCTATTTAGTTGCCTAAACAAGCAGCCTGATTTCCAGGAGTAATCCCATCGGAAGCACTTCAGACCACTTAATTAAGGCAACCAAACACAAGAAAAAATGCTTCATTAAGTAGAGCTGGTTGCAGTAGGCATGACAGGTTTGTATGTTTGACCATTACATTTGCTAAGGAATGCTTCATTTCCCTGATTAGAGAAATCTGCAGGGCATTTATTTCCTTTAACACGGGAACACTGCATCTGATGTGGCCAAAGAAACTTTGGAGCAGTCACATGGGGGCTTGCCCAAGGAACTGGCTTCAGAAATAGGGAGAAAGCAGCACAGAATTCTTTGTACAAAAGGATTTTGCAGGCAAACAAGGTAGTTCAGTCTTCCTGGTTGGACATACCTCACTCCCAAAAACTTGGGCTGTTCTCCGGGGGCTGAAGTCTCCGTCTCCATCTTCAAGCTGTCGATGTGAGCGATGGAGATGACGGTAGCAGCCACATACCAGGGCAGCCCCATAAAGGAGCAGACAATCATCAGAATGGCCACCCAGAACAAATCCAGATGATATCCAGCACCTTTCTGTGGAGGGAGACAAACAACCTTCAGCTTAATTATTCCAAATGCCTACGGAGCAGGGCAGAAGCACACCGGACAGGCTGGATTTCTGTCTGCAACATCCAGGCCAGCAGAACACCAGATAAACATCAGATCTTGTGAACAGCATAAGGAAACATCTCCCTCAGGACCCAACCCCAGGCTCCTTCTCAGGAGTGTAACAAGAACAGCTGAAGTCTCAATCCCTACCCAAAGGAGAAAGCTGTCCTCATTCTTGATTCCTTTTCAAACACCTCTGATCCTCTATTTTTAAAATCCTTTAATGAAATAAAACAGGAAATCCAGTGGTCACAAGTGCCAAGAGAAGAAGTGAAGAAACAAAAGAGCCACCAAGAAAAGGGATCTTCAGAAAAACAGCGGACAAACCTCTAAGCTTTGCTATTTTAAAACATATTAACCTTTTTTAAATCTCATTCAATTTGATTTCATTGGAAAAAACAAACGATCCAGGCCTAGGATGACCCAGGAGGGAGAGCAATCCAGCTTCTCTTGAACAGTCCTCACTGTTTTCCTCACACATGTGCTGCTTACCTTGGCTGGCTGGTGGCACCGGGACAGGCACCCAGCAACACCCTGCCAACACTTCAGCAAGGGGTGAGCAGAAAAAACCACCTTTTTCCTACAGCACATCTTGTGTATGGAAGTGGTTTTTGGTGTGGAACAACAGGATGGGGCTTGTGAACCCTCAATTCCACAAAATAGCAGGCTCACACCGTAACAAAGGAAGCAAGGAATACTTTTTTTGTATCTAACAGTACTTTGCTGGAGTGTTTGTAACTTTGTTACTAAAAAAGTACAGCCAGTGCTGACAGCAAAACCACATTCAGTGGTTCATAAGCTGCAGAGAAGAGGGGCCTCTTCTCCATGAGGGAAGAACAGCGAATACTTTCTTACAGTGTTTAAGAAAATGCTATGTCTGCTCAGTTAGGTGCAGGAGACAGACCTAAAACTGATCAGCCATCTCTGAGGAACATGAGGGTCCAGATACTGAATTCATCTGCCCAGATCCAGGTGGCAAACAGGGATGTTCTTCTGAGGGTTGTTTTTAAACCATCAGCCAGCAGTCATCACTGTGCACAAGAAACCTTTCCCATTCTCTGGTACTTCAACCCTCTCCTCCAGGTTGGGCTCAGGATGCTCTTAAATTAACACATTACTTAATGTGTTAATTTAAACATTAATGTTTACAGTGCCCACATGAATTGAAACACCCTCCTCTTTTCCAAGCAGAAGCTCCAGCATTTCCAACAGCTCTCTGGATAACTGATGAAGCAGGTATCTAAATAATGACCCACTATTACCTGTGCTCTGAGGGAGCCATTACTCCCACGGGTCAGACCACTTGAAATGTGCCCTGTTAGCAGGAAGGGAGAGTCTTCTTTTACAGGAATTTAATATTTTTCAATAGAACTGACCGTGCAGGGAAAGGGAAAAAACCCTACAGGCATGAAAAACTGCATAGCACTGCTCTGGAAAGTTTATTTTAAAAACATGACTACATCTTAGGCTGTTACGTGTCAGCTCTTCTTTAAATAACATCCAACTGGGGCTGTGCCCTTGGTATGTCCCAAATCTCTCCAGTTTATTGCCTCTATTTGACAGCACCATGCAGTTTTGGCCACAAAGCCACTTTTCCTGCTTAGAAACAGCAGCCAGTGACAGGGAATAGTGTCCACAAGGGAGGAATGTGGCAGGAGGAGAAGCCCCTGCACGTGCTCCAGGCACAAGGCACACCCACCTTGAGCTTGTGCTCCTTCCTGTTGACGATGACGGCCGTGATCTGCTGGTCCATGAAGATGAGGATGGTCACCAGCAGGGCAGGGATGGCTGCTGCCAGGTACACCCACCACGGGTTCCCTCCAAAGGGTGGGATAAACCAACCCCTCTCGGGACTGGTTGGCTTTGAAGGGCAAGGAGAAGAAAGCTTGTGTTAGAGGTGCAGTACAGGGGTGATGATGTCCCAAAACCAGCTGTGCTTCCAGCAGTGGAGGTCCAGGGAAACACTTCAGATTTGTCACAATTTCATCCTTCCCATTAACACCAATCAAAGGTTCCAAGTATGGCGACAGAATTTAGGAGATAAATCAGCCACCCAAAATGATGCTAACAAAAAGCATCCTAACCCTAACCCTCTGAGTGCACTGGCCCTTTCCAGACCACTGACTATATTCCCATTCTGAGGCCAAGTCATTCCATACAGGGCAGGTGTGAGGGAAAAGGAATCTCTTCCAAAGGCCAGCAGACAAGCTCACAACAACATACCTTGAATTCACTTGGCACTATTAGTTTTGGTGTGTCCACACCAACCAGGGCATCTATTCCACAGAAAATCAAAATGGACAGGATAATGGCAAAGTCACTGATGAGCTTCCGGGCCTGAAAGAGAAGGTGATATTAGAACCACAGGAGTTAGCACCACAGAACACCATTTCACCCACGCTTTAGTGTCTACGTGAGAAACCTCCTGGGCAAGACAAGCTCATTGTTTCTCCTCCCACAGATATGCCCACTGCCATGTCCAGTGTCATTTGCCACACACGCCTTGGTACTTTACTGTGTTCTCTGAAAGCCTAAATGAAAGCACGAAAACAACACAAATTTCCACAAATGAGAAACTCTGAAGGACAGGCAGAGATTACGCTGCTTGCTGTTCAAGTAATAAATCAAACTAAGCAGACAGGAAAACAAACCAGGCTTCTCCGCTAAATCCCCAAGACTGCAGCTCTCCTGAAGTCGTTGGAATACAACAACTTAAAGCTGCCACTGATCAGGCCCCAGAATTTAACCACACAGGAGCCACTGTGCTAGCCTGGAACCGTGGGAGCTTTCCAGAGCTGTTGTTCCTTCCAGGTTTCCTGGGTTCACATGGTTACAGATAAATTGAGCTGCATTCCAACCAGGCTGGAATTTGTTTCCTTTTTATTAAAAATAAGAGAGGTTCAATTGTAACACAGTGGAACAGTAAACATCCATGCAGGGTAAATCCCTGTGTGTCAGAATGCCAGAAACAGGGCATTCTCAGAGAGAAAAGACTTTGGCACACGCAGGAAGCGCTGGCTCGCACGCCTGGCCTGGGAGCCTCAGCAGGGGACAAAACAAGCAGAGGCACCTGAGACGCGCCTGTAAGCTTGGAAGGGTCGCCTGCAGCACCTTTAGGATCCCTGCCAACATTACCCCAACAGGTTATGGCTCCTCTTGGCTCTTCTGCTGCCTTACCTGTGCCCTCCAGAACCACTGGGAGCAATTCCAGGCATATCTTTGTTAACCAGATCCAACAACCAGTTGCACTTTTATCCCAACCAGTGCAACCTGGCTTCCCTGCAGAGCATCCCTCCCTGTGTGTAGGACAGCTACTCCAAAGGAAGGCTGACCTGTGCCCTCAGAAAGACTGAGGGGGTGACAGGAGATACTTACAGTGGTGGGAAAGTAGCGACTGGTCTTGAATTTCTTCAGGGCCATGGAGCAGGTGTAAGTGCCAAAGAAGAGGATGAAAGACATGAGGGTGATGTCCGGGACATAATCACAGTTGTTGCCCACAAGTTGTCCCCCATACTTCAAGCACTCCTTGGCCGTCAGAGCTGCCCAGTCCAGGGTGGTGTTGTCCTGCAGAAAAGAAGGGAAGGTTTCCATAAGGCTGTGTACACTCTGCCTGTGCTGGGACACGACTGCTGACAGAGTGTCTGAGAGGAACAGGGAGGCATCGCGCACGGGCTAAAAATCATGGAATCATAGAATAGTTTGGGTGAGAGCATTTTCCTGCTGGTGTCTGACTAAAAGGGGTTGTCACTCTGTCTTAACTTCCTTCCCCCACACACAAATGTGATCCATCAAGCTCCACTTCTTTCTCCTCATTACCCAGAGCTCGCCAGCAGAGTGGCACCGTGAGACATTGCAGTCCATGTGATCCCTGCCTTCCCAAGGGGAACTCACCAGCTCAGAAGAGGGAGAGACCAGCTCATAGTCTGACAGCACCATTGTCCTGTTAAGTAATGAGCTATTAACTGCAAGAGAAAAGAAAAAAGGGAATATGGTGAGCAGGATGCAGGAAAAGTTAGGAAGGAGAGCAAATTCCAATTATTAAATAATTTCTTGACTCTGTCAAGCTGTTTGCCACCTCTTTGCTCCAGTAAAGTGAGTCACAAGTGCTTCAGAGAGACTCAAAAGCCTCAATCATCAATCACTCACAAAACAGAAAAAGAAAAGGTTAAGTGAAGCACAACCCAAACCCAACTGGGATTATGTTTTGAGTTCATGGTAAAAAAAAAAAAGCCCACAAAAAACCAGACAGACAATATAATATTTCATAGCTTTCCAATATTTTTCCTAATGATTTCTGGATTACATTAAATACCCACAGAACACTCGTAATGATTAATTTCAAATGCAAGCACAATGCCAAAGATATGCAGAAAAGCAAAATGCATTTCAGTGTCCAGCATAAACACAGTTTTGAATTAAAAGAAAGAAAAAGGACAGCAAGCAATTGAAATCAACAGGATGGGGATAAATTCTTTGAAAGAAGGGGCTGTGGCTTCTGCAGCATTAGGAACCATGGATTTGAAATTTCATTTAGAAATGCAATCCTTCCTGCAAATGGGCTCGCGGCCCCTGTCCTCACAGCCTACCGAGGTTTTGCATAAATCAACTTTTTTCACTTGGATGTCTGGAGAGCCACAAGTGTTTCAATGGGAAGTGGAGACTTCCAGTTTGGCACTGGCCATTCCCATCGTCCTAGTTTCAAAAAGGAAACCACTCTGCCATTCCAGTGGAGGCAGAACCAGACCAGCATTGCTGTGCTCGCCAAGATCCTCTGTTTACCAGGGAAGGCAGGCACCCAGGTCCCAGGGAACCGGCTCCCGACACCTGCGAGGAGCAGCCAGCAGCTTTTCCTGTTGGACAGGTGTGCCCAGATAACCTGCAGTTTACTTTGGGCACAGACCAAGTTTCTTACTCACTCGCCATTGTTTGTGGGATCTTAGGAGTGGTCCCCGCTTCCCTAATGGTACAGCCAGCGTCGCTCTGTTTGGATTTGGGTTTTGTAACCCTTTGTTCCCAGAACCATAGGTACACTGGCTCTATCTGCCACGCAGCCCACGCTCCAGAGATAGGCTGCCCTGTGGATACACTTCCCTTCTGCCTAGCAAGGAATTGTTTGTGCTTTCCCTCTCATCCATGCAACCAGGAGGTGGGAACCACCCACGTCTGGGTAACGCCTTGAATAAATCCAGCTCCTGAAACGGGAGTGACCTGAGCTCTGTGGCAGTGACCCGAGCTGCACAGCAGTGACCTGGCCACCACCGCTGCCCCTTGGTGGAATTCTTGGAGGAATGCCATTCGGAGCTGACAGCCACAGGAATGCAAGGAGACACAGGTGCAGAAATAGCTTCTCCACTGGTCAGGATGCTCTCTGGAGGCGTCCCAGGAAGGCCGGCTACACTGACATTCCAGTTGGGATGTAGGGTGGAATTTACCTCTCAGCTTCCTGAGACTAAGATAGGATATCTGAAGCCAACCGATAAAGAAGGAATAATCTACCTATTATCTGGGCTGCAGAAGGAAGGAAAAGGAGAGCAAAGGCCACCTCCTACCTACAAACTGGGGAGGTAATGAACACTCCCTTACCTGGATCTAGTGGTTTACAGGCACAAGAGTAATGCGTGATGTAGTCCACCTTGAACTGGGAGTTGATGGGATAATGATCTGCCAGCTTGATCATCTTCTTGAAAGCATCATAAATGAAGATGAAGCTGATCAGGGAGGAAAATCCTTCTTCAGTGAAGCGAGTGAAGTACTTGACCAGGAAGCTGGCGTCGGTGGCCACGAGAATGAGACACTGGAAGGCTGACCAGAGGCCGATCCAGAGGCGGAACTCCAGGTAGTCAAAATCATTGTCCCTGCAACAAGACAATGGTGGCAAGAAAGGAAAACATTGGGCTAGGTAAGATCAGCAAGTACAAAGCAGATGTTACATGGAATGAAGCTGAGTTAGGGGAAGTTGATATTGGACATAAAGGAAAGATCTTCTCCCAGAGGGTGGCTGGGCACTGGAACAGTCTCCTCAGGGAAGCAGTCACAGAACCTAACCTGACAAGAGTTCAAGGAGCATCTGGACAGTGCTTTTTGTCATATGGTTTAGTTTTAGGTAGTCCTGCCAGGTGCAGAGAGTTGGACCTGCTGATCCTTATGGGTCCTTTCCAACCTGGGATATTCTACGATTCTCTGACAAACAGTGGTGGTGGGAATGACAGGGTGTGGAGAAGCATGAAGCCAGCTGCATCATTCCCTCCTGGGAACGATGGCCCCTTGTTTGCTGCTTGAGGCTGAGGTGCTGTGCTGGCACAGAGTCCAAAGGTGGGCTTTTAGGAGTGAAAAAATGCCAAAAGGGAACACTGGGGCAGATAAGGACCTGCCAGGAAGGCCATTGCCTGTTCTGGGGAAGGAAGCAAGAGGTGGTGGGACTGGCAGGCTCAGCCAGCTGTAATTCTCTGGAAGCCAGAAGCCCTGACCTGGAAGAGGGCAAGGAGCAAGTAAGAAATGAAGTGATTTAGAAAAATAGAAGGGAAAAAAAAAATACAAGACCCCAGTGACAACTCTGAAATATCCGGAGTCAGTGCCTGAGGGGGCAGGAGCTCCCATCCATCTGAAGGCAGCTGGCAGAAAGCCAGGAACACTGACTCCACACCACTGAAGAACTTCAAAAATTTTCAACTGTATTATTTTGGCTTTTACCCCTCAAATTCCTGCAGCGCTTCTGAAGCTGACAGAGCCGGTGGAAAAGCACGGTGCCCTGTGGGATCGGTCCCCAGTGGCAGCAGCATGGAGCACCTGAGGCCAGACACACGGCTGGGTCTGCAAGGCGCTTTTAGGGATCTCTTCGCACACACACACACACAGAGTCACACTTTGAGTGAGTCAGGAGATGGGAAATTTTTCTAATTTTGCTCCTAGCAGAGAACAGCGTGTTGTGAATACGAACAACCACAAATGCATTACTGAAAAATCACAGCACTTAGTTCCAATTTCCTTGTAAGAAAGGCCTCCTTTGAAAAGTCCTGCCTTTCTGCTCTGGCAGGTTGTTAGGACAATGGCTTTTATAACCACCACCTCCTCCTCAGGTTAAAAATAACCACCTTCTCCCTCCCAAAACAGTACAAAGTGATTTTCCATCTTGCTATTTTCCTGCTGTGTGCAGCACCTGGGCTTTGTCATGCCCTCCAGACGCCAACAGGTGCAGTGTGTCCATTCCTGACTCTGTTTATTCCAGATGAAGGAAGAAAAGAAAGGTGCCCCCCTCTTGCTCTGCTGCCGAACTCTCACCCTTTGGCAGCTTCCAGTTTCCCCCCCTGGGATAATCTAATTTTCCAGGCACTTTTTCTAGCCCCCATCCCTCCCTACGTGTAGGAACACAAGTCCTGCACAACCTGCCATGCTGAGAACATGGACTACAAGGGATTTGGGGTGCATTCTGTGTAACCTAAAACGATCTCCTTGCAAAACGCCAGCCGAAGGATCACGGGCCCCATGGGTAAAATCATCCATGACACTGCTGATTCCTTCAGGATTCCAGTGTATTTTCTTGGTATTGCAGATGTGGGAATGGTAAATGAGCACACCTAACAAAATGGGCTCTCTTTAGCTCTGGGTGTCAGCTGTCAACAACATGGAGGGAGCAGAACCTCTTTATACCAGTTAAATGGAAAAAAACCAAGTGCTTTTAAATGCAGAAAGGCACCACCACAGAATTCTGGGGGCTATTTCTACCACTTCTGCTTTCATAAATAACAGTGATTATTTCAAATGACTACTGATTTAAGGACAAATTTTTGGCAACCTTGAGACCCATGGGATTTTGTTAGTGAAGGGCGGGATTCATTGCTTTGCTCCTATGGGAGTCAGGGAAGTAGTGACTGGGAGAAGCAGCACGCTGTAACTAGAGCAAATTCCTCACAGAGGACTGAAGTGGCCAAGGGATTTTTTCCAGGAGGCCCCACGGACACAGGCAGCCCCACACTGGGCAGCGCCCTGGGACAGCGTGCCGGGAAAATCCCCGATGTGATTGCACTGGGATCTCGACAAGGAACGAGACGTTTCATTTTGTGCACTAAATCCCCTCCTTCCCCACCAGCAGGCAGCTCATTCCCTGGCTGGGCTTTCCTTCGTGTGGGACATTCCTGCCCTCCGCCCTCTCCCGCCACATACTCACTTGCTGAAATTGAAGAGGAGCCGCTCAAAGACCAGGACGGGCCCTGTGCTGCTCAGAATGGTGAGGGGCTGACCAGCCAGAAGGCAGAATATGGCGCCGGTGACAGCCGTGCCCAGGAAGCTCTCCAACACGCCCTGCGGAGACACGGGACAGGGCTCACTCCTGCAGGAAAACCCTCTCCACACAAGCGGTCCCGTCCTGTGCCCGTGCCCGTGGCCAAGGGGAGAGCATCCTCTGCCTCCCCTGCAGCTCACACCAAGATGTTGGTCCCACACGATCCGGAGTACTCGAGATAACCACACGTGCTGAGCAGCCGGCACGTGCCAATCCTCCCTTCCACCCAATGCTGCAGGGATGGGGCTGCAGCTTTCCTGATTTCTCAGGGGTACTGCAAGAACTGAAATCCAGTTTTGTGTGTCTCTTCCTTGGAAAGACACGAGTCAGTGTTTACACTGAGGAAAGTAAAAGGCTGGCTGCCTCTGGGGGACTCGTACGGATGAGTTCCATACTCCCAAGGCAAGGAACAGCCTTCACACGGCTGATCCCCTCCACTCCTCTTGTATTACTCATGGAGAGGGCCCTCGTGGCCAGAGCATCTGGAATCTCTTTTCCCTGCATTCTTCCACGTGTCTGCAGCTAAGAATAGTGTCTTGTCTCAGAAACATAAAACTCAAGAGCAAGCTGTGAAGAAGTGCTGGCCGGGGCAGCTCCCGGGACAGGGAGCAGGGATGGGCCATGCTCAGTGCCTGCCCCAGCAGCAGCCACATCACTGTTTACAACAAACAAGACACATGAACTGTGATGCAGTAGCCCCAAAAATACTGCATTTTGGAGGGGTTTTTGCTACTTGATAGTGAGTGTTCATTGGCCACAATAAAGTGATGTTCAATTTGAACTAAATTTGGAATCAAGTAACATTTCCCTTTCCTCCTCTAATTTAAAGACTGCACCTTGTGCAGAGCAGACAGGCTTTGCTCTGCCACCCCATGACAGTCCAGTGTTGTTCACTGGTGGGTCCTGGAGGCCTCTCTGTTCCTGACTTCCAGGAGTCTCAGGAACGGCAAACTGACTGTCCAGGAGAGAGGGGAGCTGGGCACTGCACAGGCTGCTGGATCTTACTCTAGCCTGTAATTCATCACAGGGCAGTGCAGGGTTCCAGATACATGCCCTCATTTCCTATGTTTGACTTAATTAAACCTGTATAAATTAATAATTCAGTCATTGTCGTTATGAGCTTAATTATTGCTAGGAGATTTGACGTGGCTGAACTGAATCTATCTAAATACAAGCTCCTACTTTTCCAATTATTCCACTAACACAAAGCACCTACTGCACTGTTAACACAGAATCCCTTCTCTTTAGCCTGAGCTGATGATGCAGCCTGGTTCTCAGCATGTGACCTCCCACTACTACAGAAGTCATCTTTTTAAAGACCTGAAATTTCTCTCCTCTATCACACCTCCTGGTTTACTCATTTCCCTATTAATTTTAGGATTTTCTTTTCACCAGAGAGGCCAAAGCTCAGGTATTGTAGGAGTCAGGCCGAGGATTCAGACTTAGCAAACTTAATTGGACTAAAATGGTACAACTGAGAGCAGATCAGAGGAACTTCTCTCCACAGAAGGAGCAAAGACCTTCTCTCTCTCCTGGGCCTGCTTTAATTACCATTTAAGGGAACTGCTGTCCAATATGTCAAAGGACAGCCACAGCAGCAGAGAAAGCAATGAAAACACAGGACACCTCCATTATTGTACCAAGAATTCCAGCTCTGCCAGTGCCCAAACACTGCTCTGACTGGACAGCAAAAGGCAAATGCTCTATTTGCTGGCTCTGAAAGCTCCTGCTCACCTGCATGTTCTCTGTAGCATCCCCAAGCAACCCCCCAAAAGTGATGGCATTGGTGACAGTGGCCAGGTAGATGAAGAGGATGGCTGAGAGCGCCTGGATATTTAAAGCGTCGTAGAAGTCGCTGGCGAAAAACGGCGCTTTCCTCTTGATGTCTTTGATCAAGCCCCCACAGAACCTGCAAGGACGAGCAAGAGGAGACCTGTGCAAGATGTTTCACAGTGGAAGTCACCACGCTAAGTCATCAGAGACACTGCCAGCAATGAAGTAGTATCTTAAAGGAGTGAGATCACCACATTACAAACAGTCTTATCACAGCTGTGGCGGTCCAGGGATCTCAGAGAGAATGCTGTAAGGAAAGATAATATCTCAAACATGTGATGCAGCTGCAAAGAGACACATTTCAGGACTACAAGCCACACTTCAGCTGAAACAGACCGCTACAGTTTGCATTTCAGGAAGCTCATTTGTTGGTTTTTTCCCCCCCAAATATATTAGTTGATGTAATAAAATAGATTAACTCTGCTCTAAATCCCTGCCTGAATTTCTCCACATAGCACACAACATGGCTGGGCGAGCCAAACAATCTGCTGCATGGAAAAATGCTTCAAATTGTTAACCAGCAGAAGAACTAGAAATAAAAACACAAGGGGAATACTCTTGGACAACAAAAGAACTCATTTGCAGACATTTTTTGTATGACCACAGACAAGACAGTATTTAACTCTTACAAACTCCACGTGGCTCTGACACTGTCAGCATGAAGAAATGTTTGTTTAACCTCTTGTTCTCCTGCTCACAGCTCCCCACCTACACCAGGTCTGCTCAGACACTGTGGCGGACAGGCACATGCCACCTTCTGACCCCAAATCAGGACACTCCACTGCCTTGTACACACCAAAGTGGTGTGAAGACTTTCAGACTTTTCTCCTAGAATTTAGACTAGAGCTAGAACTTAAAAAGAAGATCCAGAGTGGGAGGGAGAGCACAAAGCCACCATGAAGCCCTGTGCAGTGACCTTGAAACGCTGAGCTTGCTCTTTCGTGGCCACCTGACCTGCATTCCCACTCCAGTGGACTTTTATGTGGCACAAAGCAGAGTCATAAAGCAGAGAGTAGGGCCTGGGCTCTGTTACATTCTCTGTTTCTATCCCATAAAAGCCTTCAGCTGTGCAATTCAACTGCAACAGTAATGTCTGGAAAAGGGAACATCTCTGCTTTTGGCTAAGGCACCCCTTCAGCAATCCAAATGGATTAACTGAGGTTTGTACCTGCCATGTTTATGTCCCTTATGGTTTGTTTGACTTCACAGGCCCTCAACAGCCAGCACCCACCTGGGCCTTCTGTCCTTTTTAATGGCTTTTAATCATTTAATGAGCATCTGATTCATGACATTTTGCAATTCGCTGAAGCCGGATGTTCTGAACCCTTCAGAAAGCCTCACTCTGGGCACTAAAAGCCCCCAGGACACGTTCTGGGGTCCCACCTGAGCCTGTACAGCCAGCCCATTGGGGTGGGAAGGTTTTGGCAAGGGCAGCACTGTGGGGGTGTCACCGACCTGCCCGTCCGCTGCAGCTCCTCGCAGTCGCCGTGGCCGCCGCCGCCGTGCCCCCCGTCGTGGGGCGTGTCTCCGTTCATCTGCAGGTTCTCCCCACCAGAGTACATGTTCTTCCTAGGCAAGGACACAGCGTGTCATAAGGACTGAGCAGAACCCCAAAGAGCCTGGATAACTACCAGGTATGTTACTGTGTGCCTGCAGCATCACCTCAAAAGGTGCAGGATTTCAGGAACATGCTCCTCCCTCCAGCTACAAAGGAAGACCTGAAAATATCTCCAGGACTTTCTAAATAGGGACAGGCAGGTGCAGGTCACTCCGTGCACCTGGAATAACCAAAACACCGGCTCTTCCCATCCCCTTTCCACTGTCCTTCGCCACAGAGCCTCTCTCCTGCTATTACCTCTTATCTGAAGAAGGGAGAGACTTGGGGGGCTCTATCCTAATGGCTGGATCCCATTCCCCAGGGGGGAGCACGATGACTTCATCCAGAAATTCATCGATGCCTGCGATCAGGTCCTGACGGTCCTTGGCTTTATAGGCAATGTCATGGAATACCTGGAAGGAAAAGAGACTCCCTGTGGAACAGGTTTGCATTTTCTGTGGCCCTGATTCCAGAAGCAGCTGCTGAATTCTACAAAATCAATTAAATTCCTTCTCAGAAACCTCTGAAGAAGTATCAGGACATGTGGCACAAGGAGGTGTGACCCTCAGAAAGCCCCTTCCTTTGCCTGGATAACAACAAAGATTCTTTCCTTGCAGGCATATATCTAATTTTAAGCAAAACATCTATTTCTAACCTTTAAAAAAGTTAGTAAAGCAATTATCTATTTCTCTAATGCAAAAAAAGTTTTCCTCTGCATAAGGACTTTAAATTATACTTGGAGAAGACACTTTGATAAAGCCATCTACTTCAAACCCAGATTCATTTTCAACCCTGTGACACAGAACTGATGACAATATTTACTCAAAAATAACAACATAAACTAGTTTTAGTGAAAGGCTTGGTATTAATCATGAAGAACAAATGAGAGAAGAGAGGGGGGGAAAAAGCATTAATGCTGAACTTTGTAGGAATCTTCTGGACTGCGTGGAGAGGAAGCGGAGCAATGCATGTGACAGACGAGCTGGTGGTAGGAAGGGACTTTGGGGCTATGGAAAGCAGAGCAGGAGTGACAGAAAGCAGGAGAGCTGGGAGCAGCAGAGCTGTAATTAAGGAACTACAGGAGAGTGAAGCAATGCCAAGAAACAAAGCCACTGTGAATGAGCCCGAGGGACACTGGAAGAAAGATACAGTAAATGAATGCTGAAAGCCCAGCCATGGCAGTGAGGAGTGGCCAGTTGCTCCTGGATAACACAGAAACACCGCCAGTGCTCGGGATCCAGCGCCACACACAGCACCACGGCCTGGGGGATCACCTGGATAGCCCTGGCTGCAGGATACTGGCATGGCAGAATGGACACAAGGTGCAGACCACTACAGAATGAATTCAACAATTAATTCACAGCTGATATGAAAGAACGATCGCTAGCAGGACAATACACGCGGTGGAGAAACCCCTCCTAGAGTCACACTTCTAAAAACCATGAAGCCAGAGGCAAGGATTAAGTCAACAGATGGAATTAGGAGCTAACGTGGGTATTTCAGCTTTATGTGAATGCTCCTTCCTGTTGGCCAGGCTGGAGGGAAGAACATGGTTACTTGGGAGAAGCCGTTTCCCACGGGAGATGCCAGAACACCTACCTCATCCGACATCAGCGTGGCAATGGCTCGGCCAATCTCATGATAGGACTTTGCTTTGCCCTTTGGTCCCAGCAGAATGAAGAGAAATCTGACAAAACCAAGAGATTGTTCCCATTTAGGATGGCAAAACAAACTGCTTATTACTTATACAACATCTAGACAGAAATCTGACTTGAAAAATTGTGGTCCTTGTTAGAAATCCGGAGGCTGCCAGTGGCCTCAAGCTAACTTCAGAGCAGAGGTTCCACCCTGTGGCCCACCATGCCCTGTCCACCTCCACGGGGATTTGTTTCATGGAATCACAGAGAAGTTTGTGTTGGAAAGGACCCTAAAGGCCATGTAGTTCCAGTCCCCTGCCATGGGCAGGGACACCCTCCACTAGCCAGGTTCCTCCAAGCCCTGTCCAACGTGGCCTCGGACACTTCAATTTCCACATGATCTCTTCGGGCAGCAACTACATCCAAGTCACTGCTGAAGAGTTTAAAAAATACCATGATATGAAACCTTTGTCAGTGCAAACATACAGATGAAATAACCTCACCAGAAGCACCTCTCCCCTTCCAAGGACTGGGTTAAATATTATTTTATTTGCCTAACTCAAATCCAATGAGATACTAAGTTAAATGGCTCATGAGGAGTATAATATCCGAACAAGTACTTTCTGTTTAAAAAAATCTAGAGTCCTAAACAAAAAAAGGCAGCAAGTTAGCAGGACAGGATCCATAAATACATATTGATTGGCATTACTATACAACACTTAATCGAGTTCTTCACGAGGCGTTGGAGTGTTTTACTTGAGGTTCACAGGGAGGTGAGTAAGCCACACACGCCCAGGTCATGTCCTCTGCTCTCCTCCCACCTCCTGGAACTTTCCCTGCTTTACCAGTTCTTATAAAACAACATTCAAGAAAAACTGTTCCTCAGCCAACTCTTCCCAAACTGCAGGATGCAAATTAAGCCAACCATATTAATATAAAAAAGAAGAGGTTCGTAACTTCAGCAGTTGCTGCTCGGCATTCTCCTGGTTTTCCAGGAGAACCAGGCACTTTTATAACCCTCTTCTGCAATAATCCCACCCGCAGGCTCTTTTCCAGCACAGAGCAGCAGCACCTGAACGCTCCTGCACTACTAAAACACTCTTGAAAACAAGGAGTCTGTGGCATTTTCCAAATTCCTTGTCCTAATTCAGCTCAGAACTGCCTTCAGTGAGTAGAACAAGATCTTTTCATGGGTCAAACATTACAAACACAAAAACAGTAATGCATTTTAGTGGCCTGAACTAGATTATGTCTGCATAGATTTAATATCATTTAGTTATGAACATTTCCACTGACAAAAGCCCTCACTCCTAGCTGTGCCTTACTCCTCCTCTTCCTCTGCTGAAGGCCACTCCAGAATTCCTCCCTGCTGCACACAACACATGCTGAGTTATCCAATGCCCATTTCTGATACTTAACACTGCTAATAATGCTCCAAGGCAGGCAATGTGAGCTTCCACCAAGCTCAGAGTCTCTCAGAAGCAGTAACACAACCCAATGTTTCTCTCAATGCATTGCTAGAACAGCAGCTCCGTAAGGGTTAAAGGCACCTGAACAAAGGAATCTCAGCCAAAACCTGGAGGAAAAGTGCCTTTGCAGTGAAAAGCCTCAGTCGGGAGGCCAGGGAGAACCAGACTCCTGGATTTGCCCCTCGCTTCCCAAGTGACCTTTGGGCAAGTTACTTCACTTCATTTGAGACCTGCAGACAGCGGCCTTTCCCAGCTCTGCACCCCAGACTGTGCAAGTCTGTGCAGCTTATCTCCAAAAACCATCTTCTCCTGGCTCGTTCCTCATCTTTCTCCCCATCTGCATTGCATTAAACAGCAGCCTTGAACACACAACTGTGCATTGCTCTGATGAAAATACAAAGCCATTCCCAAGCCATGTTGCCAGCTCAGGGCTTCCCCAAATGAGCAGTCCCAAGTACTGTGGGATGAAATTCAACACAGGAAAACCAAAGGCCTAAAAGGTTTTTTTCCATCTGACCAGTGAAAAGAAAACTCAGGAAAGGCTGGGATCTCTCTATTCCAACTGCATATCCCTCATCTTTCTATTACTAGCCCCTGTGCTCTGGAGCCAGGGTGGCAGAGCTGGGGGTGTTCAGCCTGGAGAAGAGAAGGCTCCAGGGGGAGCTCAGAGACCCTTGCAGGGCCTAAAAGGGCTACAGGAGCGCTGGAGAGGGACTTGGGACAAGGACCTGCAGTGACAGGACAAGGGGGAATGGCTTCCCACTGACAGAGGGCAGGGTTACATTGGATATTAGGAAGATCTTCCCTGTAAGGGAGGTGATGCCCTGGCACAGGTTGCCCAGAGAAGCTGTGGCTGCCCCTGGATCCCTGGAAGTGTCCCAGGCCAGGCTGGACGGGGTCTGGAGCAACCTGGGATAGTGGAAGGTGGGCCAGCCCATGGCAGGGGGTTGGAACAAGATGGTCTTTGAGTTCCTTTCCCTTCCAACCCAAACCATTCCTTGCTTCTCTATGTGCAGTTGCTTAAGAGCAGGAAACGTTCACCTAACACAGCACCTCAGACAGAGGGGCTGGATTAGCCCTGAGCCAAAACCTGTCTGTGTAACCCCCTCCTGCCCTACATAAAACCACCCTGCTGCTTCCTACAGAGAGATGCAGACACAGATCACACTGCTGGTACTGAGAGGCCCGGCCCACACCAGTCCTGCAGCCCACAGCACCCAAACGTGGCTCCCAAGGAGTTAAAAACCCCAGGAGGCTGCGCAGTGCCCAGCCGGGACCGCGGGGAGCCCGCAATTTTACCAGGGAGTCATCAATGTAAGGAAATAAAAGGAGAAGCCCCACGGGGCAGAAGGCTGGGCATGCCAGAGGCTCCAGCTCCAGCATCCTGCCGAGTCTGCGGGCTTTAAGTGCAGGCAGGCCCACGGCAGGAACGGCGGCGGCACCGGAGATGTTCCATCACAGCTCCTCGCGGCCCCGAGGGGATTGCCTTGACTGAATTTCGGAGGATGCAGCCATGGCAAATGGCTCTTCATCACTCATGAAAGCCACCTAATGAGCCTTCCTGCTTTGATTAGGGCCAGTATTTGCTTTGGAGAACAGCAAATGGATAATACTATTTCCTGGGAAAAATGCTGGCATGGAAGGACATACAGCCTTGATTATTGCTGCTGAGTAATGAGGCTGTCCAGCAATCCTGGATCTAACTTCCTGGCTCCCACCACTACAGCAAACAATACCTAATCTTACAACTGCTGAAAAGAACTTGGAGGTATGTTTAAAAAATAGTCAGTGGGATTAGAGTTGGAAGTTGAAATACTGACATGCACAGAGCCCAGGAATGCTGAGGAATGAATAACCTGCTATAAAATGAAGCCACATCTGGGTTCCCACACTCCTACCTGAATACCCAGCGTGTGCAGACAGTTGTGGACGTGGCTGTGAGAAGCCACTTAATTCACCTCCAAGAAATACAAACGCTGTTACTACCATTAAAGAGCAAAGCTGGATCCTCTTTTCCCTTTGTTTGGTACACAGAAAGAGGCAAGGATTCCCAGAGCCATCTAACTTCCACTCCATACAAGGGCTGTGATATTGCTATGAATTCACACAGGGCAGCTTAGACAGCCAGACATATCCAAGCAGTGACTTGAAATATTTAAGAACACATAATGTATTGCTATTTGTGAGACTGAGATTAATTTGCAACCTGAGTCACAATAAATAAAATATTTCTCTGACATTTTTCCTTGAGCCATTATGCATTACAAAGCAACAAGCCCCCACAGAACTGTATGTCCCAGTTCACCTGACCTTTTTTTTTTTTTTGCCCCAGGAGGGCCAGAATTGAATCTTTCATTTGATCTGAGCTGAAGAAGAATAACATGTACAGCAAAAATGTGCAGAGGGAATGTGGGATCTGTACACAAGGGGCAGGAAAAAAGCCCCAGGAGTTAAATTTAACACTGACAGTGCCCTTTACTACTCAGTTGTTACATCAGTGTGTTGATGTAATGGTTTACTTATAACCAAACTCAGGACCTGAAAATGATGAAGCAGCTTCAGTGAGTTCTGTTACTTTACACAACCAATCCTGACAGCTCTGCATGTCACGGGATAGAAAGCAGTGGAGAACATCTGGCCTGGTGTTTTCACTTGATCAGGTGGAAATGCAGGTTCCCTCTCTGGGGGCTGGGTGTCCTTACCGTGTGGGAACGGGGACCTCGGTGAGAGCTCCCAGCATGACCGCCTGCTGCAGCCGCACGAAGGCGATGAAGGGGCTCTCCAGGAAATCCACCTCCCCCACCAGCACGTTGGAGGCCTCAGCGTCACGAGGCAATTTCTTCATGAATTTATTCTTCAGCTGCAGCAGGGAAAGAGGAAGGAAAAGAAAATTAAGTTGAGTTGGACACGTTCTTCTCACCTCTGCAGCTCTGGGCTGTAACTGTGCACGCTCATGGGCTCTGCAATGTGCACCTTCGGTCTGGATCCACGGAGAAACATCATCAACAGGGAATGGGGAAACACTGCAGCAATGGTGCTGAGTTCTAAAACCCAGCCTCTGTGAGACGCCTTTGTTTGAACTTCAGCAGCAGCAGAATTAATTTGGAGTTGAAGGCTTTGGAAAACCCTGCCCTCAGGTGGTTCCCAATCTGCCCCCTCTCACCGGGTGATCTCTGGAGATGCTCTGTGTGTGCCTGGCGAAGGGTGAATGGAGAGGGAGGATGTACTGCCAGGAGCACCAGCCAGGCAGGGGGCACTGAACCGGGCTATGAATCCCTAATGAGCTGTGTCAGGCAACTCAAGGAAGGAGAAAAATGGAAAAAGTCTCAGGAAAATACAGGAATTGATTAAACAGGAAGAAAACTGCTGGAACTATCCTACCCCTGCATGCTTCAATGAGGATTACCACCAGAAGAAATAGTAAATAAGCATCGAGGAGCTCTGTGGACGAAGTCTGGAAAAGTTCTTCCACAGACAGTGTTTGGGAGCATAGTGGTGGTAAAAAAATAATGATGGGGTGGCAAATCCACAACAAACATTTAATTTACCCCGTCAGGTTGGCCGTGTTGCCAAACGAGGGTCATTCAGCAACACCACGGCTGGTTTGGACACCTGGCCCAAACCCAGGCGATTCTCTGAGCCAGAACTGACTCTCAGGGTCTCCTGTGGCCACCCAGCTCCTGAGGCCGAAGGCTCCAGCCCCTTCAGCCTCCTCCCTGCCCAGCACGGCAAACCACCGTTACTAATTTTGAAGAGCTGCCATTAGAGTGGGGTTTTTTAATCTCCAAACGAGTTTTGCAGCACCACTCACCACTTTCTTAAATCATTAATCAGACAGGTGATCAGTGCAGTCAGCACTTTCAATCCATTCTGAACCATTCCCCAAAGAAGCTTTGGAAAGATTCGACTCCTCAGCAGCATCCAGGAACAAGCGAGGGAGGAGGGAGCTTCACTTTCCCCTGCCAAACTGAACATCATTCCAACCCAACCACTAATGTTATGTTAAAAGCCACAGGTCTCCAGCACTGGACTTGCAAAAAAGCACAGCAGCCTCCAAATCCCAATTTCCTTAAATGTACTGAAGCACTCGGATCATCAACGGCACTTTGGATCAACTGGAAATGAAAGCAGCTCCTAAGTACACTCCTGAGTAGCACTTAAGGAAGGTTAATTCCCCCTGGAACTTGAACCTGCCTCTGTCTCTCTGTTTTTCTCTATCTGCTCACACATAGGTTTAAGATCACCTGAATACCTTCCCACAACTTATCCCATGAACACCTGCCTCCAGGGGTACCTTCCAGGCTCCAGGCTGCTCCAGCACCCAAGGATGCTTTAGAGGGTCACTGTGGATATGGAGAGAAACCAAGCAGGCAAAACTGCTCTCTGCATCAAGAAAAACAGCAAAAGTAACTGAAATTCCAGTTAACTAAACTTTCTAAAAACTCTTCCTTTTCTCTAGAAGGGTGGCATTGATTGTACTGGAAGACAATCCTTTTCAAGGGAGCTCCATGGAGTGAAAGTAGGTCACCCAGGCTGACAGACCTCAAAATTGGGAATGTCTGCTTGCAACTGCAGAGATGAGAAGATGTTCCAACAGGAAAAGCAGGGAATCACTCCCACTATCAATCACAGGACTGCATTCCCAAGAATGGGATCCAGCCAGCGCCTCCCTGTCCCCATGGGTCCCCAGGAAAGGCAGGAGGGTTTCTCTCAACAAGGCCAATTTCTTTTTGAACTTCAGCGCTGGCTTTGGCACAGATCCCCTGTTGACATGGAAACACTGGGTTGAATACACAGTGCCTACACCACAACAAATAAGAAGGGGTTTGTGCCTCCCTCTGACTGACCGTATTCATTCAGAGCCAGCCTCGTCCCACATCCAAGCCCTCTGGAAGCACAGATAACGCCAGGTCAGGAAACTCCCCTTATATCAACATACATTCCCTTTCTATATGCTGTTGCATCAGCTCAGGAATAGCAGGTCCCTGGGAAAACAGATTTCCTTTCATGTCCCCTTTATTTTACATGTTGAGCACTGAAGGAGTCCTGGTGGTTCAGCCACTCGGAGCTGCCAAGGACATTCTAATAGAGCACAGCCAAAGGATTTCTCACAGGATGAGGGACTGGAGTGGGAACAGCAGTAGGAACTTCCCCAGCTTCCTATGTCTGCTGGCACTACAGCACCAGGGGGGCTGATAAAGCATTTACTTGACTCTTTTCAATCACTTTCCTTCACACAAAAGCTGAAAAAAAGTTTTAAATGTTTTTAAAATATTAAGATGTGGCTGCCCCTGGATCCCTGGAAGTGTCCAAGGCCAGGCTGAACAGGGGTTGGAGCAACCTGGTCTAGTGGAAGGTGGCTCTGCCCATGGCAGGGGGTGGAACAGAATGATATTTAAGATCCCTTCCAACCCAATCCATTCTGAGATTCTGGGATTCTTTGAATATGGCACTAGAGAAAAACTCGATCCAACAACTTCACATTCAGGAGCTGGAGGAATTCTCCAGCCATGAGAGCTCCTGGCTTTAAGGACATAGCTCCAGCACCACGGATGTATCTGGCAACAGAGAGCTGTGAGCCCAGGAGAGGGCAGGAAGCCTAGATGCTCATTTATTAATTGCAATACAGAAAAGAAGAATAAATTGTCCCAAAATGTCACTGCTTGTCTCTCCAGCTGCAAATGCCCAGGGCATTAAGTGCAGCCAACACCTCCTAAAATAGGACAAATGAAGGCAAATCCCTTCTCTGCACTGCTACCTCAGGAGCAGTGCTCTGCCAAAACAAACACAATGAAAGGGAATACACCTCCTCTTCCCTAATTATCCTTATAAAATGCCAAACAAGCCCAAAGCAAAAAAATTACAGCAGAGCAAACCCCAAATCTGTAGGCTGTTACTGAAGCTGTTTCCCATCGGAGCGGTTTGAGTCAGGGCCCTGGCAGCTTCTGCAGGATGCTGAGCCAGCCTCTTTGCAATCCCAATGGATCGAGCCATCATTCCCATGGCAGAGAGAGCTGCCTGATGCAAACTACCTGATTCAGGAGTCAGAAGTAACAGCCCTGAGCCAGGCAGAGCTGTCTGGGTCCCTGGCAGTGGGGATGAATCCGGGAGGATTCTCTGACAGATCAGATCTCTGACATGTATGTGAAACCTGAACCTTACAACATCCAGAGAAAAGGAACAGGAATGCTACAGATTAAAGGAGCATACTGGCTATAAATTCCCTAGATTATTAGTTGCACCATTCCAGATAGCATTAAAGGTTGCAGAACTGAAAATTAAGGATGTAGGAAGACAGGAAAGTTTCTTCGTCTAAAACACAGGCACACAATCCTCTATCTGTGTAAAATCAGGGACTGATTAAGGATGTAGGAAGGCAGTCCTGCTCCAGACAACTGCTATAAACTGACCTCACCCATAACAGTTCTTACATGCACACAAATAAATAAAAATTGGGATATTCTGTGTCTCCAGCACACTCCCACCTGCCTGTATGGCCTCACTGACTGTCCAGCTTCCAGGTGGGATGCCCAAATAACAGTAGCCAGTCTCCCTGCTGCCAAGGCAAGAGAACCTGTTCTCTTTGCAGCTCGTGCTGCAGTACCAGGATGAATTATTGCCTTCTGTGTGCTTCTTGTGTGGCACACTGAGTCCTGCTCAGGGAAGTTGCCAGGCACCACCACAATGCCACAAACTCAGTCAAGGCAGGACATTGAGACGATCAGCCATGAAAACTGAGCTCTAAGGTGATGTCTCAAGGCGCAGAGGACAAGGCTCCCAGCTGCGCAAAGTTCATCAGCAGGACAAGAGCTAAATAACTGAGAGGTTTTTGGAACTCTACTCTTAGCAAGAAATAGTTCTCACTACCAAGAGCCAGGCATTATGTACACGAGAAGTTAAGAACTTCCGAGCATGCTCCCAACTGCACCTATTAACAGATTTCCCTATCAGCACTACCAAAACATCTATTTTTATCCCCAATTCTCCACAAAAGTTCATTATCTGAATTTCCAGAGACACAGGAGGGGCAGTGGGGACTGAGTGCACTGCTGAGAGCTGCGAAGCTGCTGCAATGCTCAGCCCCAGCTTTGGGCTGGTCTAGCATTAAAACCCCAATTATAATGGGATTAAAAATAGAACAAAGGAGCTCGTCCAATGACAAAAAGCTATTTTACAATGCTCCTTCTTCCCCAGGTGTGGCTGCATGTATTAAAGGAAACAGGTATTCTGGAAATACAACCAGTACAGAAGATACTACAACACTGCATGACACTGAGGTCAGTGCAAAACACGCTGTCCTCCTTCTCTTTCCATGAAAGTGTATTTATTTAGGCAAACACCTATTTATTTTTAAAATATTTACTTACTCTGAACTCACTCTTCTACCTCAATTATGTTGCTGGGTCTCTTTGAGGATGCACTTAGAGAAGATTGTGACCAGCCACTGTTGAAGGACTGGAGTCATCCTCAACTGGCCAGCCAATGCTGTGTTACCCAAATAATTTCCCAAAGTGACTCTCATTTGCATTCAGAATCCCCATGGGACTAGGGACTGCTGAAAGACGCAGACAAAAAAAGAGATTCTCCGAAAGAAACAGTCGGGCTTTGAGAATAACCCACTTTTTGAACCCAGACAAAGGTTTTTTGAAGCTTGCACAGAGACCTCATTCAGCCACCAGTTTTCTAAGAGTTGGAATAAACTTACTCTTACCCCTCCGAACGGGCAGCCTTCGGAAAGGACGGAAGCACACACAAAGACAGCCCGTATGCCACAGCACAAACATCACCCTAGTCTAAGAAAGAGGTCAGGTCCATGGAGATTTGTCACTAGAGGCCAATTTTAACTTGGTTACTGCATTTTGGAGCTGCTCTCCCACAGGACCTGTCAGCATAGCCACCTTCCTGCTGCAATGTGCAGGGGGAGGTGGCACCTTTGTTCCACCAGCTGCAGCAGCAGGGACACGTCCCTCTGCATGCTCCCGCTCTACCCCATGGTTCCTGTGAACATTCAGCCCAGGGTGCTCCTCTGTGGACCCTCATAACCCCTCAGCAGGAAGAGGATCCAAAATCCACCAGTCCCTGGGTGTTTTCCCTCCTTTCTTATGGAGATCAGCAAGAGGCCATCTATGTGGTGTCACTTGCTTCAGACCTCGGAAGAGATTAACCTGCAGCCTTCAAGGGTTGGTGATTAAACAGTGGAAGATCCAGCCACAGAACTCAAAAATACTCACCTTGTCCACCCTCTTCTTTCTCAGTGCTAAGGTACAGAGAGCCCTTTCCCCAACATCCAGCTCCTCTCCAAACACATTCCTGGGAGAAGGCTGGAGCTGGAGCTTACCTGGTCCTTCTCAGGCTTGTCCGAGATGTCGTTGAGGCTGGTGGAAGTCAGGTTTCGGTGAGCCATGGCTGGGCTGCCTGTAAGAACCAACACCAACACCAGTTAGAGCACCTGCTTGGATCCAGTCAGAACACAGAGGCTCAGGCTACAGCAACACCTTTCCTTGAGAGACTCATGTGGGGAACTGCAGACCCTGACAAGCTGCTTTCTGTCACCTGACGTAGCACAGGGGAGATCTAAGATGCTAACACTTTGTCACCTCTGACCCACAGCACTCCCAGGACAGCAAAAGAGACCAAGGACTTTCCATAATTCCTGCCTGTGGAAGAAAAGCAAAGCAGTGCCACACTGCTGACACTGATGGCTCCAGGTCACCCAGGACCCAGCACAAACCCATCCCTCCACAGGGCTGGGACCTTCCAGGGTACAAATCCCTGGCCTCAGCTCTCCTACGTGGCTGGCATTTGCCCTCCTCAGCATCCCAGACACTGCACACAGCTCATGCAGAGAGGGAGGATGGCAGCTCCTGGTCCTTTGAGACAGCCCCTAAAGAACGCCTCCCTCACTCCAAGTAAGCTCATTAACTAAGCTCATGAACCTTAAGCATCTCACTGATTAAAACAACATGTGTGCCACACTGATGGGCCACAAGTCACCAATTCCTGACACCAGATTCTCCACAGAGGTGAAGAAACTCCCCAGAGACTCAGCAGAATAATTAAATTTAAAACAACCCAAAACACAAACACAAACAACAAACCAATAGTAAACAAAGACTTCTGGGACAGATACAGGATTGGAAATCACAGCAGTCAGTATGAATTGTTATAAATTATCCTAAAATGTTCCCATCCCTTCTCATCACATTTGCAGGAACCTGAAACACAGCACCAGGAGCTTTTATCCCAGAGTTTCTGACCATGAACTTCATTGGAAAGACAGGAAATAGTAAAAAAAAAAAAAAAAGGCACTGAGGCATTTCTCAACTGAGGCTGTGTTTTCAGACAATGTTTATTTGATATTAAAAGGAATGTCTAAGTTCTCAGTGTTCATCAGCTCCCAGCACAAACAAGCTCAATATTAAATCAGCATCAGGAGCAAATACCCAAAGGAGTGGGAATAAAAAACTCTGGACTCCCCAGAGCTGTGTTTTCTTTACAACATATGTGGGGTTACACTCAAAGTATCCCTTCTTGTGAGCCACCCGGAACCACACTGTACCTGCTGTGTGTTACTGCCACGTCCAGCAACATCAGCACAGCCAAAGCCTAGCACAATTACATAAATCATGCATTACAAAAGGGGGATCCCTAGCTTCAACTCCTCCTGCTGTCATTTAAGACCTCACTTAGCTGCTATTTTTTCCAGATTACACCTCTTGTTTGCTTTGTTTATTAGATTCCAAGCTGAGTGTTCCCTGGGATATAATGACCCTTCTCCCAAGGGGAGGCAGCTTGGGCCTTTCTCTCTCCCCTTGCTACTGGCTCCTTCTCCTAGGGGGAGTCAACACAGCCGCACAAATTCAGAGCAGCTCCAAACAAACCTCCTAAACGGGCTCCACACATCCACACAAACTCACCACAGCTCCAAACAAACCTTCTCCTAACGGGCTCCACACAGGCACACAAACTCACTGCAGCTCCAAAAAAACACGTGGAGTACAAAGTTGCTGCTGCTGAGACCCCTGTCGAGGACTTCTGGCACACTCACCCTTATGGTGTTTGCTAACAAAGGGTAAGTTCCTGATCCAGGCCCAATTCCCATTCCTGTCTCTCTGGGAAAGGTGACACGAGCCTGTCCATGGCCATGCTCAGCCAAGGACTGCTGTGGGAAGTACGGCAGGCAGTCCAAACCCCTCCATGCTGTTATCTCATCCTATGAATGAGCTCCACAGCAATCTGCCATGGGGAATATCCTGCAATTCAGACTTCAGTCGATGGCTGTGGCCACCCAAGAACACCTCTGTGCCACCAGTGCCATAAGATGTGCCTTCCTGGGAGGAGTGGAGCGCTCCTCTGGGATCAGCAAGGCTCCTGCGAGTCACGTCTGACACAGAGAATGGGAGAGCAGCAGTCCCAGAGAAGTGTCCGGCTCACCCTAGAGAGATCAAGCTGGCAGACTATTTCTGAGGTTAATTTATATGGAAACTAAAATATTTAAGCCCCTTTAACAGCCAAAGGATACTTCAAGAGACAAAAAAAATAGTGCCATCAGCCAGCTTAAGATTCCCTTTGGAATGGGAGTGTGGCCTGACCTACCTGCTTCATCCCAGATGAAGGAAAAAAAGAAAACAGAATGAAACAGAGCAGTGGAGGGGACAGTGGGGATAATACAGCCAGAGCAGCACCATTCCCCACGGAACGCACCTGCACTCTTCCCACGGTTAATGCAGCAGCAAGCGTTAGGAGCCCGCCTGGAGGGACTTCCCCCTTCCTCTTCCTCTCCTGGCCCCCAGTCTGCCCACTCCGAGCCCTGCCCAGCACTTACTGAGCCATCCCACGCTGGGGCTGCGCTGCACTCCCAGTTCATCATCCAAGGTGCGGGTGGCCAGGCAGGGCACGGAGCTCTCGAGCGGGCTGCGTGCTTGTGCCAGGCAAGCAGGAGACAGGAGCAGCAGCAAAGAGCAGGAAGAGAGCAAAGGGGAAAAGTTAAAAGAAAAGAAAATAAAATTATGCCAGAAAGAAAGGCCCAAGCAGTGGTACAGGGAAGCAAGGCAGGAGAGAAGGTTTGAGCTGCGCAGTGCGGCCTCCAAAGCCCACTCATTTAGATCCCGACATCTCCTCCGCAGCTCCGCCTCGCAGCGTTCACTCGGCAAGGCTGGACACAGCTTTCCATCCCTGTGGCTGAAATCCAGGCACCTCTGAAGCAGATCTCAAGGAAGTGAGCGAGCAGATGCAGTGCTGGTGGCACTGAGCAGTTCCAGGCTGCGGCACCATCAGTAACAACAGGTTTTTGAAAATAAAAATCAGGTCATGTCCCAGGAGCCAAGTCTGAGCATCCTGACCCCATCCCTACATACTCAGGCACACCAATCCAGACCTGGGAACGCTCACCTTAGTCTGCAATGCTTCCAAGGATGCCAATACATACACTGATAGGAGTTTTCCAAGCATTCCTTGGACAACACCTCATTTCTGACTTCAACTGCTCTCCTCAGTGCTGGTATGTTCAGCTGACACCACTGTTCAGCTATAAAGGCACTGAGGTCACAGCTCATGGGAAAAACACTGAACTGATTAATGCTGAACCAGAGGAGCTGTGGCTGCCCCCTCCCTGGGAGAGTCCAAGGCCAGGCTGGACAGGCCTTGGAGCAACCTGGCCTAGTGGAAGGTGTCCTGCCAGTGGCAAGGGGCTGGAATAAGATGGTCTTTGAGCTCCCTTCCAACCCAAACTCTTCTAGGATTCTAATGCAGAATAAGACCTTTCTTCCCCCACAGCCAGGTACCCTCCTGTCTGTGCCTCAGCTGACACCTCGCCAACAGCCTGCTACTCCCACTCAACTGTTTCCAAACCGTGCTGCCAGCACAGTGTGAACAAACAGTGCTCAGGAGGTGCTGAGGAGCACCCACGCAGTGATGGGACCGTGCCATTATTTATGGTGGTTAAACACACGCACTTAAACACATCACAGTTTTCTACAGCCTCTGCCAGCTTGGGTTTAGTAGGACTTGATCCTTTCTCAGTTGCCAAACGCTCCCCCAGGTGTTAAATTATACAAAACGCTGGCAGGCACGAAGCTCTGGAAGAAAAATGTCAAAAATGGATAGCAAATGTCATCACAGAAGGCTGGTAAATATTGATCAGTCCTCAGGCACCTGCACAAAGTATGGGGACCGCAGATCCCATGTTCTATGATGGCAAACCCTGAGGTGTGCCAGCTGGAGAGCTGCTAGCCCAGGTGTTAGGTACTGCTCCAGGGGTGCAGGACAAGGGCTGTGCCAGGAAGGGACACAAAGAATTCTTCCAAAGCCACTCAACAAAACCACACACACAATAACCTGTTAAAAACCCCTGCAGGAGTCCCATCAACACGTAATATGGAAATATCCTTGCTGAACACTTCATCCAGCTCAACCTACCAATGGAAGCAAGGAAAAGGGCTGTGTCTTCACACGGTGACATGGAGGAATTGCTTAGTCCAGCTTTGTCTGCCCAGACTTTTGGCAGTCATCTTTTTCCTACTGAACAGACAGCAAAGGAGTGTTGTGATTTCTCCTCCTCCATCCATGGCACACAAGGAACTACCCCCTTTTGCCCAGTTCCTTTCCCAGAGCAAAGGGATTCCTGAGAAAACATCCTGCCACAGCGTGACCCACGTCAACCTCTGTGATGCAGCCACGAAGAGCAGGTGTCAGTGGCCATGTCTCTGCCCATCTGATCCCTACCTTACCTTCAAACACAGCAGTCACATGAAACATGGGGGCTGAGGATGACTCCCTCCCAGGGAGCAGAGCCACTGCCATCTCTGGGGAGGGTTGGGAAGGGCTAGAGATGCTCCAGGATCAGTTATGGCAGGGAGATGGGCAGTACATCATTCTTTCTTAGGTTCCTGAATTTCTACATGCATCTGGGATAACTGCATGAGGCTCATTCATCTCAGAAGCTGGAAATAAGAACATTTTGGAGCCCCTAAGACTTCAGTTATTTAAGTGCTCTGAACTAAGTGAGATAGAGGCACTTGAGGATGTTTTTGAGCCATGGTCCAGGGCGGCTCAAAAAATGTCCAAATTTGAGATCTAACAAACAGATCCCACCCCTGGAAGTGGTCAGGGGCAGGTTGGCTGGGCTTGCAGAAGGTGTCCTTGCTGAGGCAGTCAAGCAAGGGGGCAGCTACAGCAGCCTATAAAGGTGTAGTGCAGAGGGCAGGAGGATGCTCAGACCTGGTGGCAGCATCAATATTGGATGGAAGTTTCACTGCCACTGAAATGAAAACAAACACGTACCTGGAAAGAAACGCTAGGGAAATTTAGGAGTGCTTGGGGCTGGCAGCACAGCCATTATGGTGATTAGCTATGTTAAAAGACAGCTGCACTCCCAGTGGCCTCATAAAATTTTTATCTGTCTGAAGGACATGAGAGGCACTCATTGAATCCAAGGTATAACCTGATCAAATACGTTCTGTAGTTACTTTTTCATTAAAGTGTAAATAATAAATAACAGTAGTGACTATTCAGGAGATATTTCTTCCTGGATGTCAGTCTTGCCCTCCTAAAGTCTCAGTGCACTTGTACTGTCATGGAATAGAGTGTGTTATACATCCTCAGAACATATAAATATCCTAGGAGGGGGATCCTAGAGACAGAACAGAGGAGGAGTGGCTGATGGGCAGACCAGGAGAATCCCTCCAAATGAGCCAGGACCTGCACAGCCCCTTCAAACAAGAACAAGAAATGAATGAAATTGCAACCACTTAAAAACCAAGGAAAGAAGGCCCTTAGCCATGAAAAATGAGCAGGGGCTGAGTGAGAATGTGAGGAATGCCCTTTGTCAGCATCACCCTTCCTGGGATAAGCTCTGCCTACGTGCAGCAAAGGGGTTTGCAGCCCAGAACTGAGGGCATCCCCTACACAAGGCGACTGAAATGCTCGAGCACCAATACAAGACGTGTCTGTCTGGTGTTCAGCCTCCCACGCACCGTGGCCACAGGCCAGGATCCTGCTCCTCACAGCAAACCTGGCCACCAAAGGTGCAGAAAGGGTCAGAGTCACGGAGGTGGTAACAGAAAGCAGATGCCTTCCATCCAAACCGTGGGGAGCACGCCATGGGAAGGCATCCAACAAGGCCAGGTTGGCTGGGGCTTGCAGCAATGCAGTCTAGCAGGAGTCCCTGCCCATGGCTCCTCCAGCTTTAGGACTCATGTGGCCACGCTGAGCCCCTTCCCTAGAGCTGTAATTTCCCCACAGTGCTCCCTAGAGTCCAGTCCCTCTCTGCTCCATGGGACTCCTGCAGGGACATTCACCTGGAACACTCCCTGGGTTCGCATTACTGCACCTTGTGTTACTCACTCAATCACCTATCGAGGCACTCGTACACGACAAGAGGCATCATCCAGAGCAATGAACAGTCTCCACATGCACACACACTCCTGCTGCAAAAGCAAAGGATGATCCAAGGTAGGAAATACTGATGAAGTGTGCTAATAGGTTAGGGAGG
Organism: Aleadryas rufinucha; assembly: GCA_013397815.1. NCBI lineage: Eukaryota > Metazoa > Chordata > Aves > Passeriformes > Aleadryas > Aleadryas rufinucha. The sequence continues at coordinate 49,771 of VZTH01018021.1, forward strand.
GATGTTAGGATGAGTTTTAGAAGCCAAACACAGCAAGCTAAGAGGCCCTTGGTGGAGCAAGAAGAAAAGAATTTCTTCACTTGCTTTTATTTCTGGGTATTTTAAAATGGCAACTTTTAGCCCAATTTCCAGACTGCCACGGCAGACAGTTGCGAGAACTCCAAGGCACGACAAGGGTCTTAAAATTCCTCTTTTTTCTATTGTCATGAGCAGGAAGACCCCAAATCTCCACCCAGGAGTAAGCACTGAGTTGATGCCCAGGCCTCTGTAGCTGTCTGCATCCACACACACACACGCACACATATTTAGGGATACCACTGCCAACATGGCACTACCTAATACACCTTTCTTAGAGAGAAGAAGAGACATATTCACAATACACACCACAAAACTATTTTAGGACGAATAAAGCAAGATGGAAATCAGCTTTACCCCACTGGACACTGGACAATGATTGTATGGCAATAAAATGCAAGCTAGATGTTACTGCCAGGTCATTTTTGATTCACAGTGCCACTGGCACTGTTACAGACACGGAATGTGCGTGGAAGCTTCATCTCTGCCCAAATGTTTCAGGTGATCAGCCTGTTAAGGTTCAGGCCCCACCAGAGTTTTTAGTGAATCTCTCTTTTTTTCATTGCTCCTACACCATCTCCTAGATGCCAAGTACAAGAGCACCCCCGCCTTGCTGCCTGCCCCTCGAGTCCCCGTCAGTCCAGTGAAGATGCGGTTAGAGCGCCGTGCCACGGCCGAAGCAGCCTGCAGAGCCCCCGCTGATGCGCCATCAGCACGGTCTCACTACTCCCACGGGGGTTAGAAAAGCAGTGTCAGGGCCACGCAGTTAGTTCTGGGCGGGCAGGGTGGGCGGGTTGCTGTGACAGAGAAGGCTATAGCCAGGTAGCCTCTGCATTACCATTATCGGGGTTGGAAAACATCCTACTTGCACTGGAGACGGTCTTTCCAATGTCAGCCAGCGAGCGCAGGTTGGATTTCTTGGTCTGGTGCCGGTGCTTCCTGAGCAGAGTGTAGGTGACCTTGTCCTTCAGTTCGGATTTCAACAGCCCCGTCTCGATCTGATTGTCAACAATCATCTCTGTGGCAGGCACGGGAAGGGGGAGGGAGGAGAGAGCAAAATTAACCACAGAGCTCAAAACTGCTTCTAGGGAGCGCAGAGAGAGAGGGGTGGATGATTTTTTACCCTGCCTTTTTGAAGGCTTTCTTACCATCTCACAGCCAGGTATTATTTGTATGAAAATATCTTTTAGACATACCTCTTGAAACAGAACATAAGCATTTCCACCCAGCATGAGCCCACACCCATGGCACTGAGATTCCCTTCTGCTATTTCCTACATGCCACGGAGCCTATTTCAAATACCACAGTAAGATGGCTCTTAGTTCAGAAATGGAATCCCCTCTGAGCCTGGACTTTCATGAAGATACTGTAACTCTATTGCAAGTTCCATTATGCTCCCAAAAAGCACACAGAAAAACTTCTATCAGATTCAACAAGGCCTGAGTTCACCTTGCAGGCCCCCAGTAAAACCTAATCTAAAGATAGGAAGAAGTCCTGGAGATGAGCCACTAATTAAATCATTCACTTGCAGGACTGAAGTGATGGCAACTACAAACGGCACAACTTGCTCCAGTTACCACAGGATGTATTATATGGCTTTCCGTTTCATGGAGTCACCAGGAAAAAAGGTCCCCAGCGTCCTCAGTGCCTGCTCACTTCCCATCAATTCCCTCCTTCCTCCTCCCCTATCCCAGAGGAAAAAGGCAAGAAGGTGGCCAGACTTATGAAGAATGTCCCCTGTGCAGTAAATCTCACATGAAATTGTTCCCTTGATGATTTGAGTTCATGTGCTGTCCCCTGAGGGCAAGTGGCAGCTCCTATTTGTCTGCTGGTAACTTTTATTTGTGCTAATAATAAAAGTTATGGGAAGGGGGAGGCAGGACAAGCATCACATTTGCTAACTCAGTGAGTCAGAAAGTCATCCTCTACGTGCTGCCCAACAATTAATGCCTCTTCAAATCCCCAAGGAAGAGCCTAGTTCTTCCTCTCAAATTAAGCCAGGGTGGGTATATGCACGTAGGTACCCTTACACAAAATGTTTGGCAAAAGGCTGACTTTTGTTAAGTGTTATCTTAATACAAGCTTTTCTTGCTCATGGTTTTGGTTAGTGATTTTTGGAGTATTTCCTTCAGAGCCTTCATTCAAGTTTATCCTTCTCTATCTGGCACTTCCCTTCCCTGTTCCTGATAAAACACAAACAACAAAGAGAGTTATTCTGTGGAGTTTTCCTTTCCTGTGTGTCACTACCAGACACCAGCCAAGTGATCATGATTAAATCATCCTGGAAATCCAGTCCTGAATATCCCTACCTGTCTGATTAAGGGTCTGGACCAGCAAAAACACCCCGTGCAGGACAGTGTCACAGCAACAGCAGCCACTGATGTGTAATTTAATCTCCTAGGAATTAGATTTAATTTGGGTGTTGAAGAAGGAGATTGAAGGTGACATCTCGAAGGGACTTCAAAAGAAAATTTAATGTTTGAGGGTTTAAGGGTTTGGACCATGAACATCAGCTTCTGAAGCAGGTTCAGCTTCACCAGAAAACTTGAGAGGTTCTTGGGGGGTTATTTCGTTAAAACTTTGCAAAGTTGTGCATTTGGATACACATACACAAAAGCAAAGGAAGATAAATGTCACCAGAAGCACCTGCAAAACTAAGTTCAAAACTCTGTATTTAACACCAGAGGCAGCTTTTGTAATTCCAAGTCTTACAATCCAGTGTATGGGAGAATTCCATGCCAGGATAATTGTGACCTTGCTTCCTGAGATGATCATTCAAAGCACTGAGTTTTGGCAGAGGAAGTCTTTCATTTTGCTCTTTAAGATCTCCTCATGTAATGGCTTTTAAACTCAGCATTTTGGTTAAATGTCCCTCCACTGGATGGCTCACTTGGAAAATGTATTTTCTGTGAGTTCTCACAGGCCACGGGCAACACGATCTGGCTCTCAGCAATGTCACCGAGCGTCACCCCAGGCCACAGCTATTCTGAGGGTACAAAACCTGCCCTCCTGTTCTGCAGAGCAGAGCACCAGCTGGTGCTGGGGCTGCTCTCCCCTCTCCCCTGCTGGGGGTGGGGGTGCATCCCACCCTAAACACAGCCCCAGCTGCCTTCAGTGGGCAGCTGAACACCTCACGCAGGAGCAGATCCCGGCCCGAGTCGTTGTGCACGAACAGTACCTGATGGGTACCTCCGCCCCCAGAGATGTGGCCCTTTCACGTGTCACCTTTGCCATAGTGAACACAAATTAAACTGATGTCTTTTACTCTTCTTCCTGCACTGAGAAGGACTCTTTCCATCTATCTGTTAACCTTTTCCAGGTACTTTCTAGTTTTCCCCTCTTATTCCTTCTTTTTTTTCTTTCTTTTATTTGAAAAAGCGGTGCTTTTTCATTAAAACCATCCATAAGAACCATATCAGGGTTGATAAAAATTTGTGGGGAAGGGGTGAGGGAAAGAGCCAAGAGAGGTGTACTTACCCACCACCTGTGGGAGGGAAGAGGCCTCCATATCCAGCATGATGGAGCCCTTCTCTATGCACGTCCTCAGCTCGAACAGGCTGTGCAGAGACAAGGTGGCCACGTGCGGTTTGCTCCATCGCTCCCCACCTTGTTCCACCTTCTCCTCAAACTTGATCCACCTACAACAGGGCAGAGCAATGAGATGGGGTTAAGGCTGTTGGCTCCTTGCAGGGAAATAAATCAGCATTTCTGGAAATAAGGAGACTTGTCCTTCACTATCTGGGCAGTTCTGGTTTAACAGTTGGACTCCATTGTCCCAGAGGGCTTTTCCAACCTAAATGATTCTGTGATTCAAAAATCAGGCAATAAAATATAGAATCAGCCGGTGCCAAGATGCAGGCAGCATGGAATACTGCTGTCTCATGGCCACAGGCTGGCGAAGGGGGGAAGAGAGGAGCACATGTCTGCAAGTGCTCTGAGAGAGCAAGTGAGCCACCAAAGGAGAAGGCACAAACCAAGGGACTCATTCTTTCCCTCCAACTGCTGTTTAATGATTTAACCAAGCAGGTCTGAAAAGCCCAGAAAACTTATCTCTAATGGAAGGTGAGAGCAAAGGTTAAATCCTGGTCTGTGCAAAACACTCTTTACACCCCTAAAACTACATCCCAACAGCAGGGAAGCAGGAGGCTCCATCTCCCCGGGCTCCAGCCCATCCCCACTTCTCCCTGCAGCCTTGACCCTGCCCTTGGCTCTGCTGCTCCGAGCTGTAAGCATGCAGGGATGGGCAGCTGGGATGGAGCACAGGGCTCCTGCATGGGCTGGGGGATCTCACCTGGCCCTCACCTTTTTCCTTTCCACAGCACCCAGCAACAGCTTTGGTGTGAACCGGGGGTGCAGGAAAAGGTGGTTCAACATGCCCTAATGGCAAAGCAGAAATGCTTTTTAATCCCCTCTTGAGATACCATTTTAATATATGTGGAAAATGAAAATTCCAGTGACTGATAGAAAGGGATTATTAAGAAAAGCCCCCACACACATAACGTAAGGAAGTTCATAAATGTGTTCAAAAGAATATTATTAACAGCAAGGGAAATTATCTTTAATCCTGAAAAATGTATTACTTGAGGATTAATCAATTATGCTTCCCAATTGCAATAATCTCTTTTTGAGACTTTATTTTTTTTAAAGCTGCTTTTTAACTCAAGCTGAAAGACCAATTTTCACCTCCAATTAGTAAGGTCCTTTTAGTTCACAAAAACTAAGTGTTCCCTAGGACACCTGAGGGACCTGGGTGGATGCAAATCCGTGCACTTCAGGGGCTTTGTGCGATGTGGGACCAAGTCACATTTACCCTGTAACAGCAGGAAGTCTGCAAATTCCTTGTGTTTGTCCTTCCAGAGAAAGTGATTACTCACAACTATCAATATTTGCTTTTTGTTTACTTTTCTCACTACAATCCACAATCCCAACACAATAAACCAAATATTAACTCGCAGACCTGGGTGAACTAATGCCTGCTCTATTCATGCAGTCAGAGAATGGTGTGGGTTGGGATTAAAGCTCACCTAGTTCCAAACTGCTGCCATGGGGAGGGACACCCTCCCCTAACCAGGCTGCACTAACATGGGAATGCCTGCATTCCAGAGGTAGTCATAGGATACAGAGTGAAACAGGAAAAAGAGAAGGACCTGCAGCAGCTGGAGGCCCCAGTTATGAGGCTCAGTGAAGTATCTTTGAGGACCAAGACACATCCACCACGGTGTGGGGACTGTCGGTCTATAAGGAAGGGAGATGGCAGGAATGTGATGGGATTACAGAGAAAAGGAATGACAGGACTGTGGGATGGTGGATATAAACTTCTGTTATGATCTTTTTTGTTATACAAGCTGTGCCAGGAATTACATTTTTATTGTTCACCCTTTTACACCTGATAATATCAACACAGTTTTCAGGGGCTGTTGGGAGTGAGGTGCAGCAGACAGACAGGAGGAATGTGTAGATGTCAGAACAGAGCAGGAGGGAGATGAGGAAGGGAATTTGATTGTTTGTTCTCTCAAATATGAGTGCAGCCTTTAGCCCTGCACCAGTGTGCAGGCAGTGCTGCTCTCCCCAGCTGGGAGCTGTGCAGTCCTACACTGGGGCCAGGGGAAGCATCAGCCCCACAGGGTCCCCTCTGTCCTCTCCTCCACCTGCACAGCCCTGCCCTTTTTCCTGCAACTTCCCAGTTGTGGGGGAGCTGTTCTGCAGCAGCAGATGTAAAACAACCCCAAAAGAGCTGGCACATCCTGTGCCCACTGAAGCACAGCCCCAGCCAGCTCTGGATGCACTGGGAGACACTCGGGAGCTCTCAGGGGGTTCTGTGGTGCAAGATGAAGTAATTTCAGGAACATACAGAAAAATCCTGAACCATCAGACACTTTGTAAGATCACTATCCACGAAACAGCCCGCAAGGCAGGAGGTTGGGCCAATTTAGGAATTAAACAGCACCTCAACAGGATGCTTCGTTACATTCTGTGTAATTTATACAAATTCAGGTTAGCAAATTCCTCTAAGATCATCCAATCCAAACATTAATCCAGCAAAGCCAAGGCCACCACCAACCCATGTGCCTAAGCATCACATCTACACACTTGTTAAATCCCTGGAGGGATGGGGACTCCACCACCACCCTGGGCAGACAACCCTTTGGGTGAAGAAATTTTTCCTAATATCTGACCTAAACCTCCTCTGGCACAACCTGAGGCTGCTTCCTCTCGTTCTGTGGTTTGCTGCTTGGGAGAAGAACCCCAAAGAGAACCCCACACACAGCTCAATGCAGCACTTCTACCAAAGATGTGTTAGAACACCTAAACCCAGGAAGTACTGAACTCATGGAAAGAGGGAAGCAGAGCAATAAAGGGAGAAAAAGATGAACAATACGTCAGAATTTCGAGAGTAAAAGGTGAAAAGTCATTAAGTAAGTTCCCCAAGTGACTGAGAAGCAAAAATAAAGCAAGATAAGGGGTGAAGGAGTAGGTGGTGAAGCGGCTCATTAAATCACAGGTAAAGAAGATTAAGGTAACCAAACAGGGGCTAAGTTTGAACACAGACAGCGCAGTGCCCTTAAGAGGGGGAGGTGGGGAAAGAGCTTAGCCCAGCCACCATAAAGGAAAAGGAAAACCCCCAGGATCAGTGAGGGCATTTGGGAATAGGTCAGTGGTGTTCCTATATAAACTACATGTAACTCGCAGCAGCCAGGCCCCAGAAACATCCCAGCTTTTTTGTCATGGCTTTTGGACCAAACTTACAGCAGCATCAAAGAACCCAACCAAGGAACTCAAAGCAAGCAACCCCATCCAGCATTTAACAAGCACCTTGAATAACTTCTGCACAAGAAAATACCTTTAAGCTTTTTTTCCTATTTAAAATGAATTCCATCAGTAACTCACTAGGACAGGGACAGTCAAAATTTCCCAGCCTGTGGTGTGAGGAGGGACCAGGCTCAAAAGCTACTTTGGGGCAACAGTACTGAAGGGGTTTTGACTCAGGCAGCAACTTCAGGCAATTCCGGCCAAGACATGTCACCCTTTGCAAAGCGCTACTCAGCCCATCCTTTTCTCTCCACAGGCAAACTATCCCAGCCAATCCGGCACTCTATTTTTTTCCTAGTTTTTCTTTTGGAATATTTAAACAAACCCTCAAATTCTCTCATTTATCAAAGAACGCTAAGTTGAACTATACAGGCTCCTTTCTGTGGCTTCCCCGCGCGATCCTGCAGCACAGGTATCACCCAACGGAATGCTAAAATAGGAATTTCCCATGGGAGCGCTGCCGGCTGCCCCTTGCCTTTCAGGGTAAAGGAAAACCAACCCACCTTGCAGTCTCCTTCCACTCCATCTCCTGTCCATCGACAGCCAGAAGTTCGTCCAGCTCGGTGAAGAGCTGCGGGGGCGCGGGGCTGTCATCTTCCTCTCCGAGGATGAAGCGGATGCGCTCGGCGGCGGGGGAGACTGCAGAGGTGAAAATACTGCGGTTAACGGCCTGCGAGATGACCAGGGACGTGCGGCTCCTCTCCTTGCCCTGCTCCCCAAGGCCATTCAGCTGTTTCTCCACGCTGCCTTTGCCATCTGACATCCTCGTCGCTGCGGACGCAGGGGCGTGAGCGAGGGTGCCTCTATCTCCCTCCTCTCTCCCCTTCCTTGCCTCTCACTGAACTTCTTACAAGTTCAAGCTGGGAGTAAAGTTCAGGAAAACTTGTCTCTTCCTACAGACCTTAACTACGTTACAGCAATTTGCAGCCCTTGTAAAAAAAAGCCCTATGGAGCTCAGAACCAATGTGCTCTGCGGCGCTGCCTGAGGACCTGCCGCTCTCTGAGCAGCCCGGATCCTTCACCCCCTTTTTTATATGACCTAAAACCAGTTCCAGCCAAACCAATTGGGGGCTTGCTGGCACAGCATCCCACTGCTGGCTTTCCCCTCCCTCTGTGCCAGCCAGGTTTGGGCTGCCATTGGCCTGCAAGGCAGGCTGGAACCTCCCCAGCCCACCACTGGAAAACACAGGAATATTTAACAGAAGGGTAGTCTCGTCTATACATGAAGAATGCGACCCAATGCATTTAGTCAGGCACCAATGCACTGAAAAAAAAACAACTGGTCCTGGTTGGAAAAGACTGCCTGTTTAGGCAAAAGAACTACGTTCAACACACAGCACAAGCAAAGCCTGTTTGCATTATAAGCTCGAGAAAAAGGACAGAAACCCTTTCCCGCTTGAGGATTCAAAATTCAAACCCAAGAACATCGCTGTCCCCATCCCAAGGCCTGAGGGCATCTCCTAGAGATAACTGGAGCCCACACCACCAGAGTCACCTTGCTGGAGGGCTCCTTGGGGTCTACAGCCTTTTTCTGAGCGTATCACTTTAAAACAAAGGTGTGACCATGTGAAATTTTAAGACAGGCATCCTTTCTGCTGAATGTTTATCAGCATTAGAGATACACAGCAGACTATGAACTTTGAACAGTTCTGCTAAAAACTTCTTTCTCTTCAAAAGATCAGCTGGCTGTCTCTTGCAAAATAATTAATTACACCAGGTGTCCAACCACATTGATTTTTCCAGGGTAAACAGTGTCAATTTGCAATGGGAAAAAAGAAACCAGTAAAAAGCCCAGCCCTTTACTCCTTCTTCTTTTCCTTAAATAAACTTTCATAGCTTTCTTTCTAAATTACTCAGAGTGATGATGCTTCTGTAATATAGATTTCTTTTTGACTGAAAGTTTATTTGTAATCACAAATGCCCTTGGAATCTCCTGGGAGCCAAGGACCTTTCCCCGCTGCTACAGCGGCCTCCCCATCACGAGGCATTCAACTTCCTGCAGGCTTCAGGAGAGCTGGAGAGGGACTTCTGACAAGGGCCTGGAGTGACAGGACAAGGGAGAACGGCTTCACACTGACAGAGAGCAGGGTTAGATGGGATATTGGGGAGAAATTCTTCCCTGTGAGGATGGTGAGGCACTGGCACAGGATGCCCAGAGAAGCTGTGGCTGCCCTGTCCTTGGAAGTGTCCAAGGGCAGGTTGGACGGGGCTTGGAGCAACCTGGGATAGTGGAAGGTGTCCCAACACATGGCAGGGGGCTGGAACGAGAGGCCAGACTATCCATCCATACCTTGCATGTTCCATTGTCCTCCCCCTTTACCTGCACTAATGAATCTCAATATACTTTTACGTTCAAATTGAATTTAACAGCTAGAAAACAAATAAAATACATGTCCATCCTATTGCTTCAAGAAGCAAAGCAGAGCACAGAAGGGGCTGCTGCTTGGAAGAGGCTGTAAGAGAAGGGACTGCAGAGCTTCTTGAGCTGTTGAAGGCATCCATTTGAGCCAATGGGAAAAGCCTCTCTTGAGTCATTTTGAAGTGGTTTTACTATATAAAGTGTTACCCTGATATTGCCACCCATAACATGATCATTCCACAACATTCCGCCCACTGAACCTGGGTGCCCATTGTCCGTCATCCCTTCTTTCTTGCCCTCCTCCTCTCCCTGTTGCTAATTTCCCATTATCCACACTTAGGGCCGATGATAAGGTTCACAATCCCATTAGGGCGTTTGCTGGGTCACAGGTCCCCGATGCTCGCTTGACCACATGTTCTTTACTGCGCTTTTGTGGGTTAATGGGCCGTTTATGGGTTGTTTATGTGCTCTCTTTAGCAAGGAGAACATATTTTCATCTTAATCTCCAGGCGAACACTGTGTGCTCAGCGCTGGCGGCCGAGCAGTGGGCTCAGGGACTGGAGAGTCATTAACCCGGGGGGTGACCCCTCAGCCCTGCCTGCCTGACCTTTGAGCACCACCTGGCCAGCCTGCCCCAGCCTTGGCCATCACCTTCGCTTCCACCTCGGCCGTCCAGCTCGGGAGCTGCTCAAACCAGCACCGCTGACGCCAGGAGCAGCTCAGGCTGGTCCATACTGTTTTCCTCGCTGTCTTATTCAAGAGAACAACCTGATGGTCAGCAGACATTTGCAGCAGAGAAAAGGCTAATGCAGAGATTTAGATGGCTGGAGTTATATTTTTCCCCTGAATGGGAAAGGAATTAAGATATTAATTGCAGAGGATTGAATGTTCCAACACAACGTGGATACAGAGGCAATGCCATCCATGGGTGATGTCTCTCACTTCTGCCTCTTCCCTTTCCTGTTCCATTCAGCCACCCACAGTCCACGAGGCAGATTATAAAATCTGTAACTCGCACAAGAGCAAACGCATCAGCACTTTCTCCAAGTTCAGCTCAGGCCAATTCCGAGCACAATGTACACCCTCGGGTTCCCAAAGGCAAAAATCAATCTCCATCAAGAGAGAGGAATCTCAGGGAGCTCAGAAATAGGGAGAGACACATTCTAGCATAACAATCTCAAATCAGGCATGGCTGAGCTTCCCAGCCCTGCTCTGGCCATGGCTTTGGTGGCAGCCCTCCCTCGCTGCCCGGTGCGACGGCAGAGGCGCACATGGAAATGCCAGGGGGGGCTTTGTGGCATTGGCTCCTATCCTAAAGCCACCTCCTGCTTCCGTGCCAAGGGCCTGGCTGCTGGTGGGTGGAAGGCAGTTTCAGCCTGGCTCTCCGGGTGCACGATGCTGCCTCGGGATGGAGGACAGGGGGTATCTGTGTTGATGCATGAGTTAAACAGCCTGTTCTCCACTCAACCAACATGCTTCTCCTCCTGCTTTTTCAGCTGGCTGTTACCAGGGACACTTCTGAAGTCCCTGGGGACCTGCACCTCGGTCAACTGCTTCCTCCATCGGAGACCAAAGGGACCATCAGACATGAAGGTCTCTGTTACTTCTAAGTGTGTCAGCAGCCACAGAAATCCCTGAGAGACCTGGTGCAAATCCCTCCCCAGAGCCTGTGGAACCGGCATCGAGGAAAGCTGTTTGTCAAACATGCTTTCCAGGCAGGCTTATTAAAATAGGACATGATCGTACTCCCGGTCCTTTGTGGGGTCCTTTGTGGGGCTGCCCTTCCTCTGCCAAAGTTGGGGTCAAACCCACCTGCAGTCAGAGCAGTGACACACTTGTGCAGACACCTGTAACATATTTCAACTTGTTTCCTTTCCAGTTCAGCTGACTTCCCTTCCAAAATTCTCCATTACCAAAACCAATTTTAATTGTGTATTAGTGTCAATACATGACATCAGCTAAAGGCAAGCAGGGAGGCTTTGATGGCTCACCAGCTTCCTTCAAAGACAAACCTGAACGGAACCCCACCTAAAACCAGGAGTTGCTGAAAACAATCCCCTCAGACACCTCTGCGGGTTCCTGCACGGCATCCAACGCACTGGCCAAGGCCACAGGGTAACACAAGGATGTTCTCCAGCTTCACCAGCAATACTGTCCAGCACTTCTGGAGCATGCAGACCCTCCATGTTATTCCTGCACCTTTACAGGTAAGAACTGTTATTCCCATTATGGAAGGGAGAACAAACACTTCAGGTAACACCAATTTCTGCAGAAGAGCCCAGGTGAGAACTGATTTCCTGATTCCCCACGTGCTCCACCCATCGCAAGCATCCCCGAGCACCACGGAAGAAGCCAAGTGCACATGGATTTACACACAACACCTGCTTTGGGAAAGCCTGCATCGGGAACCCTGCTCCGAGGCTGCACACCGGCCTTTTCCAGGGTGCCACAGAAACAGCCCCGGGTGATCCGCTCCCCAGCTAATCACCCTAAGCAAGCGTGAGAATTTCTCTTTTGCTTGTTTTGCTCCCTTGCTTATGAACGATTACTTTTTGACCCCGTGCCGGGGCGGGCTGGCTGTGAGGCAGATTAGACTTTCCACAGGCAGGACTTGGCAGCCGGGAGGGAACGCTCCCCACACTACCCACATCCCACCCCGGCCACTTCCCGCACGACTGTGGGGTGCAGAGAATGCTCTTCGAGGTGCTTGATCCATCTCGGAGCAAATCTACCCCATCCCTTGCTCGTGACCCTTCCCAGAGATAACGAACAGCACTGCCTCTGGAATAATCCATTTTTTGCAGGGCTATTGGACTGCATGACTGTACATGTTTCGCTGTAAGCTCCTCTGCGGCATGTGGCATATATTAAGTGTTTGACCTGCAAAAAATCTTCAGTATTAGACAAATTCTTACTAATACTGTGTTCTCTCAAGTGCCAGAAGAACGGCAGCATTTACGTAACGCTTTGCTGGGCATTCTCAGCTCCCTTGGTGTTTGGTGCTGTGCCTACAGATAGCTCATTAAAACATTCCTTGGAGATGCAGGGAGAGAAAAAGGACCCTTCTAACAAAAATGTTTCACATTAACTCATCTATGGATGCAATGTGGACAATCAGTCTGGGAAAACTTCTAAGAAACCCAGCACTATCTAATGAAAATTTGGTGACCCTCATCCTAAAAGGCAATTCCTATAAAAGAAAACAGCCTGCCAATTTCATCCACATGGCTATGATGGAGGGACCACCACGTGCTATAGCCCAAGTCCCACGATGAGCTTTTTCCAGCGTTGTTCCACTCGAGGGAGACTCTGCCTTCAAAGATTGTCTGTTTATTCCAGCTGCAGCCAAAACCAATAATATCTGCATAACCTACCAGAAGCAGAGGCAGCTGCAGAATCCCAAGGAAATGGGAATGGAGAGCCTCCCACAGACACACGATCAGCCAGCTGAGCCAAAGTGAGTACTTTATGTATTAATAACGTGAGGCTCTGCCCGCTCCCATCAGTGCCAGGCTCCCCTGATTCCAAGGGTACGGAATTGGGCGTACAGGGACCACGCAATTCCCCGTGGGTATGCCACAGCTAGAAGCTAATCAACAGTGACTGGCTCTCAAACTGATAGAAAACCAGGAAATTTGTCTTTCTATATCACATTTTAAAAATTTTCTAAATTCTCCGAGTGCCATTCTTAATTGCATTAAAGGCAGCAATGCCTCTGACACTCTTACAAACCAACTAGTCCATATTGACAAACCATACTGGTTATAAACCCTGATATAAACTACACCACAAGCAATCCATTGCAAAATATGGATAACAAAGGTATTTTTGGACTAGTCCTGGAGGTCAGCCATCTTACTTCCAGTTCTGTCAAACTGCTATGGCAGCACATTTTTAAGGAGCTATTCCTGAGCAGTTGCCAAGAAGACTTTAATGAAGAAAGAGCAGCATCTAGAGAAAGCCTGGCTTTCTCTGGAGCTCTGGAACATTTCCTGCTGTCACACAGATACAGGATGCTGTCTGGCATCACACCTCCACTGGATCTGAGCAACAGTCAAGTCCCCAGTGAAACAGCAGCGCAGCGGCTGCCACATAGAACTGAGTTCAAAAATCACTCCCTAATTCTCATCATTTTCCTTCTTTGGCTTTTTTCTGCTTCCCTTTTTAAAGCAGTGTGGCTTCCACAGTCTCCTTCCTATAGAGACTGGTGCTGTCCACCTCTCTGGGATCCTGCTGGGTCCTGTTCTGGTACCTTAAACATTGTAAGCACCCCATGATCACACACAACTCCTCCCGTACCTCCATCAGTATCACTGCACCACATGGCCACAAAGCACAAGGGAAAACTCCTGCTCCTCTGGTAAACAACAAAAACAATCCTTTTCTTTTCCAACACTGAAATGTTGCTCCCCGAAGACGGTTTTAAAGCCGGTTTGATGTGCTGCAGTCCCTGTAAGTATTGTAGTTTCCTTGCATCAGCACAAGCCCTCCTGCCAAACTGCAACTCAGTTTACCACTGCTCATTTTACCTCGTTTAGGTAACAGGGAGGGTACAGGGACACTTTTAAGGACACAGTTATAACAACTCTGGGCTCTTCTGTCGAGTTTAAGCTGCCACACAACGACAAGAGGAAACTTCCCTCTCTGCGCTTCCCAACCAGCCCTCGGGCTGCAATAGCCAATTTTCTGCCTATTAAGCTCTTCTCACAAGCAGGGTTTCATCACTGTCTATTTGTCCCGTTCAATCAATCTCCACAGCAGCCCTGACTGTTTCAGCACTTCTGGAAGTCTCCTTCAGCAGGGGCTTGGCAGGACAGAACCCACCCACAGAGGGGTGTGCTCCACACACACGGGTGAGGCTTTTCCCTATTTATTCCCACAGTTTCCGTGCATGCCGAGCCCTCCGTCCCGTGTCTCCGGCTGCAGCGCAGCCCACCTCCGTTGCCAGGCAGTTTTTCAAGGAGTACTGAATGTTTCTGGCATCCACACTTTTTGCTTTCAGCTCTTTTCATTCTGTCCCCTCTGTTTTCGATGTTGCCAAACACCTCATCCATTCCAGGCACAGAGGGAAAGGTGCGTTGTTATTCCTTACCATCGCTGCAGAGACCAACTGATGCACGAGAGCTAAACACACATATTGGGGGGTTCTGCAGGTTGTTATTTCTTCCTGATCACCTGTCTTGCCTCAAACTCCACGTACGAGAGGGAAGCCACAGTGTAAATATGTATTTTATAGAATCCCAGACTGGTTTAGGTTGGAAGGGATTGTAAGATCATCTTGTTCCAACCCCCTGCCATGGACAGGGACACCTGCCGCTAGCCCAGGTTGCTCCAAGCCCCATACGACCTGCCCTTGGACACTTCCAGGGATGGGACAGCCACAGCTTCTCTGGGCAGCCTGTGCCAGGGCCTCACCATCCTCACAGGGAAGAACTTCTTCCTGATATCCCATCTAACCCTGCCCTCTGTCAGTGGGGAGCCATTCCCCCTTGTCCTACACATATCTCCACACTAAAAGCACTGTCACAGAATCACAGAACTGCAGGACACCAGGATGGAGACACCTCAAGGATCATCTGATCCAACCAGCTCGTAACCTGGAGTTCAGGAGGCCACTTCACCTTGACTCACAGCAGGAGGAAGGTGCCGAGCTCCTCTGAGATGCTTTGAGAAAGGCTTGTCTATTTTTCCACCACCTTCTGAAAAGCTTCATTCAGTGACAAACTGCCCTTTTGGCTCAGAACGGTTCACAACCGCTTATCTAAAAAGCTGCAAAGCCAGCCTGAGAATCCAGACAATGCTTCCATTGACTGGGAGAGCACCAGGATTTGGCCTGACAGGGTGGTTACAAAACCAGTCGGTTTCACGTCTGGGTGCTGGTTTTCCTCACATTTCCCTGCTGCTGCAAAGCAAGCTCCATTGGGTGGATCCATCTCTACGGACCTGCCCTTTTGGGTGCCTGCATCTATTCTGTATTTTAAATCCTGATCAATGCCACTTCCCTCACTTGACATCCCTGGAGATGTCAGGACCATCCCGATGGAACTGTCCCCGTCGGTTAGCAGCGTGGCAAAGCAAAGTTCTGTGTGGGTAAATCACTTCTCTGAATGCATTTTCTTTTTCTCTCTGGGTCGAGTCAAGAGAACTCAGAAAAGGGCTCTTGCACCGGCATTTCGGGAGCAGAAAGACCCTATTGACACAAAGACACAATAACCAGTTTCGCCCCTGCCTTTAAAAATTAACCACCATTAACTCCGGGCTCGGCAGGGCTCCAGGCTGCCAGCAGCACGCTCCTTCCAAGCCGCTTCCCAGAAACTCCCGATTCAACTTGTTCTCAAAAGCCTGGTGACATCTGGGCAGCTCCTGCTCTTCACCGGTTTCCCCTTGCAACAGCAAGCGAAGTTCAAGCGTCTGCCTCCTTTTAACTCTGAGCTTCACACACTCACCCCCACCTTCTGCATGAGCACCAAACCTCCAGGGAACGTGATGATGGTGGAAAAAAACAGTGGATCTGTTGGGGTCTCACCCATGCTGAAAGGCAGTTTTACAGCTTTAGGCAAATTTCTGTAATTCAATCAAGGAAACGTAAGTATAAAAGATTTCCACTTTCAGGAAAGGAACATGACTGGGATCTATACTAGTAAAACTGTGTGCAAGAAAAATAAAAGAACATTATCAAATGGATTTATCCAGGAAAATTAAGCAGGGGTTGGCTTTCAGTAAGTGAATGAACTGTAATTAAGATCAGTGTACCCCAGAAAAGGCTACTGCCAAAACTGAGGAAGAACGCCAGTTCAAACAAACCCAACTTGTTTTTTCACTGAAAAATGAGAAATCTGGTATCTAGAGACACATTTGGTGACTCCTTACGGAATGCAACACGAGCCACACAGACAGATACTTTTACCAAAACAACAAAGAGCCTCTAAAGCAGCAGCGAAGCACAAATACACAGAATAAGGAGGCAAAGCCACACTTCACTGCCCCATTTAGGAACATCTGGGTCTGACACAAGCCTGGCTCAAAGCAAAACTACCAGAAATTAAATATTCCACTATAAACTGGAGGATAAGTACATGGGGCATACAAGGCAAATTAATTATTTAAGACCATTAGCAGCAGGAGCTTGAGAAGCGGTGGGTGACCTGGACCACCTCGGAGTGAGACGGCCAATTAAGGGGATTAAAATGTGTGCAGAAAAGCAAAGCAGCCTCTTGGTGTGAAACTCCAGCACAGGGGTGCACAGGCACTCAGCCTTTTCCAAAGGCTAACATGGGAGGAGGCAGGTGCCTGCAGAACAAGGAAAAGATGGAAGTGAACCCAAGAGCAGTGAGTGGCCAGGCCCTTTGTGCTCACACCTCACCAGACCCTGTCCAGACCCAAGGTTTTACTCAGGTCTGGAATGTTTCATGCAGCCTGAATCTGAAGAAAACAATAATCAGTCCACAGACTCACTTGGCACTGGTATCCAACGGGATACCATCGACCATATTTCCACCATTTCTTTCTAGGCTCCAGGTTGTGCCCTTTGGAGGTTTTCCTTGCAGTTTCCAAAGGTGCACAAGGTTACCATGCCTTTATTTTTCTTACACAACTAAAACCACATGGAATCTAAGTTGCCCCAGCCTGCTGGGACCTACCCAGACCAGGATGGCTGCAGTTAAAAACAAAACCATTAGCAGAGTTCTCCCAAGTGCTACTTAAGCAGATTTTTTTTCCTTTCTTTTAAGCTCCTAAATGCAACTTTAGTAATTACTGGTTTCTGTAATTGCCCAACATTTAATGTTTACAGCAACATTTTACAACTAATTTACATGTAGTTCACTAAATGCTTTAGGGTTAATTGGTCTTTTGTTGTGCATTAAGCAGCTTGTTAATGATTAGACAGTTGGGAGGAAAACATAAGTGGGAGGTCGGTTTGGGGGTGGCTTGGACCGAAGGGAATAGCTGGGGGGGGATTTCTGCATAAGCATTGACCTTCCTAATGGTCAGGCCCCTGCCCAGGCCCAAAGGGGCACGATAGGGTGAGTGGTGTCTTTCACAGGGTCACACGGTCCCTTTTGTGGTACATGTGAGGAGGAGGATACAAGAGGATCATCTACTGCTTGTGAGGGGAGGATGAAACCACAGCAAAGGACAGAAGATGCAGATCCTGGCACTTGGCAAGAATAATGTTGTACTGCCTGTGCCGAAAGGAGCCTCAGGAGACTCAAGCATTCTCTGTCCTGAGCACCCAGAGGTGCCAGGATGATTCCATGAGTAGGAAAACTAACAGTGTGCCTCCGTGGGGCCCTGTGACTCTGCACTTCCATCTAAGGACAGAGCACTCCAGACATATCATAATGTAGAAACCAACGTTAATAACTTAATTACCATGCTGGCCCGGCTTTGAGCAGAGGTTTGGACTTGCTGATGGCACCTTCCAAGCTCATTTATTCTATTCCATTAGGGAGCTCCCCAAAGAGATGATCTCCACTCCAGCTATCCCATCTGCTGCCCAAACGTGGCCACTTTGCCGTGGCTTCAGAGCAACATTTAGTAATGAAGAGAGGCTTGAAACCCCATGCTGGGTCTAATAACCTGCTTGGCATCCTCGTCTAGAGAATGACAACAGAACTGAGAGCAACAAAACACCAACTCTGTATCAGAAGATACTGACAAGTTCTTTGAAAACACCAAGGGCTGCAGCAGCAAAACCAAAACCAACCAGGAAAACAGCAAAACAACTCCAAAGCTGAACTGCTTCCTTTGCATTTACGGAATCAACTGTGACCAACACAACAGGGAGTCAAACTTTACTTTTTAAATCCTTCCCCAAGCACAAAAACCTGGCAGTGGCATCAAAAGCACTGAGCACTCAGTTGGCCTTCAACATTGTCCAGGACTTAAGAAAAAAAAATTGGGGGAAAAAAAAAGAGGGGAACAAATCAGCCAGATACTAGTGGTAATCTTTTAAACAACTTAGGATGGAAAGGGCAAAGCAGAAATGAGCAGTGTTTTCCAAACTGTATTCCATCAGAACAGCATTTCCTCCAATGTAAATCTCTTTACAAGCACTGATCTCCTTAGAGTCGTTAAATGCCATCTTTATTTCTTTTTAATTGGTCCCACTGCATTTTAAATTGCTTTTTAAAAGTATAGCCAGAGTATATAAACACGATGTGTTAAAACACAGAACTGTTAAAATACAGGAAATAAATTTGAAAAGTTTGTGGTTTTACTGGTACTCAAATTTCATTACCCAGAAATAAAGAATGTACTCATTTTAAAACAAAAAATTCTTGACTATTAAGAAAGTCTCAGTGTCTGGCAAGTTTCTGGAGATGATGAATTATTATAAGTCAGCAAAGGGTGCTGCTGCTTTCCTTCTGACCTCGCACATGCTCCAGGTGGGTTTAAGGATAGCAACAACCAAATGTCACCCTTCCCCAGTTTTACTGTCATCCTGCTCCCAGCACTTCAGCCTCTTCTTCCCCCCTCCCTGTGGGGATCACGGCTCTGGGCTTGGAGTAGTCTGTTTTGCTGATTCAGCTTAGTGCACGGCCACAAAACCAGTTAGATGGCCTTGAAACCAGTTAGATGGCCCTGAAACAACCAGTTAGATGGCTCTAAAACCAGCTAGATGGCCCTGAAACTAGTTATATGGCCTTGAAACCAGTTAGATGCCTCTGAAACCAGTTAGATGGCCATGAGACCAGTTAGATGGCCATGAAATTTTTTACAAAGAGGGTGGTAAACATTGGCACAGAGAGGTGGGGGATGCCCCACCCCTGGAAACATTCAGGGCCGGGTTGGATGGAGCTCTGAGCAATGTGCTCTAGGGGAAGGTGTCCCTGGCCACGGCAGGGGGTTGGAACAAGATGACTTTAAGGGTCCCTTCCCAAACCATTCTATGACCTTTTTCACAATTCCACAAAACCAGTGAGATGGCTACAAAACCAGTTAGGTGGCCACAGCGGTGAGAGGGAGGTACAAAGGAGTCAGGGTGTGACAAGAGGCTCATACAGGAGTTCTGTATGACAAAAAGCTGAAGTTAGGGATAACCCTTGTGTGGAGCTGCCCAGAGTTCCCAGCCCAGCAGCTGGGCCGGGCTCAGCTAACGCCGAGGATATTCAAAGGGCCCTGTCCCTGTGCCAAGCACGCAGCTCCTGTGACAAGGGTCGCTTTGTCTCGCATCCCCTCCGCCTCCCAGCACATGGGAAACTTCAGAAATTCCCTTGCTGAGGAGAACAACTAAGCTGAGTAACTTGGAATTACAGGCTTTCAAGGTTAGTTTGCTGCTGGAGCCAAGACATATTTCCCGAGCTTCTCAGGACTGAAAACAACCTCCTACTTTTAATGACTTGCCTTTTCTCTTTAATAAGGGATTAGGAGCTATTTTTCCAGCTAATACCTTAAAATCCAGATAATCATAAAAGCAATCAGTAATACCCAATATATGTTAATTACTCATTTTCTTCTCGTCTCTGGCTGCCCTGCTGTCACTCAGGGCCATTAATTTGTCTATAATAAGGCTGCAAATCAAAACCAACAAAAGGCTTCAGGTCCTCTGGGGAGTCACAGGTTTGGATTTGGGGGATTAACCACAGATTATATCTGCGACAACAGCAAGGAAAACAACATTATGGCCAAAGAGGGGCTGAACTATCCCACCAGCCATTTACCTACGCCTGGACCTGCTCAACTCCCACAGGAGTCAAGCAAAGCACAAGACTGATGTAAAATAAGGTGACGAGGCACTGGACAAACTTGACAGCACTAAGGGGAGCCAAAGCTGCACTCACCAAGTTTTTCCCAGTGAAATGTGACTCTAAACTAAGGTACACTGGCCTTTCCAAAGGGAATTTACAGGAATGGCAACTGTAGAAGCTTTACGTTCAAGATCTGGTGCTAGAATAACGATGCTGATCAGCACATTGCTCAGACAGGTAATACCCATGACTGCTCACAGAAGTGGAATTCACAGTTCCTTGCATGCCATGAGTTTGAAGGATGCCTTGGATTTATCAGAATATTATTTAGGCCATAAGGAAAAACTAAAGCAGGAGCAAGGAAGGATGTACCTACTTGGAATTACATCCAGCATTTATGTCCTGCCCTCCCTGTGCAGTCATTTCTTCCATTCCCGAGTCCTGAAGAGCTCTGCACTGCCCTGAAAGGAGTTTAATCACTTGTGCCTCAAATCCAAACTCTCTCCATCCCATTGCTGCATGTTTTCCCATTACTGCATATCTCAGTTTCAAGACTGCAGTATTTGCAGTCCTGGCTCCCTTGCAAACACACACACGTCCCGTACAGGTGATTTCCTGACACCCCGAAACACCTTCCCCGTAATCCCAGGAGTCACAGTCACGTAACTCCAGGAATCATCTGGTTCTCAGCTCTATTAATAGAGCCTCTGGCTGCAGACAGGGCCCGTGGCCAGGGCTGCTCCCGGCTCACGTAACACCGTACGTGTCTCCTCGCTCTGCAGCGTGACGTGCCCCTCCTGCCCTGCCCTGCCCAGCCAGCACCTGCAGCATCCCGCGAGCACACGCAAGATGTCAGCACCCACCGCTTCCCAAGAGACAATAACCAAGTCTGTCACAGGAAAACAGACTGCCCAGAGAAGCTGTGGCTGCCCCTGCATCCCTGGAAGTGTCCAAGGCCAGGCTGGATGGGGCTTGGAGCAACCTGGGCTAGTGGAAGGTTCCCTTCCAGCCCAGGCATTCTGTGATGATTCTATGAATAGAGAGCAGAAAGTACATGTTTGATTCCAAAGACTTGAGCAAATCAAAGGGCTTAATCCAAACAAGAATCACAAACTAATAATTTCAGCCCAGACTACACAAATGTGCTAATCCAGTTTTTCACAGTGGCACCTTCTATAGGGCAGAGGGAATATTACTGTCAGTTTACATTATTGAATTATTCAGCTCATTAAAGAAATTAAATATGATGTGACAATGGGAGAGGTTGTTTATTTCTGCAGAATTCTGAGCTAAAAGGAAGGGGTGGGAAGATGAGATCTAAGGAGAAGAGGGAACTCAGCTAGCTCATTAGTTCAGATAATGCTCCCTTAATTCCTAAAGAGATTTCAACTGGGGAGAAAACACCAACACCAAGTAGGTGCACCAATACCAATAAAGACAGCCTTCCCCTTGGATTTTTTAAATGGAATTTCAATTTCCATCCACATGGAATTTGAAAAGGATGATCTAAAAGGAAGTCCTCTCCATCTCCAGGTGGATACCAGCATGAACATCTGGCCATCTAAAGCACAAAAAGATGCTGGATACGTGCACATTACAGTATCAAACTACATCAAGTACTATAAAGTGTGACTTGGCTACCAGAATGGAACAGCAGATTCAGGGTGAAAGAAATACTAACAGCAAATCAAGTCTCCTCAAGGAAATCATGAAAATTGTATCGCCAGATTAAATCCATTATTTAAATTAAAGTTCCCCACTTGCTGATTCAAATGAAGCATGATTTCTTTTACTATTTTTTTAAGGCAACCATGAAGAGCTGATTAAGTGTCTCATACATTACTTCACCCACTGAGCTCAACTGTCCATAGTGAGGTGCACATTTTCACGGCTCCAGGGAAAGAAGAACCATGACCCCAGTGAAGAAGGCACGCAGCAGCCTGGAAGCACAAGGCAGCACTGAATCACAGAATCCCCTAGGTTGGAAAAGACCATTAAGAACTGAAAGCTGCAGTGAAGCTGCAGTATGGAAAGGAATTCCTCAAGAATGTGTAACACACAAGCCAAGGCACACATGGATCCAGCTCAGCCATTCTGGATTGCAGAACTGCACCTCATCTGTTTGTGTACATGCACCAAGAAAGGATTTTTGTATTTCTTTTCAAAAGCTTGGCTTAAAGCCTATGGAACTTGGAAAAAAAATACAGGAATACTATGTTAAGAAATACACAGGTGATTTTCAGGGAAGTCAAATTCCCCAACTTCTCCTGCCTCCCAGTTCCAAGTATTTTCTTAAAGCTCTAAGTTAAACCAAGGTGCTGAACAGAGAGATCCATCTCCTTCCCCAGTCCTCCACCACAGAGCGCATGGCAAACTTTGGCCGGGACGCAGCTGTGAGCAACAGGAACACGTGCTCCCAGAACCCCTTTTCTAGGAGCCATCGTGCTCTGCTCTGTCACTACAGTGAAGAAGTTCTGAACAAGGAAAATGAACTTGTGAGGGGGCTCCATCTATTTCAGAGCGAGAAACTCCATCACACAGAAAAGCAACCCCAGAAGAACCAGGCAAGGACTGTTTGCTACACACTTCCATTAAATACATGAAAGAAAAGAAGATGTAGAAAAAAAGATTGGTTTTCCAGGTGTTTCTCAATTTTGTGGCACTGGAGAAGCCAGGGAGCAGAGAACAGCTCTTTCACACATACCTGATCCCTCAACTCCAAGCCAAGTTCTTCTGCTTGATTTTGAGACGAAGTCTGCCTACAATACCACACTGCAGATGGGAACAGTGCAATGCACTGATTTAGATAAAACAGCTTTTCTTCAAAACACGGTTGTTTTTTATCCCCCAAAGAGACAGGAAATTGTGAGCAATAAACCTCAAGGATGTCTTTTCCAAGATTTGAAAGCTGTCCTCCAGTGGAGATTCCCATTTTAAGCACATGCTTTGCATAACTGAAAGAAAATACGTGACCTTGATAGTAAGCAAAATATTCCTTGCAAAACATTTACTCTTTTTCTTGCCGTGCAAAATCTGTTCTTCCCAAACGAAGGACACCAAACCCACATTCCTCAGAAAAATGTCACACCAGATTTAATTGGAGGAGGATGTTGTCACAACAAGTTCAGCACTGACCTTATGTTTCTGAAGCCGTTAGCTTCCAAGCAAAGAGCATTTTCCCTTCTGCATCACATGCTGCCTCGGCCGTGAGGGCTCTTCCAGAGCCACAAGGATGTTCTTCACAGATAGCGCCACTTCGGCATCGAGGGCATCTGATGGAGCACCAAATACCACCTGACACTGCCCCCATCCATCAAAACCACTCTTAAAATTTGTAGCCAGGGTCTCTCCTCTTACAACCTTAAGCTACAGGGGGAGCAGTGTCCCCATCACAGAATCCCAAAATGGTTTGGATTGGAAAGGGCTTCAAAGCTCCTCCCATTCCAATCCCCTGCCATGGGCAGGGACACCTTCCACTGTCTCAGCTTGCTTCAAGCCCCATCCAGCCTGGCCTTGGACACTTCCAGGGATCCAGGAGCAGCCACAGCTCCTCTGGGCAGCCTGTGCCAGAGCCTCACTGCCCTAACAGGGAAGACGTTTTCCCCGATATCCCATGCAGGCCTGCCCTGTCAGTCTGAAGCCATGATGAGCCACCCTGCCAGGAAGGAGTCACCAGTGGCTCCTCCACACGCTGTGTCCGTGTAGAGCTGACCTGGCAAAATCCTGCCCTTCCATTTCCCGCAGGCACCGAGTTCAAACACCTGCAAACAACCCCCAGCGTCATCACTGCTTCCAGACACCTCCGACAAGTAGAGGCAGCAAGAGAAACTGCTCACAATGAATACTGTGTGCTGACCCACACACTCCAAAAAGATGCCAAATCCCAGCAGATTTCCAGAGATGGCTGCACAGGCCAGCATCACAGATGTCACAGGCTTAGACAGCTGCCACTTCCAAAACTTGCCCCTTGCAACCTCTTTTCCAAATGAAACCCTCAGAGGAAACCCAAATCCTTCTTTCCGAAAGGTGCTGAAGACCAGCGGGCTGCAGCCAAAAAGGAGATCAACTTTACAAGTCTCCAAAATTCAAAATAACCCCAGAGTAAATACTGCACTTCTTCATTTTAAGAAAATGGGTGAAAAGAAATACAAATGCCTTTTCTGGTCGGTCTCAGCCTCACAATCCCAAAGTTACTGCAACACAATCATTCCCAAGGGGCTGAAAATAAAGAGCCACTATCGGCACGTATCAATGGAATTACCACAGTGCATTCCTGTGATCCATAAACACGTAACCTCTCTTCCCTCCCAGCCAGAAACCTTCCCTGTAGTTCCTTACATTAATATTATTTTGCCTTTTCTCTCTGTCTTCAAAGGCTTCCAAAGCAGCCACATTCCCTTTTGATAACAGGAGCTAACAGGTTCTCCTCCAGAGCATCACACCTTCCACTTCTCTGCCCTGCTCACGCCTGTTCCAAATTCCTGGGCAAAAATAGCTATAAACATGGGGATTTTGATCAATAGGGTTTTTTAGCACACTTATTAAAAGTGTGCAATAACCACTGCAGAGGGATGAGGCAAATGTCCCGGTATCTTCCCATTTTTAGAAAAGCACATAATTATGTTAACGAACAACAAAACTATGAGATTAGTCACAGCACTGCAGCAAAAAGAGGCAAGTCACCAACCTTGGATTAGCTGGAGATGTAATGAAGGCGAACTAAATATTTTCCCAACCCCAGAATAACTCTGAATTGAACTTGAAGGTTATCTAGGTCTTCCACAGCGTTTGGAATTTGCCACAGAGAGAGAATTCAGTTGTCTAAAGAAAGGTCTGCTTTTAGCACAGAACAGCAGGTCTGGGAAATCTGAGGAACGGATGCACCAGACAATTTCTGACCTCAAATCAATCTATCTCCTCTTGTGCAGAAGGGCAAAGAAAAGCCCCTTTCGTTGCTCATAGGTATTATATCTACTTTGTGAAAGCAAAGGAAAGAAGACATCCCCAGCCTCCCAAATGCTGCCAAGTTTCAGTTACAAGCCTCCAGCTCCAACTGCTGTGAAATATGGGATGTCCTGAAAGCCAACCCTTTCCACAGCTGGTACCAGCTGGGAGCTGTAACAGGATGCAAGTCATCTGCACCACTTGGCTTCTCCATAAAGAATTCACAAGGATAAGGTTTGCTAAAACCTATTTTGCTCTAATGATTGAGGAAGGACATTAGGCAGAAGCTGGGGAACAAGACTTTCTTCATCTGCAAACCTTACACAGCTTTTCCAGCTTCCTAATCTTTAACCCTCCTAAAATTAAGAAGCACCATAAGCATGAAAAACACTGTATTCCACAGGCACAGGTTTTGGACAAAAATCCATGTGTTACCACTCTCACACAGAAAAAATGGTATTTTGAGACTGGAAATGAAACTGGAATGCAAAGAAAATGTTTTCTGGAGCAGGACGGACACAGCTGTCCAAGGCAGCTCCAGAAAAAAGGGTGAGCGGGATGCTGTGACCACCAGCAGCAGCTCTTGACAGATATTTTCCACGTGGGACAGGAGTCAGTGCCTGACCTCCCACAGCAGGTGGGAAGCCTGTCTCAGTTGTGACTCAAGGAGAAGGTCCCCAGCTGAATCACTGCTTCCAAGGGGAACTCCAAAGGGAGCTGCTCATCTCCCTAACTCTGACTCGAGAAAGATCCCCTTGCAAGGGAATGATCCCTTTTTTACAAGCCCATTTTCACAACAACCAGGAGAAACTGTGAAAACGCCTGTCAATCCCTTTAGTGACAGCTGAGCTGGCATTAAGGCAAGTACAGATAATTGGGAAAATAAGACTGTTCCTCCTAAGTACCGCTGGGGGAAGAAAGCTCTTTTACACTATTCCACTTCCAAAGGGACAGCAGGACGAGCCAGAGAGGGCACGCTGGCTGCTTTCCCAAGAAGACTCATCCTCCTGGGATCAGTTTACAATAAAGCTCAGTGAGGGGGGACAGCTCCCAGCAGAGCCACGCTTTGGGAAAGCTGCACAAGTCCCAGGTCAGCCAGGGCAGTGGGCAGGGAACCACCAGTGCAACTCCAGTCCCACCTGTGCCCTGATTCTCCCACTTGTGACTAAGGGAATTCTTCTTTGTTTCCAAAAGCCTGTGGTCATTAGAAAGTGAGCTAAGGAAAGGAGAAAGGACAGGGAGAATAGATACCAGGAATAGTCATCCCAGCACAGCAAAGCAGCTGAAAGCACTCCCTGAAATCTTGCCCGCTCCCAGGTTTCCCCACGTAGCCAGAGCAGCTCCAGCGCGGGTAACTATTTATATCAGCAATCCGCCCGGCACTTCAGCAGATGCTCAGCTTTAAATATGGCTTTAAATCTTCTTGAAAGCAGCCAGGCTAAATATATGCTTTGGGTTAAATTTGTTCCTGGTGCTGTCCTGGGTCACAGCTCTCGTTCTGCCCGCGCTGCTCCTATAGGTGCTGGCACAAGGTGTCCTGGCAGTCTGTCCCTGTGCCATCGTTACGCCAAAGCAGGACCAAACCCTCGGAGAAGGTGATGCTGGAACATCCAACAATCAAAAATTGCTCACACCTATTGTGTGTTTTGTCTGCAGCTGGAAGCTTCTTATTTATTGCCAAAGCCCTAAAGGAAACCACAAGACAAAGAGCAATCTCATTCCAAAGGCTAACAATTCATTACAAAATACTGCCTGTTTTGCATATACACGCATATGTATTTTAAGCAGACGAAGCAAAAGATTTGGAAATCTTCCCTCTTCACCACTGCATAAAAGTCACATTGACACAGCTGGAACAAAAACCAGACTGAGCTCAGTATAAAGCCCCCAGCACCATCTTTTTGGGCAGATCCCAAGGCACGCTGCCCATCCCTAGACCTTCATCAGTTCCCTGTTGCCCCTTCCCATATCCACACACGACATGCATCACTGGGAGCTGCAACACGCTGCAAAACCCTTGGGCCAGGCCACAGGAAAATCTAAATGACCCCAGGATTAGTCTAAATTAGGAACTGAGAGCGTGAGTTTGATATCTGAACTGTACAACTGACAACATTTAACTCTAAAATAGCCCGTGTGAGTAACTGTAATCAGCATGTTCTGTGGTTCCTGAGCTGCTTCTTTTGCTTCCAACCAGCAAATAGGATTCTACAAGCTGTGACAGTCACTTATCTAAACCAGTCCCTCCTCAAATGATCCCCGTTTCTTGCAGCAGACATGAAACTGTTCCGGATGACACTACTTTCCTGTCACTAGGAATGCAGAGTATGTTTCAAGCCCAGCTTTAATGCTAAGCCTAGACTAATCCCCCCAGAGAGCTTTAGCTAGGCTTTGCCAAAGGAGCAATTGTTGCCACTAAATACGTTTATACTGTTTGATGGTGAGCAGTTTATTCTGCAGAGCGAGCTCCCATTCCCACGATGAAATCCATGCTGGAATGAAATCACTTGACTGAATTTCTTTTTTGCTATAGACTCATCCTTCTGAAGTTTCCCAGCCTTGGCAATTTCCCTTGGAACAGGCTGGGACAAGAAAACCATGATATACAAAGTAGGCAGAACAAGTCCCACACAGATAAAGGGAAACCCAAATAAGAGCAAGTCTAACAGAACGGAGTCAGGCATGTTCTCTAGGAATAGCCAAAGCGCAAGGAAGAGCCCGTGCCCAGCTGAACAGCCAAGTCAGCACTCTGCCTGGGAGCCAGGAGCAGGCAGCAGCCTTCTCTTCAGTGTCTGGGGCCTGACAGGTTTGCAGAATGGCCCAGGAAGCTTTGAGAGGCCCAAGGACCAAACATCACACACTGGAATTCTCCCACATCCGTGAAACTCCTTCCTAGCCTCAAAGCTTCCATTGGTTTCATGGACTTGAAACCGAGCAGTTCCAGGAGACTTCTGTAAGCACATCTGCTCATCAGGACCACCCTGATCTACCCCACCCACCAGCTAACTGCCCCCAAACAACTCCCAAAACTTTATGGATCCATCACTTGCCATGTCCCCAGTTTGTTGTTTTCACACAGCCTGCTCCACAGGCACCACGGAGTGTTTGACTCTGAAATACAACTGCTCCCACAGGCCATGGTCACCACCTTCCTACTGGGACAGTACCTGGCACACCACATCCAGCCCATGATCACCACCCTCCTACTGGGACAGTACCTGGCACACCACATCCAGCCCATAGAATGTGAATGAAGGTGCAATGTCTCTGCAAGGTGTTTCTGTATGGCCCATTTGGAGCTCTCGGACAGGGAATTCACAGGGCCTCGTCTCTCGTGCAGACAGTCACTCATCTGGACCACAGCCCATGGAATACCTTCCTTTATCTTCTCCCAGTCTGTGTGACACCCATCTGTGCCCAGATTTGGTGCAGGACACTTGCTAAGTGCCTTGATATCTAAATCTTGTGGTTATCTAAATGTTATGGTTTCAGAATAACTTCCCCTCCCTCTGTGCACCAAGCACGCCAAGTTCCCCTGCCTCCAGCCAGCTCTTTCTGCCCGTTCTTCCCTACGAGTGGTGCTCTTCAGTCGTGTCCTTTTCTCCTGACTGATGACTCACATCCTAAGAGCTACTGATCTGTCTGAAAGAGCCCAGCAGCACCACCCCCAGTGCCACAGTGCCACCAGAGCTCCCCTGCCAAGGACCGCGCTGTGGCCGCAGCACTGCCGGCTGCTGTCCCTATTCCCTGTATCCTGCACATAAAGCTGATCCATTATCAGTGTCAGCCATCCCCGTGTCAAACCACACTTGGCAGCTCCCACGGGGCCAGGCACTCAGGGCAGACTCCTGTGGATGGGTCTCCGAGGCGGAACGTCCGGCCGGCTCACGGGGGAGCCAGAAGGCTCTTCCCTTCTCTCCCTTCCCTGTGCCGTGCAAATGGGATTTGACACCTACGCTTTCTGCCTCCTTCAACCTCCCAGCTCCCTTCTACTCAGCACCGCTTGAAATCAGGAAAATTGGTTGGTTCCAAGGAAGCAAAGCATGGATTTGCATCGCTTCGACACGGAGGAACTGAGTTATTAATGAGAGCCTGAAGGCCAAGCCTAGTCAGTCCCAGCGTTATGAACTGCCCTCGGAGCAGGAATACAGAGGGTAACTGCTGGAGGTCTCCACAGGTCAGGATGCTCCGAACACCTCTCCTTTCCTGCCCAGCCATGCAATTCACAGGGTATTACACAACCACAGCTCACAGCTCAACCACACAGCCCTGCTCCATCGGATGAACTCGGTTCCCATTACTGTATTTAAACATCAAGGTCTGCAGTTGGAAGCAAGACTTGAACACATCCCAATACCACATTCAGGCTGGGACTAGTCCATTCCTAGGCTTCCTTACACAGAGCAGAATGGCTCTGCTGATGTGTGCATACTTTTATTTCCACGGAGCTGCTGAGGCCTACAATGCCCTTCCAGGGGTATCCAAACCGTAAGGAAAAGGCGCCACTTGGGCTCTGCCTTTTTTAAGACATAAATCCAGCCATGCAAGTACAAACACATCTACCCAGAACCACTCACATTTCGGCTAACATCTGCTTTCCTCTTTAGCTTGCAGACGACCAAGTTCTTCCTACACGTCATTTTGATGTACTTAATATCAGTATTTTAAAGTTCACTCAGTGGGTAAGAAATCAGCAAATAAATCCAAGCAAAGACTCTCCCCTGCTCGAACAGATGTCGGATCAGGATTCAAAGCTGAGCAGAACAGCCCACAGCTCTCAAGGATTTTGTTTCAGATATCATACAGATTTATTTTAACAAATACACCATTTTTCTGGGAAATGGCTGACACTAACAAAGTGGAAAGGAAATAATTTTCAATGATCAAGTACTAGAGCTGAGGTCCTCTCTGCCCTATCTTGTTTGTTCTTCAGGTTTTTGACACGGAAATCTCAATTTCCATTTCCTTTCGTGGTGGCTCTTTGGCTGCCAGTCCTTCACGTCACAGCTAAAAAGCCAATTCTGGCTTATCGGGAAGTCAAAGAGATAAAAGTCAGAAGAGATAACAGAAAGGCACCTCTTGCCTCTCGGTAAGCTGCTGTTCGTTCAAGGCGTGAACACATTCTCAACAGAGCATCTGCTCCAAACTTCAAAGCAAGATCACCAAAGTAACTCCATCAGAAAGAGAAACCCCTGAGTGGGTCCTTGGACTCGACCCACAGCTGCAGAAGAGACAGCCTGGGCACAAGCCTTGCCTCGAGAGCATTTGCAAGGGCACACTGAGGCTTGTGTTCCTGAACAGTGACAAATGTATTTATTTCAGGGCTCACACTTACACAAAGTCCATGCCAGAGCCACATCCATAGGGCTGCAGAGAGCCCTTTGCTATCAGCTCGATATTCTGTATGGAACTGATTGATTTTTCTTCTTTTTTAACACTCCCATTTGGTCATTCCAGCCTGCTGGCACTTGAGTAAAGCAGGTTTTTCGCCTCAAGATCTCTGGTTCACCCTCCAAATGTTGCTTAATCATCTGATTCCCTAACAGCTTTCCTGTGCCATCAAAATGATCTGCATTACGGTTGTGCCAACTCCGTCTGGAGGAGAAGATAAATTGGGGGTGCCCAGTGAAAAGGGAAAGGGCCCAGGAAGTAGGGGTGGCAGGGAGAAGGGAGCAGCCCTGCGGTCCCACAGACATCCCTACAGCGCTCTCCACCACTCTGCTGAAACGTCAGTTGATTCCACTCATGAGATCAGCAGCATCTGCTGCCATCCCGGCGCTGCCATCTGTGCACTCATTTCCCAAACCCACAGTCCCAACTGGAGGTTAGTAGGTCATGGATGTAATTCTCTGTCCCTCCTGGGATGAGAGGAGACTCGGTTCCAAGCCGCAGGAAGCACTGAGAGCCCCCTGTTACCCATCCTGACCCTCTAAGACCTCTCCTGTCCCTCCCCAAGAGGCCAAGTGCCCCTTTCTGAGGGCAGAAACAGAAAGTGACTGGCAAGCCTATCCCAGCTCTGCTAATGGGCAATTTACTGATGAAAGAATAATAAAAAAAAAAGGACACCAGCTTCAAGAACAGCTAGACCAAGGATCAATATCTGAAATGGTCCCAACAGGAGAAGTTCAGTGAGGTTCACGAGAGGTAACTGAAAACACAAAGAAGGGTTCAGAGAAGAAAATCCAGGTGTTGGTTATACTGACAGTAAAAAATAAACCCTTGTTTACATATACAGAGAAATGCAGAGCTTTAGGATGGCTTGTTCCCATACTGTCCAGCAGATTTACATGGATTTTAATCCAAAAAGGGCAGCTTTGCAGTGCCAACCATCACCTCCCCAACTCAGCCCTTCTCAGCTGGAGAAACAGCTCTGGCTTCAAATCAAAATGCTTCTAAATGAGATTTTTTTCCCCACATGGTAAATTCCTTGGACTTTTCTGTCCCTTAGCAGTTTCACGTGAATGCAGGGAACAGAATTAGGCAAAGCATTAAGGTGGCTTAGGTAATTATAGTGGCACATGCTATCATCAGTTCAAGACACAAGATTAGCACAGCAAGCTCCAGTTAAAGCAAGTCTTCCCCATACTGGGAAAGGAACCAGCCTCTTTTTTGCTCTATCTAAAACATGAACAGCCTACCATGTCAAAGTGGGAATAAAGACCCCATAAAATCTTCCCAAAGGCACCTCTGCTGGTACTCAAACACAGAGGACGTTTCAGGCTGAAGCTGAAGAACCGCTTTCAATCCACCAAGCAGACAGTTACACATCCTGTGGCTTTAAATATCACATAAAGATTATATTGAATTATTTTCTTCTACATCTACATGACTAATTGTGCCACCTTGGGCCAAGGGAGATTTCTAAAAGCATTGCCTGGTCAGGAAAAAAGCAGCAAAGACCATTCTTAATTAAGAAAAGCTTAGTCATAGATCTAAGAAAACATGCAGCTAATCGAGGCAGAAGTGACCAGTAAATGAAAATACGGTGTTACTTATACCTACCCCAAAACCAAAGGATTTTGAGACTGAACCTGCTTTGCAGGACATTTTCTCTGTCCTGCCCAGACCCAATTTGTCAAATAATTCTTGCTGTTTTACCTCAAACTTTGCCACAATTAGTTCAGTATTAACCAGCTGGGGTTTAGGAATTTAATTTGTCTCCCAAGGAGAGGCTACAGCTATAGAAGAATCTTAACTCTGACTCACCCAAAAACTGTTTCTATCAGTTCTTCAAATTGTAGAGGAAACTTAGAGGTGTGGCAGGAGGGCGGCAGCATGCGGGTGCCAGAGCCGAAAGGGCAGCAACAAGTGTTTGTACATCTTATTCATTTTTTTTACTTCGGGGCTGTGGATCGTGATCACTTCAAGTTGACAACAACCTGAGTGGAATTGCTCAAGACCAGCCCTGCTGTCTGTATCGGTGCTGTTGCCACGGCAACTGCCGTGGTTGTTTTTTAACGACAGAAAGAGTGGAGGCAGGTTTTCGAAGCTCCCTGAAGAGCTGACGTTATGCCTTTAAATGCACTGCCCCCAGGAATAATCCTCACCAAAAGCCCATTATCATTTTATCATTTCTCCATTTCATTCCCCCTTCCTCCCCCAGTGGCTTTCAGACACATCCAGACAGCTCCGAACAATTCAGACCTGAACAATTTCATCCTGCTCTCTGCACAGGTGGAAAATTCTCTCCTCTACAGCCACAACATTCCATGCCCAGGTGCCTGCAACACGTGGCACACGACATGCCTCTTCACTCCTCAGCACCACTCTTGACATCATCACAGTCCAAGAACACTGAAATCCTGGGAATACAAGACTCCTTCTAAATCCTACGTGACACCTGAGGCACCCACCAGCCTCGCCGCAGCTGGAGGTGACTGACAAACACCGAGTGACACGAGCGCTGTTGGAAACGCAACACACAAGGAATAAGTCAAGCTGGAGCAGGCAATTTCAGCCTGCACTGCTGATTTCTTCTGAGGAACCACGTACAACAGCACAGGTAGGGCTGGGTTGGTTTATGCGGCTCAACAGTCCCTTCCAAAGGACGTTTGGTGGCACTTCAGAGGCTGGGGAAGGACAGAGAAGACGGAGAGTGTGGGGATCGCTGCTGCATTTGGGTGAGATGCATTTTCACTTGCACAAGGTCCCTGACATAGCTGTCCCTCTGGAGACTTCCAGCACCAGCTCCCAGGACTTGCCAAAGGGCAGTTGGTGGCAGGGGAAGTGCCAATGTCACGTGCCACCTCCGAGCACGTCCGCACACGGGGGCTTCCTACAGGTGCCCGAGCCATGCCCACATTTAATCAGTCAGTGCACAGAACTCATCCAGGGACACAACTGCTTCTGTCCCCCAGTCCTCACGCTCAAACACAACTTCAGAAATTACCCCGAAGGGAAAAATCCCAACTGCCAGACCTCTCTGGGCTGGAAAAGAATTAATCCCGTGTACCTGAGGCACTTGGCATTTGTCTTAACAACCAGATTACTTGCTGCTATTGTGTGTGGGAGCCTCAGGACACACCTAAGGAGGGAGGAAGTTTAGCTCTACCTTTTATCACACCCACCAGAAATCTGGACTTTGCAAGCAAATAAAAAAATCCAAAGCTGACCTCCTTTCCCAGCTGTCATAAGCAAGGAATGAAAGTTCCCTGCTATATATTCTGCATTTACCTAAAGGAGGTGGATGCTCAGTGTAAGGGAAGTTCAAAGGGTTTTAAACAAACAGAAGTGCTCGTAACAAGCCCTGATGTGATTGGCACATGCACAAGTCAAAGTAAAAAAGAAAAAAACTCCGAGGTTCAGGCAAGGGTTGCTGCAAAAAGAGCAATTTTTTTAATTAGCTGTGCGAGTGAAACGCTGTACTCTTGCCAAGAAAAGAAAAGCCTTTGCCTAGGGTGAGAGGTCACATATAGACCCGACCTCATATCACCATGTCCCTTCATCCTACCCAAGTGCCTCAGTGGGAGCTGGGGGGCTTTGCAGTGAGGCCGCAGGAACAAGGAAATTGCCATCCTGACTCTCTCCTGAAACGAGAGCTGGAGTAATTAAGCGGTGAAGGCAGCCGGGTTTAGCTGCTGCCGGAAGTACCTCCCTCCGACACGTCTCGTCTCTGTCTCTCCCACACCTCAACAAGTCCTTCTAAGTGCCACCAACAGCATCTTCATGGCTTCACACTGACACAGGGCAGGGTTAGATGAGATATTAGGGAGAAACTCTTCTGTGTGAGGGTGCTGAGGCCCTGGCACAGGGTGCCCAGAGACACTGCGGACACCCGACCCCTGGAAATGGTTCAAGGCCAGGTTGGACAGGACTTGGAGCAACCTGGGATACTGGAAGGTGTCCCTGCCCGTGGCACAGGGCTGGGATGAGATGGGGTTTGAGGTCCCTTCCAACCCGAACCACTGTGAGCCTGCAGCTCTCAGGCCCCTGAGCACCAAGGAGGCTGGGTGGGCTGCAGCCAGCCCCATCCCGGGCAGTCAGAACCCGATCCCAGGCATTGGGCGTCTCTCCCGGCGTTACACAAGCCCTCCTCGGCACGGTGGGAACTGACCCAGGGCTGTGTCAGCAGGCAGGGCTGACCTCCTCAGCTGCACCCTGCCCACAGCCTGCCTGCCCCAAGCACCTTCCCATGCCCTTTCCCATGGATGCAGCCAGCTGCACCCTGCCAGCCGCTCCAACAGGCCGCCAGCTACGCAGAGGGCACGTCTGCAAGCGAAGCACTAATTAGTTCTGTGTTTGATTTACCTCTGCACATGCACTACAATGGACCTAAGCACGCTCCCTGCAGCACTGGAGGGGCAGAAGAAGGCCTGTTTCAACTGACCCCAGCACCTGGGACCAGTCCACGAGCCTGCTGCGCAGTTCTCAAAGACCGAAACACCAAAATTCACTTGTATTTACGGCCAAGTCTCCCTGACCACTTTCCCTATGTAAAATACCAATACAACAACAATTAAGCTTTTGCCATCCTGCCTGGTATTTCTCAGCTACTGTCAGTGCTCTCACTGTGGCAAGCTGAAGCTAAAAGCTTTTGGAAAATCCCACCCCATGTCTTGAAAAGTCAGGAAAGAAACTAGATGGTTGAAAAACCCAGTAACACGAAGAGAAGAAGGACTTTTGGCACAGCCCTGACTGTGCTGCATCTGCTCTGCTAAGTAGGTTCATTTATTTCCATCCTGTTGCTGTCTCCTGCTATTTATAGCACCTGCCTTAATGAACTTTCAAGGCAGACACCAAGCCCGAGCCTTCCTAAACTGATGTCTAAACATCCTTGTTGAATTAATGTGATCTTTTTAAGAACTGACCGTTCCAGTCAGACTGGCACTCCTCACTGGAAATCACAGAATGGTTTGGTTTGGAAGGAACCTTAAAGTTCCTCTCATTCCCACCCCCTGACACGCACAGGGACACCTTCCACTATCACAGGTTGCTCCAAGCCCTGTCCAATCCGGCCTTGATCACTTCCAGGGATGAGGTATCCACCACTTCTTTGGGCAACCTATCAACTGGGACATTCTCCACAATAAACTCTTCCTGCAAAGCAGGCACTCCAAGCTGGGCAGCAGTAAAAGAAATGTACCTGCCTCCAGCGCAGATCTGATCCATGCAGCCGAAACCTCACCTTCGCTGGGAGAGATGCACTCCATATGGAATGGCAGCACAAGCCTCAGACAGCACCTTAATGAAGTGACTCCTCTGCAAACATGAGAAGTGCTCCTCCAAACCCACATCTGAGGGCTCAAGAGAGGATTTTTACTAAAACCCTCAAGAACTACTGCTGGTGGGTGGAAGAGGAGTTCTCTGAGCCAACTGGAAACCTTTGCAAACCTTTGATACGAGATATCATCCTTCCCCTCTCTCTTTATATGGGTCCTCTTATCCCTGCTTTTAGGTATTCCAAAATTTAGATTCTGCAGTTCTATTTATCAACACGGCAACATTCTGACCTCTGACAAAAATCAGGCTTTACTCTCTTCAGGGATGCAAGCACTAAGAGAATTCTATTCCTTGGCAGTAAGAATTTGTCAGACCCACAAGTGGTTTTTAAAAAGTCAGTGAAGTATTGCAGCACCTGGGTTTGGGCCAGGGAGGTGAGCCAAAGTGACCTGGAGGGCAACCACACAATGAGAAAAAAACCCTTCCCAGATCAAGAAGAGATGGATTTCCTCATGGGAAAATCTCTGCACGCCTGTAGTAAAGAATGAGGAAGAGGGAAATGGACTCAGAGAAACTTCATCTGCCTTCCTTGTTCCTCCCTTGTCTCATCCCTTGCAAGCAGTAGCAAACTACACCATCCTCTTTGTGC
Organism: Aleadryas rufinucha; assembly: GCA_013397815.1. NCBI lineage: Eukaryota > Metazoa > Chordata > Aves > Passeriformes > Aleadryas > Aleadryas rufinucha. The sequence goes on from VZTH01018021.1 coordinate 85,958, forward strand.
TGACACAAGCACCAACTGACCCAGTGAGGCAGAGCCTAAAAAGCGTTTCTGGCCCTAAATGGAAACCAGGGCCAGGCTGGTTAAAGGAGGTGCTTTTAGATGAGAGGTGCTGGGATGTTTCACCTGGAAGAGGGATTTGTCATCACCTGCAGTCCTGCCTGAGAACCAGCATGTGAATTTTAAAGTTCCCTGTGTGCAGAGACAGCCCCGCAGGCCTGGAATGTCCTGAAAGGGCTCTGCAGAGGGAACATCGCCTTCCTGCCTCCTCCTCAGTCTGTCAGAGTATCCCTGGCTGGATCTGGGAAGGAGGCATCGTTCCCAAGCAATAATTTCCTTAGGATAAAACGTCTCTGTACACGTTCCATCTGCCCAGCTCTCTCCAGCTGGGAGAGCTGAAGGCTGTCCATAAACCACCAGAGTTTGGCTCGTTTGGCTCAGCTGGACACAGACTAAAAAAACACAAGGACTGCCATTTCCAGACTGCCCCAATTCCCAAGCACAGAGGCACAGCTAGACTGGTTTAGAACTGGAACAAAACTTTTCTAGGGAAGGTTTGCATTTCTGGATCTGTTTATTCTCTCGCTGGTATCCACAGACACGTTCCACCAGGTTTGGGTGTTGTGAACAGCTTGACCTGGTGAGTCAAACCCAGATTTGGTCAAAATCTAATTGCAGAGTGTTCATCCAAGAAGCTGAGAAATCATTTTTGGGTAAGATGTTGAAGCTTAGGCTTGTGGTCCTTAGGGACAGATCAAGAAATCCAAGTGATGTACCAAATCACAACTGGCTTCAGCTTTCTACTCAGGCAAAACAAAGGTCTCAATATACAGGACAATCGAGTTGTTCCCTGAACTTCTACAAATGATTTTAACAACTACATTATTAAAGATCTTGCAAGTCAAGCTCTATATACTTGTCCTTGTATCAGAAGATAAACTAAATCACCAATTATATACCCAAGCTGAACTGACAGTGTCTAATACTGGCCAAGGTGGTAACTGCAAAAATCAACAAAGAGAAGGAGCTGTGTAAATTCAGCATTTCTTAAACTGAGCTATGTTGGACCAAAACTCACAATGGTTGAGGTTTCTTCATGTCAGATCAGATTTTGCTCGCGCAAAATCAGCCCTCACACATATTTCAGCTTCTGATACTCTACACACTCTACTGACTGCCTTAAACAGATGTAATACAGCTCATTTTAGCTGTCTCCCAACTCCATTAAAGTTGCTGCGCAGTATTTCCCAGCTCTTAGTTTCTAATATTATTTTGAAACTGAATTTGAGCCACCTACCCCTCAATCAATGCCTATTATGGGATGAAGATTAAAACCCCAGGGTTCTAACTGAGGTTTCTTGCCAGGATTGCCAGCACTGGACACTAGCCTAAGCTGGTACATTTTGCCTGGAGAGAAAGGAGCTCCTGTCGGACACACTTGTGTGACACAGCTGGTGGAGAGAGAAGAAAGGCTTCTTAAAAAGCAAGAGAAAGGGTGGGAAACACAGAATTCAGGTCAGCTCTGAACACAAGAGTTTCAGAAGAGAAAAAGCCCAGGGATATGAGGTAACGTGTAATTCAAGACAGTAATCTGAACTACCCCTCTCCTTTACAGAGTTCTAAGCTAACTGAGCCAGCTGGTAAAAAGATCCGGCCACCAGTGCGAAACAGCAGGCCCCTGCAAGGACCCGGAAAAGTATCCGGATACATGAGATGGTGAACAACAGAGAAAAGGGCCCAGTGATGGGGTATTGCATGGGACACCTGGAATATTGATGTGATTCCACTCCAGAAATCGGCAGTGCGAAGAGATGAGGGTGGAAAAGCCCATGGGAAAACTGCAGATGGAGAGTGATGGAAAGCCTGTGTATTTTTACATGCAGGTGTAAGTGCAGATAAGAACATATCACTGCATAGAAACAATAGAGGAGAAAAAACACCAAGAAGCCCTCTTCAAATGACACAGACACAATGCTGGGCAAAATGAAGGCAGGATATGAAAACCTGATGGAAGAAATGGGTTTTCAACCACAGGTACACTTAGCCCATGGAAACAATTCTCCTAGGATATGACAGATTCAGAAGTGAAACAGGAATTTCTACAGGCCTGGTCACCTGCATGCTAAAGAACAGAGGTGTAAATATAAAAATTAAGTTTAAATATGTGAGTTCTTGAAGACAGGTAATTATGTCTTTCGGTGTAAAATCAACCCCTGGTTTCTGAGCGCTGACAATAAGCCTTCTTTGGGACAACCAGGGAACAAGAGCTGGGAAGAGCAAATGGAATCTGTGACTTGCCTTCCTTTCCAGGTGCTGTTCTCTGAAGGTGGTAACTGGGCTAAAGACATGACTGATCTGCCCTGTGTTACCGTCCCTATCTACAGCAACTATCCAGCAACACAAGTTCAAAATGGAAAATGAATGTATTTCTTCAATCCAAGATCCAGTCGTACGGATCTCTCACACAGGAAGCTTTTTCCACTTACAAATGAAGGTCCAACCATCTGGAATTAGCCTCAAGAACCAGAGCTGTATCACATCCTGGGCTGCTGTGCTGTACTCAACCCCTGCCAGCTTTCCCATCTCCCTCCTGCTCCTACTGCAGCAGCCATTTCCTAGATTTCAGGACAAACTTGTGGCCAACAGAGAATACAGCAAGAGGAATGGGACCCTGTGACAGGGGTGACACTTAGCTACAGGTCTCTGTTCTCTGGTTAACAATTCTGGTGGGAATAAAGGCACAGGGTATCCAAAATGGACCTCACCTGCCTGTCAGTATTTAGATATTCAACCCCTACAGATACTCAAACATAGAGCAAAGCTCCATTTGAGTCTTCTTTTTGTTTTCAAAACTTAAAACTGGTTAATTACCAAAGGGAAAAGAGCTGCTAGCACCAAAAGTTAGTGACACATGAGGCCTAAATCATGGGGTGCTGGAATTCCAGAGCGTGTGCACACTCCAGAGCCAGGGCAGAAGCTGCAATAGATCTACCTAGGCACTACTCAGTCTTTGCCCTTGCTTGCTATCTCTTTACACACAGTGTCAAATTGCTTTTTAAACGTTTGGCCTATTCCTGCCTGGCATCTGCTCGAGGGCCAACTCAGGTGATACAGAGGGATGAAATGTCTGCTCTGGCCTGTGCCTTTTCCAAGCCACAGCAGCTATCCCACAGCAGCTAAGACTGCTCCAACCCTGCAACGTGAGACGATTGCTTTCATGGATCAAGTTTCGTCCTCTGTGAGCAGATCCCTAGACAACAGCCCATTGTAATAAGTCACAACTGGAACCAGTACTCACTGAGTGGTTTAAGGATGCTGCTGCTTGTCTCATCAGCGTTTTCTACATCTGATTTGTCCGAGTAGTTCTCCGAGATTTTCTCCTTTTCTTTCTTTTCTTTGTGCCCAGGTCTTCTTCTGTGACGCCTCCTCCTCCTGTAGCTCTTCGGCACGTGGACCCCGATGTAAATGGTGTGGTGACCTGGGGAACACAAGCACACAAATATTAACTTCAGCACTGGGCAGTTTGGGCACCGCGGGCCAGCACAGCTCATGCTGCATTTCATTGAATCCCAAAATGGTTTGGTTTGGAAGGGACCTTGCAGCTCATCTCATTCCAAACCCCTGCCATAGGTAGGGACACCTTCCGCTACCCCAGGCTGCTCCAAGCCCTGTCCACCCTGGCCTTGGACACTTGCAGGGATGGGGCAGCCACAGCTTCTCTGAGAAACCTGTGCCAGGGCCTCAGCACCCTCACAGGGAAGAATTTCTCCCATGTATCCAACCTAAACTTCCCCTCTTTCAGTTTGAACTCATTACTCTTTGTCCTGTCCCTGTTTCACTCCAAAAGGCAAGTGAACTGTCCTTCTTTGCTGGCCTAACATTAACACTAGTCCTGTTTTTTCTTGTCTCCAGATGTGAGCTTGCAGCTCTGTAGCTACCATTTGGAGAAGTATTTTCGTCCCATCATTTCTGAGAGCACATGCCAGTGCAGACTCTGATAATTGTTGTCCTTGTGACTCATTTAAACACAAAAATAAACCCCACAGAAGGCCATCATACTCATTTTGTAATACCAGAGTGCTTTTCAAACACATTCTACGCTCATTTTTCCATTTGTTTTACCAAATACATTGGCTGAACTTCACAACTACCTCGTGCCAAGTGATTCAGCTTAATTGAAGAGCTTAGACCAACAAAATTTACATCACTTGACTGTGCAGTCCATTGTATAACGAGTGCCAAAGTACCATTAGGTACCGCACACAGGTGCTGCTATAGAGGTCCCATGCTCTAAGCACCATTAGGGTGTTATTGTAACACAGCAGAGGAGGAAGGACTACTCACAGAAGTTCCTATCAACTCCTACTTGACACTTTCCAAAATAAAAATTAACTAGTAACAGAGTAAGCGCCCAATTCCATACATTGGCTGTAAATCCCAAGGATGCCTCTACCCTTGCATTGAGACTTGGATTACAAACCAAAGCACTTCAGCTGCATTTGCCAATTGTTGTGTCTTTTTGTGTCTGATAAAAATGTTTTCTTTTCAGGGCTTTCTGCACTTCGGTCAACTTGGGATGAATATCCTGTGCTTAGAGAAAGCACTTAGGCATCATCTTCTCTGCCCACATCATTCAGACATCTCACTGTAAGCTGGAAAAGCGGCTCTTACAAAAGCAACTCTTGAGAAATGAGAAATTCTGTGCTTTGGACCAAGTTTGGTTTCCCCACTTGTGTCCCAGCGTGGCCGAATAGAGAGTTTGAGATGAACACACCGGTGACTGAGTAAACAAGTTCATCTGAATGAACGACCCACAAACTAAACATGTGTCTCTAATCCCTCCTTATGAAAAACAACCCTGCATTTGCCATTCCAAATTCCCCACACCCCTGAAGCCAGCTGTGAAGCCTTTATTTTGCATGTTTGAACCTTTATTTTGCATGTTTGCTCATCTCGTTCCACCCCCTGCCATGGGCAGGGACACGTTCTACTACACCAGGTTGCTCCAATCCCCATCCAGCCTGGCCTTGGACACTTCCAGGGATGGAAGAAACGGGATTCTGGAGCTGAGCAGGGTTCAAACTCAGGCAGTGGAACAGTGACAGAACAAGGTCCTGTGTCTGCTGCCTCTTGCCTGGCATGCCAGAATGGCCATCTCCGAGGAATGGGATCGCACCACAGAGGGAAAGGAAAGGGCAGAGCCACAGAGACAGACATCTGTAGCAAGAACCCCCAGAGCGACACCTGAAGATCCGATTTAGCTCTTGCGTGCCAAAGGAAACCCAGAAAGCTCTTCCAGCAACTGGAAACATCAGCTTTAACGTGGCAGATGGCCCGAGTGCCTCACAGGGACAGGGAAGGGGAGATCTTATCTGAGCACAAGCAGGAGCTGGAGGGTGTCTGACCCCAGAGAGACAGGGCAGTGGTAGCCCTTCCCAAGGGATTCTCACACCCAAAACTGTATCCAAAAGCCTGATGCAAAAGGTATCTATATGAAACAACATTCCCCTTTGAATCACTTGAATTCTGTGGTCAGCTTGATAACAGAAATACATCATAGTAAGCCTGTAGTCTTAATACTTTAATATGCTGCCAACAGAACTGGACAATCTCTTTAATCTTTGCACCACGTGTGCACAGTACAGATTTTGGTAATATGAAACTCACTCGTATATACGCAGGCAAACATCTGCATTACTTTGCTGCTTTTCCGTAGTCTGAAGGCAGAGACTTATTTAATGTTCCTTGCCATGTCCCCCCCACGCCCCCCCAGACTGTTCAGGGAGGCCAAGCAAGACGTTTTCCTTTTCCATGTACTTGAAGCACTTGGCATCTGTTTATATTGTTCCAAATGCTGAGATAATCTTCTAGGCTCGCTTCCCAAAGCGCCTGGAAGGAAACAATTGACACATACTCTCAATGCACTGGGCTCCCGGGACATTTCCGACTCACCGGGGGAACGCGGCCTTTCCCATGAGAACCGCTGCCTGAGAAATGGAACGTGACACACAGGCACCACGAGGATCCTACGGCTTGGGGAGGATGGGAAGCACAGAGCTGAGTGCTAAACTTGGGGAACCCAAGGCTAGAGTTTTCTCTGGCACACCGACCCCAGCTCCTCCTGAGGGGCTGCTCCCACGGCCCTCGCCGCTCTCCCAGGACATCCATTACCCCCTGTGTGCACCTCATTACACCAGTGTGTATTTCACAACACTCAAACCCCACCCATAAGATGCACATGGAGACCTGCAGGTCCTGGTGGTGCTGGTTCTCTTCTAAGTGACAGCAGTGGGCAGGGGCTTCTTTGGATTTACACTGACTGTAGCTAAAATCTTTGACTTTTGTGAACACAGATAATATTTACTGTGCCCCAAGTTCAAAATCATTTCATCTGATTATTAATAAAGCAAGAAGTAGTCATCATCAGGGAGGTTCTCCTGGAAAAACTCAGTTGAAACCACGTATTTTGCTTTACTAAGAGCTACTGCAGAACAGCAGTTCATGATTCAGTGCCCAGATTTGGAGTTTGGCCATAGGAGACTCTCTGAATCAGATTTACTGATGAAAACCCGATTGTGTATTACCCAGCTGAGGTTCTGTGGAATGCAGCATTCCCTCCCTGCCTGCAGGAATATTTGCTCATCATCATCAAGGCCAGGTTGGACAGGGCTTGGAGCAATCTGGTCTAGTGGAAGGTGTCCCTGCCCATGGCAGAGGGGTGGAATTAGATATCCTTAAGGTCCTTCCAACCACAAGCATTCTGAGAGATCACTTTATTATGATCCTCTCCATTTTTAAGCACTAGCTCTTTTTAAAAAAGAGTACTGGGGAATGGCTTTTGCTCAGCAAAACCAAAACTCAGTCACTTGGAGAAAGGAGCTGAAAGTTACGGGATCAAAGGATAAAGTCTGCCTGCTGCACCTAAGAAGGAATCCTTTCCACATGACTGGGTTCTTGAGACTCAGAGCTTGGCAAGACCAGCCCATAAAGAATCTCACATCAGCACCTTAGAGGGAAACAAGATGAAAATCTAATATTAAAAATGTATGAAGGACTGACAATAAGCTGAGCATGAGCAGTTTTTACCCAGCCCTTGTTTTTCCTTTAAAGACTCCTTTGCAAAGAATAGGGAGAGCCACATTATACCCGATCAGACTGCGATAGGCTCACGTGGTTACAGTTGGCCACAAAGCCAAAATCTTCCCCACCAGCTCTGGCCAGGTATTTTGGGCCACCTGAAAAATGGGCTTTGCTCAGACTGCCCCAGCCACGTCACTCGGGGGCCTATGGCATGGGGTTGGAATGAGATGACCTTTAAGGTCCCTTCCAACCCAAACCACCCTGTGATTCCATGAAAGGTATGACCTTCTCAGCCCCATTTTCACAGCCCAGCCATCAGCCTTATCCCCGGGTGGAACTGAAAGCCTCAGGTAGCCCCTCCATCCAGCATGTAGAGATCTGCTCTGCAGGCACACCAGAGGGGCAGGGGACACAGCCCACCACATGCTTCATCAGCAGAAGACGGCACAGCTTTGTGCCCAGGGAGGTGCCAGCACACAGCCAAGCCCGCAGAGAGGCGGCACCAGCCAGGACACTGCCGGGATCGCAGCCAGGCCAGCGCACTTTGGAGCAGCTGCTTTCCCAACCCGGGAGTGGCGGCAGAACGTGCTTCTCATTTTGTGTGAGAATCAAAGCAAATTAACAACATGAAAAAAGCCCACGGCTCAGAAGGACAAATAAATCAGGGGGATGATCCATTTTAAAGGGGAGATACTAAAAGTAGTGCTAAGGAAGTCCCAAACTAAGCCCTGCTTAGTTTCAAATCAGCTCAAGAAATAAGAACAAAAGGCCACCCCATCACGTGCCAGGTGCCCTTAGCTCTACCTGGTTATAGAGGGGTTTACAGGAGCTGGCAGCAGCAGAGGGGCAGCTGCAAGACCTGCACCCCAGCCAGCTCCACCTTCTAGGACAGAAGCTGTTCTGCACTCCCAGGATGGGATGCACAGCCAGCGGGACACCCAATGCCGGAGAACTGTTCACACCAGCTGTGTTACAAGCAAGGAACACAGGGATCTCCCCTAGCACTGGGCAAGAGCCAAGAGCTATTCCCATTCATGCACATGGACAGAGACACTGAATCTCCAAGGAAAACCAAACCATGCCCAGTCCTCTAGACAGGCTGCCCAGGCACAGTCCCAGGCTCACCCACTGGTCCCCACAGGGTTTTCGAAACACGCCGATATTCAAGCGACCAATTTTCCATGCGAGTAAAAATCCATCGGTCAGGGAAACAGCAGAAGGATTCACTGAGCACTTTGTGGAAATCTGAACAAAACTGAATGCACTAGTTGGAGACAAATCAGATCCAAATCCCTTCTCCTATAAACAACAGTAGTATGCAATGAACCGATTCCTTCATGGTGTGGCAGTTTGCCAAGGAAAAGGGTCAGCATGAACCCATCAGGCAACGGGAACAAAAATCAGAAGGCTGAGTAGCAGGTTCACAGACTGATAAATGCCATCAGAAGAGGAATCATCATCCTGCCATGAAGGAGAGATAGGAAAGGGCAAAATATAAAACAGAGGCTTCAGGAGAGACAATCCTGAGCTACGATGCCATAGAAAAAGGAAAGGAACAAGATTAGAAACATCGGGGATCTCTTTCAGTCTGCCAGCTCCAGCAGAAGAACCCCAAACCCATGGCTAAGATTCAAATGAGGACGAGCATCAGCGAGGAAGATGCAGTTTCTTAACCAAACAAGCAATTTGTCTGAAGATCATTTTATATATTCGCATTACTGCACTTCACATCTTAACACACAGTCGCTGACTGAAATGCCTATGAGGGGCAGGGAATGAGCCGCGCAGGGGAAGACAGCACGGAAACTGGAGACCTTTTTCTCTTCTTCTGTAACATCAGGCTTCTAGAACTTCAGTATCTTCAAAAGGTCAGATTAATCTTCGATCTAAAGCATTCCCACGTAACAAGACTATAGTTAGACAGAAGGGAAGTCTTCCTAGCCATCTGCCTAAAGCTTGCACTCCTCTGTTCCAAACGGATGATCCATGACCCAGACTGGACCTGCCAGATTCCTAACAAGATTCAGAGGCCACTCCAGCAAAGCATGTGTAAAAGGTGAGTTAGATCTGAGCAACAGGCTGGCTCTAAAAGATAAAGCTCACATCAGTTCAAGTAAAAAAAAATCTAAACAGGAAAAGAAAATAAAATGAAACAAGGTCTTCAATTGTCTTCCTGAAGATCCTAGAAACCCTCCTTGTGTAGATGGAGCGAAGTCAGTCATCGGGGGGGCAGTGAATGAAGGGGTGGGCATTGTTCAGACAGAACAATGAGCATGTGGTGGGGGTATTCTCCCTGAGCTTTACGTAAGCCACTGCGAGACTCTTAGCCACAGCCCCGTAAGCTTCTTTTCTTTCTCTCTTCTTTGGAGCTGTGAGAGGTTATAAAAGCCACCGAACCTGTCCTGCTGTGATCTGATCTAATCTGGCCAGAACTGCTTGGCTTCCATGGAAAGAAAAGTTGAAGGAAACTTGAAGAATGCAGGGCTCTGGGGAACAGGGCAGAGAAGGGGACCTGTGCTGGACTGCTGGATTTAGCTCTTGGGAAGCACGGTACCTTTGGATTTTCTGGCACTCTTTAAAATTATGTCCCCTTCCAAAATGCTCCAAATGACCACTCAGGAGATCTTGGCTGAAAATCTTTTCCCATTTCCACCTCATTAATTACCAAGACTGAATGACTTGAGTACCAAGCTGTACCTGACACTAGCAGGCTCACAGATGCAGGTAGATTTTAGACCCTGCTCCAAGAGAATTAACAACTGTGGTATGATGACTAAGGCATCCAAAGCTGGGAAAAAACTCAAACCAGTGCCCTGCAAGCGACCCTCGATTCCAAGGCTGCAGTTACACTGAACCAGGTGTTTGATGGAAGGTGGCCAGAGCCAGGGTTCCTGGAAGGCCCCGCTGCTGCCAGCAGGGCACCATGAAGGGATGCACACAGAACAGTGCTCACACAACGGCTCCCGACGCCTCTCCAGCAGCACACGCTTCCTTCGGGGAGCACAGGAGTTCCCCGTGTCCCTTCTCAGTCTCTATTTAAGTTCATCCAGCATTGTGCAACCAGAGCAGGAACATCACCAGAAGGAAAGGAAGGGACAGAGGTCCGGGAAGGCTGGGATGCTGCTCAAACCAGCAAGCTACAGCCCTAGCTCCAGTTTGCAGCTTAAGCCCGGCTCCAGCAGCTCTGTTACAAGAAGCACAGGTAGGAGAGGGAACAGCACTCCTGCGTTACCCAGGCCCAGCTCAGGCAACACGACCAGGCCTCCCCAACACATTTTGGAGTACCTCTTCCTTTCAAACGTCCTAGAAAAATCTCGGAAGGCTCACCAGCACATCTGGGACTCACACCTGACAAGTAAGCAAAGGCTGTATCTGATTTTCCATCTCCATGCTGAACTGTTATATCCAGTGTTATTGTACCTTAAAAAAGAGCTGTTGGGCAGAGGAAGATGGGAGCAGACAGTCAAACAAGCCTAGACTTGAATCCTAACTGAAATGAGAGCAGTTGCTCCCATCCAAGGCTGCAAGGTGCCACGTGAGGGCCACCTTTCTAACCGGCATGGGCCACAACAAAACTAGTTTCACTGCCTGGTCAGAGAGCTGATGATCATTTCCAGTCGGTTGGACTTGATGACCTTAAAGCTCTGTTCCAACTCAAATGATTGTGTGATTCTAAACTGACTGGAGCCGGGAAAAAACAAGTCACTGTCAGAATGGTATGCAAACACGTTCCTTCACCCTCGTGCTCAGCACACGTTGGCACAAAACTTATCACCTCTGGAAAGAAACAACCACCTTTCCTTCAGCACGGGCCAACCATGCCAGCTATTGACTCAGCTGCTCTTACAACGTTTTCTCCACTTCTCCTGCCTGCACAGCCAGCTTATCGCTGCCTTACGTAAAGTCACTTTATCACCCTCTGAACTCCGACTGCAGCTTTTCTCACTGAGCACGGAGTAGGCGGGCATCAAAAACCTCCTCATCCCACCCAGCAACCTCAGAGCTAATGCTGATTCCTGACAGCAGAGCAAAGAGCAGCAGTGACCAGATTGATATTCCATGCAATGACCTGCTGCACGCTGCCAAGAGTAAGCACTCTCCTGAAAAGTGCCATGGAGAATTAAAGTTGGAGAGGAAATAATCTGAAGAGCTGAAATCTTTCATCACTGTGTTTCAAAGCTGGGAAGATCCAAACCATCCATCTTGTTTTTACTTAGCTGTGTGGAGCAGCATTGGGTCCCAACATCTGCCTGCCATTCCCAAGTTCATAGAATCATGGAATGGTTTGGGTCAGGAGGGACCTTGAAGTTCATCCAGTTCCACCCGCTGCCATGGGCAGGGACACCTTCCACTAGCCCAGATTGCTCCAAGCCCCGTCCAGCCTGGCCTTCGACACTTCCAGGGATCCAGGGGCAGCCACAGCTTCCCTTGGCAACTGTGCCAGGGCCTCACCATCCCCACAGGGCAGTTGTGCCAGCTGCCGTATGCAAAGAGAACACAAAGGTACTGCCTTAAGTCTTCTGAGTTTGGCTTTTGCAGGAGTAAAGCCCAGTTCAGTTTTACTGAAGCAAAACACAGCCTGGTTTGTCTCTCCACATAAACTAAAGGTACCAAAGAATATTAATGAGCACATTCTGTGACCAGATTTTACCTGATTAATTTTTTAATCACATTTATTTTAGAAGCAATTAAAGACTGATATGAAACAGGTCATCTGGTTACTTCCGAAAATGGAGGAGGGTCTGCTTACAGTCACAGATCAAAAACAGCTGGCAGGGATGAGAGGAGAAAAAGAAATCCAAGTAAATGGGCAAACACAGCTCATTTCTCCCACCGTCAGCCTGCTGTTAATACAGGTAAAGATGTTCACAGTTATCTCTGCCCTTTTAACCTCTCTCCTCATTGATCTAACCATCAAGGACTAATCTTGGGCTTATGGCATCACACAGCTTTCTACCAGCAAAGTGCAATGACACAACCGGGTCGAGAATAGAAAGCAAGGAGGAGGAAAGTGCTAAAATGGAACAAGTAGTTATGGAACATTGTTACAAAATCCCTGGGTGAGCCTCTCTGCAGAGTTAGAAGCACAACAGTAAATGCCACAATGAAAACAGGACCCAGAAAAAGTTTTCCCTAGCAGCATATCCTCCTGAATTCACTCCTACAGCAGTGCTGAAAGGTGCTATTGAAACCTTCCCTTTGCCCATGATCCGGAAGGCAGGACCTGTGTGCTGCTCCCCATTTCCCACCACACGGAGCCGGCGTGCTCCTCAGGCCTTGCAGTGGAGTTGTCAGACTTGAAATCCAGCATCCTCCACCCCACCACGGAGTCAGGGTAGCAGCAAGCCCGGGGGAAATTACACTTGGAGAGCCAAGAATACCTTATCTCTCAGGATAAGGTGGAGCTTTACTTTTCCCCTCTTGCAAAATCAGTGCTTAAGTAATCTGTTTATGTCACACATACCAGCACTCCTCACAGGGGCATTACAGCAGCACGGCGTTACCTTCAAGGAAAGGAACGTGCAGTGCTCTAAATGAATGGGAAGGGTCCTCTGGCACAGCTCAGGGCAGTGCCTCTTCCTGACTTCCCCCAAGAAAGCCAACTTGCACTTGCTTTCCTTCACACTCTGCCCTAGACCCGGGCAGATCCCTTGTTTCGCCAGGTCACGTTTCTGGGCACTTCCAGCCAAGCAACTCCTCCTAACTAACATGCACCAAATCCATCTACCTAGCCCTCTGGCAGAGACAGGCAGCAGGGAGGAGCTGGAAGGGAGTCATTTTCAAATGTCAACAGCTGATATCACAGCGACACATTCCCGTGTAGGAGCAGGGTGAGGTGCCACCTGAGAGACGGACTAAACAATCCCTGGAAGCAGGCCCAAGGGACATATTTCTGTCAGGTACGTACGGTTTCTGTTAACGTTACATTTACTCAGCGAGGGCACAGGGGACAATTGCCCCACCCTGAAAATGTCTCAACGCCTTCCTGACCAGAAATGCCCGTTTTTACCCCTCCTTAAAAAGCCAAGTCCTTCCCTCTCCCCTGCACCACTACATAATCAAATTAGCAGGTGACGTGGTTGTGCGGAGTTGCTATCTCCACGCCACAGACATAACCTGTGGGCATCACTGACAACGCAAAGGATGCTCCTCTCTTCTCCCAAAGAACATGCCAAAGAGGGATGCTCAAAGCCACACCTTCAAAGTTCTGTCTTCACCTCTCTGAACTCTTTAGGAAGCGGCAAAAGCAGCCCGGTTCTGAGGCATATTATAAAGCTCTGCTGGAGAGTTTTCCCATTCTCTCCTGCTAACTCCTGCTGCCAGGGAATCCCTGAGTTCTGCTGCTCTAGCTCTTCTGATTAAGGTTGCAACTGCCCTTCCCCTCATAAAAGGGAAAGAAACAATCTGTTCTCTGCTCACTTTTTGTGAAATTAAGTTAATGAAGAGCCTTCCTGAGAAATTTGATCAATATTGACTGCAAAAAAAATAACTGGGAGAAGAATGGAAAGAAGAGGCAAGAGAGGCAAACAACTTTAGGGCATGGATGTTGCTTCCTCATAAAAGCAGGCTAAAAATAAAAAACTACCAGAAAAACAGCACACACCTGGAGGTTACAGTTCCCTTCACTGTCACCTCCTTCTACAGAGGATGCAGTCCTTGCAAGCCTTTAAGAAAAGCCAGTTGTAACCATAGCATGAAGGCGGGGAAGTAATGGAGGGCACTTTGGAGCTAACGGCTCCAAGTCTCTTGACAACACTCTCCTCCTTTGAAACACCCCACTGGAAGTGCAGGAATCTAACGGGGACTTAAAAGCATCTGCACCAAGTGCCAGCCAAAAGTCTTGACATCAGTCTCCTCTTCTGAAGTCAGCTCAGCCACTGCTCATTTGGCTTCCTCTCCATCCTTCACCATCTCTTAGGCCTGCTTTGGATGCTCTCCAATAGATATATGAAGGAGGACTTGCCCACTCTGGTTGGAATCCCCCTCCCCATCAGGAGTGGGACACACAGAATCTCTCGGGAGACTTGGAGGTTCATGGCATTAAATCCAGGACTGGAACTGCTGAGGGCATGAAGATCTCCCCAGGGCACTGAGATGGGCTGATGCCTGTGGATGGATGGATTTTTAGCTGATGTTTTATCCCTTCCACTGGATCTCAAACTGCCAGAGGGCAAGGTTAGATTAGATACCGGGAGGAAATTGCTCCCTGTGAGGGTGGGGAGGCCGTGGCACAGAGTGCCCAGAGAAGCTGTGGCCGCCCCTTCCCTGGAAGTGTTGGACACGGCTTGGAACAACCTGGTCTAGTGAAAGTGTCCCTTCCTATGGCAGGGGGCTGGAACTGGACAGGCTTTAAGAGCAGTTCCAACCCAAAGCACTCTGTGAGTGCACACAGTTCATCCCACACATGCAGACCATGGCTGCAGCTGGGGCGCACACTGGATACGCACACGCGTTAAGCGCACGGATCTCTGTGGAGAGACACATGTAGCTGAGGACACACAGAGAATCACACAATCATTGAGGCTGGAAACGTGGAGACAAATAAGATCTCTTCAAAGTGCCAAAGCCTTTAATGCTTACTGGCACTGCAGCAATGCCCCAGATTTGCCAGGCACGCCAAGAATTCCAGGCTGTCCCAGTGCGCAGAGCGCAGCGGCTGAGAAGCGGCTCCCTGACCGACCCATCCACGCACCATACGTGCCCTGTGACCCTGACAGATGCCACAGCCTCGGATCCCTGGGTGATTTAGCTGGGCCGCTCCCAGGAGCCTGGCAGGAATCACGGAGCTGCCTTTAGCATCCCCGAGGGAATTAGCTGGCTACACAGCTCCGCGGCTCTCCGGAGGCTCAGCTGAGCAGCTCCAGCTCCAGAGGCCTGTCGTGTACAATTAGAAGCGCTTGTTTCACCCCCTCCCCTCCTTCCCCCGGCGAGATGAGCTGCAACTGGTCTGTCAGCCCAACTAAACCAAATGAGGATATCCACATTGGAACAAAGGATATAAACGCACCACAGCCACAAATATTACTTAAAGCAGTAACCACATCCCCTGCAGACAGTCAAAAGGACCCTCCCATGCTCATCACCAACAACCACTTGTATTACATTCCTGGAGCATCACACGTGGCCATTGCACATCAAAACAGCACGTGGCAACATTTAAGACAATAAAACATAAAAAATATCCTCTCTCTCTCCCTTCTCAAATGTTTCTGCTGTGCCAAAGTGTCAATTATTCCACAAGCAAAAGGCTAATACAAACCCGACCCGGCAGACAGCAAACAGCCTCATTAAACCCAACATGATGACTTATAGTGGCTGAGAACAGATTACTTCATCCCAGAGAGGAAGAAAACACAGGGTTTTTCGTGGAAAGGACTGGTTTGGTTTGCTGGAAGTGTTCTAACTCCTCTTTTTAGAGATTATTTTCTCTCCTGCTGCTGGATCCTTTCCTGTCCATTACCGGTGACAATGACATGGCTGTAACCCTACACCTTTCAAAACATTTTCAATTGAAAAGCCACAGGCATTTGTTAGCAAATAAAGAAGTTAGAAGAAAATGATATCCTGAAGTCGGGAGGGGAAGGATAGTGCTGCAAGGTGAAATCCTCTCCCTTCCAGGTAAAGTCCTACCCTATCCTGCTCTCCTCCTCCTCCCCCACTAGTTTATCAAGCCCACAGACAACCAATCGTCAGAAAAACAGAAAAAGAGAATTTGCTGCGATTAATTCACTCCTATCAGCTTCATCATTTTCCAGGAACAAGCTTGAAGTGAACTCCTTTAAATTCCTTTTACTTTTGGGATTTCACAACATTTTTAGTTAGGGAGAAAACAAAACCACTTCCAAAGGAGTCTACTCTTTCCCTACAAAGCGAAGAAACCGTTTTCTCTGTTACAAAGTTCTCCTTCGAGGGAAAACCCTTCTCTTTATGGCTCCCAAGCACAAAGGATAACCCAGGCAAATGCTCACTCGCTGCCTTACGACAGCTCCACCCCGACACTTGGTACAAATTCTGCTGGTTTTTCCACTTGGCTTCTCCACCTGTCTCCATATTTCCACGCTCACGACTGCAGCGGTGATAGGCAAGCGTTGCCAAAACGCTATTCGTAGAGGAAAGCAAAGCAAAGAGCTCTGGTGTTTCACAGCTATTATGCAAGACACAGCAAACAGGACTTTGGGGGAGGTGGAAGCGTGTGCCGGCAGCACGCAACAGCGTTCGCTCCTGCACTGAAATAAAGGATTTCTCTAAAAAGTCACTTCCACCCCGATCAAGCCTACCCACGTTTCAGTCAATTTCAGGATGAAGTACTGGACAAACCAAAGGCACCCTCTTTCTCTGCCCTCCAACTGTGCCCATCCTACACACAAACACCAAAGCAAAGGCACCCTTCCTCCCCAGCAGTCCAAGTCTCTTACCTTCCACTTCTTCTTCATCACATACATGTTTAAGGAAGGAAGCCCCTCTATCCAGTACTGCCTCGTCCTCCATCCTATAGTAATAGAAAAGAAAAAAGGAATGCTCAGACTTCTCCTGGAGTGAGCTGTTTGAACCAGCCCAAGTCCTGGGCAGGTTAACTTGCAAGCTGTTGTTCATGTTCCTGTGGGCACTCCTGTCCTCCTTCCAGTGCCTGCTGTTCCTTCATAGAGCTCCTTTCACATGGCGTTTGCTTTAAGCTGGCCTCACGTAGCTCGAGTTCTGACCTTGAGAGGACATCAGTGGTGACAGGTGGGAACAAGGTAATCCCAGCTACAAGTCTTTGGGGGCTTTCCTGTTTCTCGTGTGTGGCTCTTTTTCCCCTTTCTCTTTTTTCCAAAAAGTACAGCCACACAGGCAGGCTTGGGGGGCTGTCTATGCAAGAGCCAAGAGTTGGTGGGATTCCAGTTTGCCTTAGAAGCTGTCCCAGCAGGCGGCAGCGGCCGAGCCGCGCGGGGAGGCGAGCGGGCACACCCCGCACGGACGCACGGCCCGGGCTCTGGCCGGCCCCTAATACCAGCACAGCACACTTGTCTGCTGGGAGCCCGGCTTTGTGTCACATGTTGGCCTTACAGAAATCTGACATATGAGGATTATCCCGAGACCGAGCTACAGTAAAGTCAGATCATCACAGCAGTCATTTATGTGTGTCACCCCTTCATTCATCCATTTGGGGAAGGGTTTTAGTAGTTGCTGTCCTTCCCCTCCCCTTTTCTCTCCACCTCTGATCTGCCTCTGTGGACAGCAGAGACTCCTAATTCCACGCTCCTGCCATCGCCGTGCTTGCGCAGAGCTGCCCGGAACTCCTGCTGCTGCGTTTCCCCCACAAAATCAGACCCTGCCCACGTTCCGAGGGTACATCTGCAAATCCCCTCTTGACAAGCAAATACAAAAATAATAAAATAATAATAATAAACAAAATTGGAACTGTGTTAAATAATCTCCTTAGAGGCTAAGTACACATTTGCTGCTCACTGCTGGGCAGTCGCCATGGGAGTTTTCTATGCTAATACAACTGGGACCAAGCTGGTAGCCTGTTTCGTACCAAAAATCAGACATAAAACAACACCTTTTCCTTACACTCCCTCAGTGGAATAGGGACAAACTCGGTTCAGAGTGAGACGAGGCCTTCAAAACTTCTTCCTATCCATATTGCTTCCATTCGAGGTCCTCTGAGAGCAGTAGCAGCAAACACTTACAGATTATCTTAAAGCAATATTCAAATTCGGGAGGGTATAAATACTGCACAGATGAATACCGAGAAATCAGAACGCCTTAGGGTGTCTACCTTGCATGCTAATGCCTGGCTACCTAACTAGAAAACAAAAAATAAAACTCAGCCACAAAAGGAAGTACCAGAGTCCCATTTCATGAAAGCAGTACCTCAGCAGCCACCCTCCCACCTCTGCCAAGTTTTCCTCCACCTCAAGCACCTTGACTAACCCACCGATGGCCTCGTCCTCGGCTCTTAGTCCACAGCTCAACTCCCAAAACAAGCCTCAAACACGTCACAGATAAAAACAATGAAGAAAAATAGGTCAGATTCAAACACAGTACCAAAGCATATGGAAATACACGTTTTTCATTTGGATTATTGGACGGCAGTGAAAAATAAAGCACCGTACCCAGAAACGTATGTGAGCATTGACTCCCAAGCTTAGATCTAGTCCAATGCCAGCTCCTCCTGCACACAGGCTATTTGTGCCTTTGAATTCCAGGAGCCAGAGGATTTGAAGCAGAAATTTGCCTGACCTAGGAAAGGTGCCATTCCCCAAGCAGCTGCTGCCGGGTGCGGAGGGGTGAGACGTGCTCCTTGCCAGCACAGCACACCAAGCCAGCGCTCAGGCACACACCCGCCTCCCCTGAAAGCTCCAGCTCTTCATTAAATTATTCAAGACTATTTAGGCATCTTTTCTAAGGCAACAGAAGGGAATATATTCCATGGATAGCCTTGCCTGTTTGTAACGATTGTGAAGGCACAACCCCGTATTTTTTTGATTATTTTTTCCTGCAAAGCAGCACAGTAGCTCCTTGCTATAAACACAACTGGGAACATCTGGAACAGATGGGACTGCATTTCCAGACCAAACACAGACCACAGGAGCTTTATTCCTCTGTAAAGTCTGTACTTATCCTGGCAATCAGCTCCATTCCCGGAGCACCCACACGTGTGCAGACGTGTAACACACCTGCGTGTCCCACAGCCCTGTGTAAACACCGTGTCCCATGGCCTGTTTCTCCAGCCCAGGCAGCATCAGCCCAGGCACGGAGCAACTGAGAAGCAACAGTGTGGTAGAGCGGAGAAAGGGAAAAGAAGGGAGCGATTTCCACTGCCTGCAAGGGATACGGTGCTGAGAATTCACCAGTTGCCATCCCCTCGGTAAAATGTCTGCTCAACAAGCCCACGACAGCAGAGCATCCTCCCGAGCACGACCCTGCCAGTGCTGAGCACCCACAGCAGTGGGAATGGCCCCCACGCTCCCAGGACCACCTTGCCAGCCTGCAATGGGTTTATCACATCTAACAGCCGTGCTTTTTAGCTCCAGAGGGTTGGAAAACTGATCAGCAAGGCTGATGCTTTCCCTGAAACGTGTATCCGAAGGAACTGGGGGGTTTAAAGAGCCAGGAATAGAGCTTGGGTCGCCTTGGCACAGCGCCCCGGCTCTAATCCGCAGGAGTTTAGTGATTAGACTCCAAGCACCACCTCCCTTGATTTGGTCTTTTCTGCCCTTCTCAGATTACCACAGATTTCTGTGGGCCAAAATCTAGCAAGAAAACATCCTTTACCAATTTGCACGGGGAAACTATTTCAGACTCCTGGAATTTTTCAAATACCATGAAATGGGAGTCGCAGAAATTAAAAAGAAAAAAAAAAAATCACACGAAACAACAAGAAAATCTTCCCTTGAGCCTTCAGAGGAAAACTGGCAGACTCCTGTTAGTGAAGCACTGCAGCAAGACCACGTACTGTCACTATCCCATGGAAAACACACAGGGACTGGAGAGAAGAAAGGATGGAAATAATTTTAGTGCCTCTGAAAAGAGATGTGCCTTCAATTAAGCCTGGTTTACCAGCTCCTTGTTGGAAGGTGAAGGGATTTTCAGGCACTTCTTGTCTAGATCCACATCCTCGTGACTGCTGCCGCAACATTTTGGAAACAAACCTAAAAAAAATTTTTTTAAAAAAATGTTGGGTTTCTATTTTCGAGGTCTGACAGGATCTGACAGAATATGCTCCAGTGAAAAAACATGAACTGCTTGAGTAACTGGCCTTTCTGGGCCAATGACTAGATCAGTGCCAAACATTTTTAGAAATGATGTTATGTGTCAATAGAATTTGAACAAGAGTCACACACGGCCAGCAGTAACTCCCTGCTGCCTGCAGAGCACCGGCAGATAGAGCTCACAGAAATATTCTGCCTGGCTACTGGGAAAGAACAGAACCAATTTAGCCCTAGCAGGGATCCCCGACTTCCTAATGGCTGCGCTCGTCCACCAGCATCTGTTCTGCTCATCACATCATCAACTCTTCCTGCAGGTCTCTGGGTGCAGCACCAAACACTTGCACTGCATCTTCCAGGTGGTGCAAAGCAGCGAGTAACCTCGGAGTGAGCATTTCTGGTGCTACTCCAGGCGGAGGCCGGCTGCCAGCTCCCCCAGGAGATGGAGTGCTGCCACCGCCCGGCTGCTCAGCTCCAGAGCTGTGAAACCTGGGACACTGAGGAGAGAGGGAAAGTGGTGTTTGGGGTAAATAAAGAAGGACTGATGTGGCAACAGGAGATGTTGCACGGAGTTACAACTCGCTGGAGTGAATAAATGCGTAACAGAGCTGGGGAGCCAGAGGGGAGAGTTACTGCTCACTGATAAGCTTTTACGATTCTGCCCATTTCCAACGGCTTTTGCAATCAGGAAGAAATTCCAGCAAACTCTGAACTGCACAAGGAAAAAGAAACGGAGCCAGTTCCGTAAGTGAAGCAGCGTAACACAGAGCCGTGTGAAAGTCACATTAAAGAGCAACCCAACGAGCTGGGGCGTGGAGTGGGTCAAGGGCTGAGGGAGGAGGGAGAACTCCAGGTCACAGAGCAGCAGCGCCGGCAGCAGGGCTCCCGATGGATCAGGGCTCTCCATGGATCAGTGGGAGCTGCCAGCCCAGGGGTGCCTGCCCGGCCGTACCACACGGCAGCTGCTGCACCACCGTTCTGCCAGGCAGCTGTGGGGAAGCTGCCCACTCTCCCAGGAAAGGCAAGGGAAGTAAGATCTTCCTGAGTGTGCAGAATCGACCCCCCTGTCTGCTTCACAGAGCACAGCACCAGTGACCTGTCAAGACTGTTTTCCTCAGAAAACTGCCGTGAACAAAGTGGAGTGGGAAGGCACGGTTGGGGATGCTGTGGGAGAACAGACAAACCCAAGCAAACGGTGCACAGGGCATCGTGGGCTGAGCTGTTTGGCGGGTCCCAAATCCCACAAGGTTTACCCTTGAATCCACCACAGACCCCTCCCCCTCACCACTGACCTCCCAAACACAAGTGGGGAGACTTGTTCTGGTAGGAAACACCCACAACCCCACACTGCTCCCCACACGTGTAACCAACACTACTTGGGACAACCAGCATCATCCAACCTTTAACCACAGATGGATCAGCCAGACCTGAAGGTTCCCACAGATGGGACCTGGACCTGAGCAGGGAGAAGAGCCAGCAAAGGCTTCCCTGTCAGCGACACTCAGTGCCCTCACCGAGGCACCCAGGTTAGATGCCAGGCGAGTGTGGGTACGTGTATTCGCATCCCAAAAGGAATGAGTCAGCAAGCCAAACAGGCTGCTTCTGGCAGCGGGGAGACACAGATAACATTACTTCTTCTCTCTGCAACCTGGGAAGCATTCAGACACTGCAACTGTAGTGGCCAAGTAAACAGGAAACCAGGAAGGAGACTCGTTCCCCGCTGATGCTCTCACAGCCCATACGCAAACGCGTGAATAAACAGACTTAACGCGACCAATTCCTTTTCGGGGTCCTGATGTGTTTTGGTTTGCTCACATATTTTCATATGGGCTCTATCACACAAAAAAAAAGAGCTTCTGACTATACTCAGCATAGCCTGGTTGATGCACTTTTGGAACACGTTGCCAAATTTATCCTGGATGCATTTTCCCCTGTCAGCTCTAAAGCAGCATTTATTTACAAGCTTTCTCAGCAAAAGGCTGTACTCACCCAGAGCAAAGTGGGACAGAACCCTCTGCTTTGCACACAAAGAACTTGCACTGTAATATTTATAAACCAAATAAATTCCCAATTAAGGCATCTCATTAGGTGAAATGTTTCCCTCTACAGAGGTGTTCTCAGGGACTGAAATTAAGTCCCATGACAGGATTTAAATACGAGTCTCAGTTCTTGACTAAATCTTGTTTTCAAAAACTCTTACGGCTTGGAACGTCAAGAACTCTAAATGTTTATCTCAACTCACAGGTGAAGTCTATGAGAGCACCTTCCTGAAACCAAGATAAGAATAATTTGAATTCATGATGGCAAAATAAGTTCCATCATTTGGATTTCAATCTTCATCTCCGACACCTTCAGAAGAACTCTTAAAGTTGGATATGTTCCAAAGATGAAGTAACTACTAGGAAAAGCAATTAGGCGTGAATGAAGTTGCAGTTTTCTTCTGCACAAACAATAAAGTAACACAATCAAAACACACAGAAATATAAGGGGAACACCGGCACTGGATGCCGGGGCAGGTGTAACAGTCAAAGCCTTGGCTTCATTATGATTAAATGACTTACCATAAAATGTCATGGCCATAAAAACTGATAAAGTCAGCTGCCTCTCTGGTTACATTTCCTTCTCCTCAAGGAAACCACAGAGCTGAAACTGGGGACTCAGCAAGGAGAAGTCTGCATTGCACTCCAGCTTCATTTGAGAAGTACAGGATCTCAGTGCAAGCCCCTCTCCAGGACAGGGTGAAGGTCTGCTGCTGAGAACCTGGCTCCTGACACGTCCCACATCCCATCTGCTATATTTCATGTAGCTACAGCCAGGAAAAGGTACAGAGACACCCTGTAAGGAATTTGAGCTTGCACTTCCGCAGGAGCTTTGTGAGATGGAATCAAATGAGATGAATCCACAGGAAGAAGCGACTCTGGACTGCAAATATTATGAATGTATCTGTTTGAGGATAACATAAACCAGACATTTTTGTAGCTTTGTTTTCTGCAACAGACGAAATAGAAATCACAAAAAAAGCTTTCTCTAGAGGCAGAGTGGCATCAGGTCTTAAATCCATAAGCAGTAGTGGATTTTTGCTAAAAATTATTATTTCAAGCCCGCCTGTGGCATCAGATCTATTTTTGGTTATTTATTACCGTGACAATGTCATGTCCTGCAATATTTCTGTTAGTTTTATCCCTTAGAGGCAACTTCTTACTTGACCGTGTGTCTGTCTGAAACCAGTGCTGGTTCACACAGCAGCTGCTCCTTGCTCCAGCATCCTGCAAGAGCTCTTTTTGAGCAATCTGTGACTAAGTGTGCTGTGTCACACGAGCAGGTACCACGGCCTAAGAAGCAACTGCAACGTTTCAAGAGTGTATTTCACATCAGCTCAACACACAACTTTCCAAGTACAAGAGATCTGCATCCACCTATAGAGAAACCTGGACAAAGAAACAGCAACTGCAGGAAATCTTTCCAGCATCTGCTGCCATATTGCTCACCTGGAACCTCCAAAATCAAGGCACGGGAAGCCTGATCCTGAGGCAGATTCACAATTATAAACGAGGACCTTAGAGCGGGCAGTTTGGTCCTGTGTCTAAAAGAAAAGTTATCTGGAATGGGCGGTGCTGGGTTTAAGTCCATTTCCCACTGAGCAAAGGAACAGGCAGCGTGTACAATGAGGGGTGGGGCAGCACACCACTGGCACCACTCGCCTGGGGCTGCTTTTCTCCAGGGAAAACAATCCGGCACTCTCAGTCCTGGATTCCCAGCAAGCAGCCAGCTCCCACACTTGTCCCCTCCTGTGACTGCTTTGGGGGGGAAAAGTTCTCCATAGCAATCACAGCACACAAAACGTGTGAGACCAGCTCATAGCTTCATTTCACCTCTGTAATTATAGTTTGGACCTCTTCCCTTCCCTCAGGCTTCAGACTTTCAAATGCACAGCTCCTAGAGCTGCACGTTGTCCCACCATCACCTTTCCCAACCACCTCCGAGATGATGAAGCCCCTCTAAAAGCACCACGAAGCTCCGGACCGCTGATGGTAACATGAGTGCAGAGCGTGTGCTGGCTTCCCACCGCGAGGAGGACAAGCAAGACCTGATCCAGCACAATCCAGACCTGAGCTCTGGCTGGCAGAGGCAGAAAGCCTGGTTGTATAAAACATTTTGGACATATCTGAAGCAGCCAAGGGAGCTAATGCACTCTCAGCACTTCGCAGAGTGCAGGCACAGCATTTCTGATCCAGTTCTTGGCATTCTGAAGCGATACGTGGATTCACAATATGCTGGTTTCAAAAACATAATCCAGCATAAAGGATATTTTTAACATGGATGATTTTGGGAATCTGCTTAACCACTCGCATGGTGTTACACAAGCGGGAACTTCTCCAAGTGTCCTTATCCCCAAATTCTGCAAACTTTACCTGGTTACTAGATGACAGTCTCTGTAAAACTGCAATTCTTCCATGTCGGAGCAGCTGCTCCAAAAAAAGAAGGGATGTGATACCACTTGAGTTCACCTTCAAACGAGTGTGGTCAGAGCACACAGCTGTAAAACTAAAAGAGAAGGGCAAAGCTATCCAAATCAAATGCCAGCACACACACAAGACTCAGGCAGAAGAAAGAACTCCAAAAATATTAGACAAGCAAAAAAACCAGCGGGCTTTGAACCTCATCCTCACTTGAGTGCCAACTGCTCATCCAGAAGACTTCGTAGCGACCATTCCCTGGGGTGATGAGACAAAAGCTCTGCTGAAGGTGGTCACTGGCATTGGTCCTGGTGCATGCATCAAATTCTAATTCAATAATAGTCACTCAAAACTAATGCAGACCCGAGAGCCAGAAATGCAAACAGCCAGATTTCAAACTCAAGGCCCTTCTTGCCTTCACTGACTGCACTGAGAAGAAAAAAAAAGAAAAAAACAAAACCCAGAAAAAAGAAAAAAACCCAAACTCAAAAAACCACAAAAACACCCCAAAAAACACAGAACCACAAGCCAATGGAAGTTTACTAAAGAACCATTTCCTGACAGAAGAGGAGAGAGGGGCGTGAAATGCAAAACCAAGGTATTTTATAACTTGAGACTAAACCAAAAAAAGAAGAATTTCATCACTTCCACCAATTTAAGCTCCAGTCAGAAGAGAATCAGTCACAGCCCAGAGCAGCACGGACCTGGGTAGCCATTCTGTCTCCCAAGAGTGCCAAGTGCTCGGCAAAACACCAATTACGCCAGCACAAGCCACAGAGCCAGAGGACACAGGTCCCTCACAAGTGACACCCACGAGGATCACTAAGCAGAAACGCAACTGCAAGCGACAATTCCGTTCCACATGGCCACAGATCCTGCTCTGGGAGAGCATCTGCTCTGCCTTCTGGGGGCTGCGATCGGGCTGCTGAGACAACGCCACATATGTGCGGTCACCGGCTATCACTAACCAGACTTATACCCACAGGCAGAAAAACTTCTGCTCCTCACAATTTCCCATGGTATCAGAGCGGCAGGTTGGTAGCAAACAGCTGTTCCAGAGCACCGACGGCCACTGGGACAGAAGACAGACTGGGGAAACCTCACTGCCATGGCCACTAGCCCACAGAGATCTCACCCACAGTGCCGGCAGAGAAAGCAAAGGAGGATTTTGTACATTTCTAGGGAACGGGTCACCGGAGCCCGGAGCGAAGCACCACCTTCAGGCGCCCCTTGCCCTTCCACGCGCTCAGCTCGTGAGAACAACGCATCGTGGTGACCCACTTAACACCTCGACTTGGGCGCGTGATGCCAGCGAAGAGCAGGCCGAGCCCGTGATCTTTACACTCAGCCCTGCAGACCAATTAGTCATTAATAAGAGTCTGGCCCAGAGCAGGCGGGGGCACATGATCGCGTTCTCATGGCATTAGTCAGCGGACGGAGCGATACGGGTTCCTTCACCAGGACACCGGCTCCAACGGGAGGAACATGATGCAGCATAAAAGCAGAGTGGTATGAGCAGACAACGCATGATCCTGCATAAAGGCAATCCACTTAGCAACGTTCAACTCGCCTCACCAGCAAAATGTGTTTGCTACCGGACTGGCATTTTGCTCTATGGGAGAGTCAGGCTCTTAATGTGGTTCTCAGTGCCCTAAAGCTGGCTTTACTGTATCCTCCAACCACAGCCAAGAGTGCAGAACCCAACTGCTGAACAGGCAACTCCCAAGTTTTAACAAGACTGTCCTCTACGTGACATCCATTTAAGGGCAGCTCAAAATAGACTTATTCATATCAGCCTAAAACAAGACTGCAAAGGAAACAGCAACCCGAGAGCTGAAAAGTAATTTCTTGCCAGAAAGCGCTCACTGCTACTTCTTCTTCTAAACTCCTTCCTTGTGACCCATCAACGTTGTCCGGAACAACTTGTGGGACAAAACTGGTAGGAACACAGCGATGCCGATAAGCAGCACTGTTGCACGACGTCCTGTGTCCTCCAAAGTAACCTGAACACCAATATAATGACTACTGAGCTTGGACAGAACACCAAGCAGACTTCTGCAGAAGGAGAGAAAATGAGATTTTAGCATCAGTCTTTCTTTCAGACAGTGTCTGGAAAACTTCATCTGCTCTAGGAATGGACTAAGAAAAAAGTCCTTCTTCTGGATAGAGAAAACCTAAAAGATTAAGATCACTTCCATCTTCCTTTACCAGAAGAAGGCTACTCACTCCCATCTACCGCCACTTACACAAGTTTGTCACTGGAATGAGCTCCTCTCCCTGCATGGCAGTTGGCTCCCTCTGACTCCCAGATCATTAGTCCATAAACATGAACTTCCCAGGCATTCCTCAAATGTTCTCTTCATATTTCCCATATGCCTGCACAACTCAGCCTTTTACCCATTAGGGTTTCAAACCATAGCATTTTAACATGAGCAAGCACTATAAAAAGCATTTTATACGTCCCGCATTCTCTATCCTCTTCTTCCAGAACTCTGTAAAGCAAGAGTTGCTACTTCTGTTTTAGGAACTATAAATTCAAAGGCATCCTCAAGAACCACAGCTGATACAACACGCTGTGCTGCTTTGCCTAGGGTACAGCTAATTTTCTTCTCAGTATCTGGTATGGGGCTAGGGGTTGAATTTGTGCTGGGAACAGTGGTGGGAATTCATGAATGTTGTAGTTACTGCTGCGGCAGTGAGCAAGGGGGGGTGCAGTGCTTGGCTGCCAGTTGAAGTGAAATCAGGACAGTCCTTTTTGGCGTCCAGTGCGGGGCACAAAGGGTTCAAAATAATGGCAGATTTCACTAGAACGTGCTAGTGGAATTCACAGCTGTCAGAGCCCTATGGATACTGATCAGCAGGCTCCTGTCTTGCCATGGGCACGCTTGCCTGGCTGCATGTGGTACCTAGAGCTCGTCAGGGGAGGCTTTTCCTTTCGGTGCTCACCGTGGTGCTCATCAGGCCGCTCCGCTGGGCCTGGGAATGCTCTGATAACGGCAACGACGACGTGCCCGGGCTGGCGGGGGGCCAGCACAGGGCTACTGCGCTGCTGTCCTGGGGAGGCTGAAACTCCAGTGGGAGCTTGAGTCCATGGGCTGTGACCCGTGGATGACACCCCGAAGGGTAACTCTGGGCTGGAGAAGGTACATCTCAAAGTATCGGCCGGGCTCATGCTGCAGCAGGTACACCTTGAAGCATCAGTGGCCATGCAGGAGGTCATGCTGGAGCACCTCCCAGCTCGTGTTGATCACCCACCGTCTGCCTTCATCCTCCTTTCCACATGCATCTGCCTAAAACACTGGAGGCAGCCATTCTTTCAGAAGAAGCCTCGAGAAAACAACTTTCTGTGACAGGCCTGAAATGGTTTGCTTTGGTAAGAGATATTCATAAAAGCACAACAGGATATAGCAGCTTTTACACTCCTTTTTTAAGCTGTCAGGGCTACCACAGCTGAACCCAGACACAGTCATTAATCACACATTTCTTGGAGACACCTGTTAACAAAGAACGGCTTTATGCCCAGCACCTAATTGCAACACGGCTGTTTAAAGGTAAACGGGAAATGGGCTATGGTAATATTAAATCCCAGTTATCTGCATCCATTATCTTGCATTTTTTTATTGTTAAGCGGAATGACTGGTCTGGGAACAGAGCCAGAAAAGTTGGGTTGATACCACAGTTCAGGACTTCATAGATATTTCTGAGAATTACAAGTTAAGGGTCACATCCAGAACCGAACTGACCTCTCCAGCAAAACCCACAGGTACCTTCACTGTGTCACAAGTCAAGCCTTTCCAGGAAACAGAGCTGTTGGCAACCCAAGGCATTACTGGACCAGGAATACTTCATGCAAAGGTGTCCTGTTCATCATTTAAAATTAAAAAGGCAGAAACAGGTTCGTTCAAGAAGCGTGGCTTCATTTGTAGAAAAGTTATTACAGAAACTTTTAGAGTTCACGGGAATCTCTACACTCCCATATTTCTGAAGATTCAGGGGACATCCAGGTTACTTGCTGGGAGAGACATTTTGAGCATGATGAGCTTAAGTTGTTTTTTCACTGCTTTTTAACAAATTAAGTGGCATAGCTAATGTTCAGTGAACTGGGCTCTTCCAGCTTGATCTTTAATTTGAGTAATTATTTTAAAAGCTGGAGACACGATCTCCCTTTACTCAGTCTCTGGAGAGGATTCTGACACTGGAAGACACAGTCGGGGTTTTTACACAGGGTTGTTTTGCAGCATATTCCCTTTCAACAGAATTTATACGCTGTATTCCTGGCAAAGGGAAGAGATCTGTGATCCAAGCAAAACTTCAGAAATACGGAGGTTTTCCTTTTGCAGCAATTCCTGCCATTTCACTGTTTTGTTCACAGGTCCAGAGTGTCCATCCCAGGTTAAATTACAGTACAAGGATGGCAGTTAGCTGCCCACTCCAAGTTCTACTGCAAATAGGAATAAGCCATGAAACTGAGCAGCCAGAGCATCCTGGCTGGAGCTCGGTGCCCACAACAGCCGAGGAAGGGCGCCTGGGCTTGCCTTGCCAACAAAGCACGGGCCTAAGCCCACGCTCGAGCCCAGGCTTGCTCGCATTCCTTCCATGCTAGCAGCCTCTCGGGCTGAACTTCAGAGCACTGCCAAGGTGGCAACACAGAGCCCAGCAGACCCAAAGATCAGCAAGGTCCCATGTACAAGCCAGAACCCTCCAGAGTGTCATGGCTGGAACCGCACACCCGCCTCATCAGGCACAGTGCAAAACCTCTTCCCCAGGCACAGGAAAGCCCAGTGTACACCGAAGGCCTTCTCCAAGCTTGTGTGACACGCAAAGAGTACGTCATGGGAGACAGCCTGTCTTTTCTTCTAAAGCCCAACTTCGGTATAGAAATTGATCATTCACCATTGATTAAAACAAGAGAAGAAAACTCTCTTATCCCGAGTGAGAAGCATTTACACAGTTACAGGGAATCGTTGCATATATCACATTCCAGTAGAAGCAGTCCTTGCTCTTAGGCAGCAATAATCTCCTTTCCATGCACATTCCGGTGATGCGCCAATAAAACAGAGACACAAACCCACCCTGAAATGGAGAGCATTTTGATATCTATTCAAGGCATTTTTTCCAAAAATTCAGTGATGTCATCTGACAGGTGAACTGGGACTGAAAAGACAAGCTAAGCAGGTGGACAAATAATGGCTGTAGGTTCGTATCAACTCTACCCTAAATCAATATTCTATTCTACAGCCTCTCTCTAACACCACCCTTCGAGTGCCTATCAAAGATGCACTCAAGACTTTGCACTGGTCTTTCACTGATTTCCAACCCCACCCTGCAAGCAGGTCATGGCTGCAATCCAGACTTTGTCCCTGCACCCCTCTGGCCCCACTTGATGAATTCTCCCCACACACTGTCCTATCTCAGCACGCATTTCTTCCGCTCGAACTACTCATGCAGGACTCACCCCAGCATGGCACTTCAGCGTGGCCTTAAAGGCCAATGAGTTGAATTGCCTCAAGGCCAGAAGTCACTTGGGCTGAAGTGTTTAGTGGGACTAAGGCAAGAGCTCCACATTTCCAACATTTCTCGCTGCACTGATACAGGTGTTCCTGCACTGAAACTCCATCATCAGCACTACAAACACGTCCGGCACCGTTTCCATGGAACGCCACACGAACACTTCTGCTGGGACAATACTGCTCAAAACCCCGTTACTGCTCACCTAAGAGATCATGAGATGTCAAACAGTGGATGTGGAACACTCCCACGGCACCACACACCGGCTTGCTGTGCCATCGAGGCTCTGGAACGGAGCTTTGCTGGGGACACATCAGAACAAAGCCCCATCTATTTTTCCCTGGGGATGATTGTTCCTGCCCAGAAGGACACACAGGAGGCTCTGTTGAGCAGGGCTGCTGTCTTGAGTCGTGCTCTGTGTCTGCTGAATGCACAAAGTGTCAGCCAGGGAAGTGACCTCAGACTAGACAAATTTAACAAGAATTTAGGTAACATCCGCTTCAAGATGACCACATTTGCCAACTCTGAGACCTAAGCAAAATGTGCAGGTCCAAGTCCTGTGTATAAGAAATACACTTCAATTCCAGCACAACAGACAGGTCTGATGTGCTTAAATGCCATTTTTCCTTGAGCTACCGAGCAACTATTTCCCAACTTCATTCTAAACAATCTCATATTTAGCAGCCTTGATGAAAAGACCTTTACGCTTACGTCGAAGGGCTGACAATGTGTCTGAAGTGTTATACAGTCACTGGTACAATAAAAGCAGTTAACTTTTGCAACCTTCTGTTCAAGGCTAAGAGTTGAACTGAGTTCAGTAATCCTTTAAGATGTGATTAAAATGAAGTAAAAATTTATTTTAAAAACTTAAGGGGAAAAATACCATCACCTTCAAGTTGCACACACATTGAAAAAGAAACACAAGTTCTGTTTCTGCACCTACTGTACAAAATACAGAAAACTGAAAAATTTTAGTAAAGATGAGTAGTTGGCACACAAGACTTTAGCTGTCATCTCTGACTTCAGATTACACATCTGCATAGCCATCAAAATCAAAGCATTTGCATGTTTTGCTCAGAAAAAGTAGCAGAAAAAGACAGAACACGCCACAGGAACAAATCCTAAGTGAAAAAGGCCAAAAATTTGTTGCCCTTGCAAACCCACCAGGACTTCTTGCATAATACCAGCTCATTGTGATAACTTGCAAAAGGAAGTAAAATTCAATCTCCCCTGGGCAACAATCACATCAAATATCAGCCTGTTTCGTTAACTTCTCAGATGAGCAGCAGTCACCTCGCAGAGGTCAAAAGAAGAGGCACCATTCCCACCATGGTCCCATAGTTCTGTACAATTTATATATTATATATAAGTGTATTATTAATAATAATATATTACTAATTAGAATAAAATGAAATAGCTTTTATAATTATCATTAATAACAGAAAGAAGTGATTTGAGTAATCCTCAGCCTTAAAAGAAGTCATGGAACAATTCCCACCACCAAGTTCTTCAACTCACTCTGGGATGCCAGAAGTATGGATCAATACTTATGGAAGGACAGTTAAGGCTTATTTCAAGGCAGAATTAATACAGAGTATTTAGCAAGTATTTGTTATATGGTAGCAAAACAGAAATATGATCCTGGTCGCCTATAAAGGTAGTTATATAACAGAGCTAGGATTTGAAACACTTGGAAAATTCTCTTTTCCCACTAAAAGGATTTCCTTAGGAGTAGTAAATATATAGATCAACCATATTCTCTCTCTCCATACATATTTATATATACATAAATAATTAAATCTAGTTTAAATCCCCCCTCAGTCTCTGTTTTACTTTGGCAGCAGAACGAGATCTCCTAAAAGCACACGTTTCTGGAATTCAGATGCCGAAAGTTCCTTTGCACGACAAATTCAAATGATTCTGATATTGGTGACGTGGGATCAGCTCTTCTGATTTTTCTGGTGAGAAAATCAGATAAAACCAGGGCAGTTTGCAATTTCCTCTGCTGTGCTCAGAAGGCTCAGCCGTACTCCAACAGCATGGATCTACATGCCTCTTGAATTTGGACCAAAATCCACTGTTCCAAATCAAACCGAACACCAAGAACTGAGATGAAGTTTTCTCTGATTTTCAAATGTCTCATAAAACTCCATGCAGCTTCACCACACTGACAGTCCCTGTGGCAAATTCAAATATGTTCCTTATGTGAAAAACTCATAATTGTGGGACAGTAATTCAAAGACATTTTTATCTCTTCAGTTAATGTAATTAGGCCATTGAAAAACAAGAGCTCTGCAGCTTTTTACTTATACCACGCACTGTTTTATCACCCAATTATGGGCACAGTAATTGTCTCTGACACTGTCCAACAGCAATAAAAAGCATTCCTGCCACAAACTGCGCACAATCCTGAGCAAACTCAGGAGAAACAAGATGCTACAGCGACTCAAAGTTCAAGGGTAGGGGGGCAGAAGCCTTGCTTTGAGCGGTTGTGGGAATTCACTGCAACCTCGACCATTTGATGGCTGTATTTTCAAGCCACACAGCGAAGAGCTTTCTTAACAGAGTTAAGACAACGACCTCTGCCTCCCCATGCAAGTCCTTGTGTTTTGAGGGATCACGAAATAGGAGCTTTCCTTCCACCAGACACAGCACAATGACACAGAGACGCGGTCCTTTATCAATATTAACCATAAACTGCTCTTAACTGGCTTTTCAAAGAGCACTCCCCGCTTCTGAGCTTTCTAAGTGGATTTGAAGCCGGAAGCAGCTAATTGACTTGGAACGAGGAGTTATCAGAACCCTTTTAATTTGCTCAAAGCAAGAGTTCAAATTCTAAACCTAATGCACACACAAAATACATGTGAGGGGAGTCGCTGGAGCGTGACAAGGATGCTCTCACACTGGGGCCACAAAGGCATCTCACCAGCACTGAGGGACCCAGTGGTGCCACAGCACCGGAGCCGGAGCGCCGCGAACGCCGCCTGCAACAAGGCACCTTCAAACCCTCCTTCAAAGTCCTCCAGTGCTCCCAGCCCATAGGAAGGAATTGGTGCACAAACCAGTAAAAGCCAGGCTATTTTGATACGCATGTGTGTAACAACGTCATGGCATAAAATCCAAACAATTAAATTAAAGAAGAGAAATGGGGTTACTAGCAAGTCTGCACTAACAGATGGCACGTACACACACAGGAGCATCACCTGCCGTACCCACAGAGCCCGTTTTTGGGCACCCACCTCCCAAAACAGCACATTTCCCCCACTACTTCCTTTTTCAAAGCAACACCTTTGCGACTGCATTTTTCCGGCAAGGCGGCACCTCCGACTGCAAATAGCTGTCTGCACTCTTACTGGCCGAAAAATAAGGACAGTTTTTCTCTTTACTCTCTCACGCAGCAATTTTCCTTCACAACCTTCCCAAAACACCTTCCAGCTCATTATTTATTACAGCTGTCCAGGGTGGCAGCATTAGAAAACCTTCAGCCAGAGACACACTCAGCTCCTCCACCCTCTCTGATAAGCAGGTAGATGTGAAAACAAAAGGAATTATAGATTTTTCCTTCTCATGGGGATGTTTTTCTTTGAACGGCACTCTGTGCATAAATGCAACCTTTTCTTATCAGCGTAAGACATCGGTAACGGAAGCATTTACCCTACACCTAGCACATTTTAAAAGCTCCTTTTAAAAACCTGCTGTGAGTGATACTACAAGACAGCACCAGTATATGAGGCTGTTTTCTGGCTGCAGAGGAGTTTCAAGATGTAAAATCGTGACATGGAATTTTAAGGGAAAAACCTGCACAGTTCTGAGCTGCAGAAAATCGTGCTGGACCTTACTGGGAGCAGACCGGATGAGTGCAGGGTGTTACCTTGCCAGGAATGCCCTGTGCACACAAATGAAAGCTTCATCCCTCCTCTCCAGAAGAGGAGAAAAAAAAAAAATCCATAATTCCTTCTCACCCCACCACTACCCCTTGCTCCCCACTCATCCGAGGTCAGCAGTCACTGCTCTACACTTGCCAGTCCCTTGAAATCATGGGAATGGAGCTTCCTAAAGTCCAGCCACTGCTTTTAAAAATGTGAAATTCATGCTCAGCAGGAGTGAAGGATAAGTTACAAGCAAATCCTCCTAATTTTTTTTGCAACCTGAAAGTCTGTGTTTCCTTCCTAGGAAGCTGAAGCAGCATCCCTGCAGATTGCACTAACATTTGCCCTTCAGATCCCACTGACCCTTAGCAGCAGGTGAAGTTGATGAGAGCTAAAATCACCAGCTGAAACCAGGCCTTGCAAAACTGTTCCATCATCCAATCCAGGAGTCACCAGACAAAGTCTTTGAGCATGGAATGGCAGTTCAGGAAAGGAAGGGCACGGACCAGGAGAGATCAGTTCATGTACGTGCTCTGAGCAAGCAGAGACGCAAACAGTCCCGTTTAATCATCCAGCACAGGACTGGAAATTGTAAGAACAAAATGAAGTCTCTCATTCAAGAGTTGCAGGGGTTTCGGAGCCTGAAAGTTGTTTTGATCAGGGCGCCTCTATACCTTGCTCTTTATGCGCAACTTCCTACTGATCTGAACCAAATTCAGATCTAGGTGGATTCCTGCAGCCTATCACACCAGCACTTAGCAGCATATTCTGTCCCACACACAACTCTGCACATTTTGTTAACTCCAACTAGTAAAGTTTCTTTTTTTTTTTTTTTTTTTAACAGAAAATATGTACATTATAGGAACAACCAGAACAAAGCCCCTAAGCAGCTGGGAGCTCACGCACAAAGTCACGTTCAGACGCACAGTAACTGCACCTCTCTGACACAAAAGGAGCAAGTACCTATATATAGCACATGGAGCAGTCCTCCGACGGAGCTGTTACTGCTCGGATCTGCCCCAGGGCCCGACCTTGCTCCTTACGCACCCAACTTTACTAACAGGAGCGGCTTTGCGGAACGACTCCACGGAGCTCCCGCCGCGAGCCCCCGATCGCCGCGAGTCCCCCATCCCCGCTCTCCCGGGAGAGCCCGGTGCCTTTTTCCACGTCGTGGGAGCTCCCTGCACATCCAAGCGCTCCTCCTGAACGCGAGTGCTAAAGGGATGAGCTCCGAACAAAAGAAAAGTCCATTAGTAAGTAACGTTGTAAAGAAAAAGGAACAAGCCTAATGGTTAAATCCTCGTTTCCCCGTGTGCTCTCGCTCTGGATGGCAGCGCTTCACAGGAAGCACAGAAAGGGCAAACAAACAGCCAAGAGCTGGTGTTGGATAATAAAACACTCCATACGACCATATACCAGGCGGAAAACTGGAAATCTGGGAAAGACGAGGCTGCCTATCCAGCAGCTGCTAACAACTCATTGAAGATGAACTGAAACGGTTCAAAAAAAAGTTTTCGAACACCATAAATCGTTTTTAAAGTTGGCTCCAGCAGAGCTGGGCACCGAAAAAGATACCAAGGAGGGAGAAACGTACCCCGGCGTTTCCACCCCCGCTCCAGCTCACTCACCTCCGGGGCTCGGGCTTGCGGCGCTCCTCCAGCTTGGCGGCGGGCGGGGGCTGCGGGGCAGCCGGGGCGGTGGGAAGGCGCTGCGGACGGGCTGCGGGCGGGCTCAGCGGGGCATGGCGGCGGCCCTACACCTGCCCCTCGGTGTCCGTGGCCGTGTCCGTGCGGGTGAGCGCCCGCGGCAACCTGAGCGAGCGGCGCGGCTGTGCTGGCGGCGCCGGCCTGGCCCGCATTTAAAGCCGCCGGCGGGCTCGGCCGTCCCCTCACCCGCTCCCATCCCGGCCCGTCCCGTCCCATCCCATCCCCGGCCGCCGCTCGGCGTCACGGGGCCCGGGGCGGGGAGCCCGGAGGAGGAGTCTGAGAGCCGGGGCTGCGGTTCCCCGCCCCGAGCTCCGAGCCGCGTCGGGGCAGGTGCGGACTTCCACGGCCGGAGCCGGAGGGCAGGGGCGGCCGCGGGACTCACACACACCCCCCCCCCCCCCCCCCCCCCCC
>VZTH01018021.1:121692-166472 GCA_013397815.1 Aleadryas rufinucha
GCCGGCTGCGAGTGGTCCTGGCCTTGGCCACCCGCTGCCTCAGGCCGGGAGATGCCATCGCCCCGACGAGGGGGAATGCGTTCCCTGGGACCGGCGCGGGTGGCACCGCCGGAGTACTGCCGCGGGCTGCCCACGGCTGCTGGGAGCCTGTCCCACTCCCACGGCAGGTTCCCTGCCACTGGAAACGCGCGACCCATGGCGCTTCTGGGCCAAAAGCACATAGCACAGAAAAAAACCCAACCAAACAGAACCCAACCAAACAAAAACCTCAAAAACTTTAAAAATCCAACAACAACAAATCCAGGAAAAATACACAAACCATCATTTAGTCAGTTCATTTTAATTTTCCAAGGAAGTAGTACCTTACGTGTTGCTTCTCCTTAGCTTCGAGCATGGCGAGGCTCACCTTGCTTGCCAGCCTAGTCCTAGTTCCTCCTCTCTCTCCTACACACACACTTCTATGGACACTAATCACCCTTCCAAAGGTTCCCTCCAGAGTGATGTTGGACAAGAGAAGCAGTGCCAATACCCCACATCTTGTTCAGTCAGCTGTAGCTCCTGCGCTCAGCTTGACCGTCCAGGCCAAGGTGACGAGATCCATAAAATATTTTTGAACCACGGAGCTCTGCGAACGGCTCACAAGGAACATGGCAGAACAGCAATCCATCACGGGAAGTACACCGACTCTCAGGGGAACAAAGGAGGCTATTGTAGCTCCTTAGGGGGAAAACTCCCCTTCTTCAGCAAGGTTTATGATTACCACGCAGCAACTGCCCCTTCAGCTGCTCCTCAGCTACCAAGCTCCACTTTTGTCACCCATCCAAACTCTGTACTAGGGAATAATATGCAATCCATTGGCCAGGCAAAAAAAGCAGCAGCAACAGAAACCACAACACTTGCAGAGCGGAGCGAGAGCTCTGCAGAAGGATCTCCCTGCCAAATTCCTCCTCTCCTTTCTGCTGCTGCCACCCCTGTGCTGTCCCCAGACACTGAGAACACACAATTGGCTTTAAGTCACTGTCCCCTCATGCTGTTTAGTGTTTTCCTGAAAGATCTCAGAGCCGCAGTCTGCACATGAATGGGTCAGGACTTGGGCTCCTCTCTTCCCTTTAATAAATCCAGTTCTTTAAAAACCTGTTTTTCAACAGCCAGTGAGTTTCCAGCGGGCACAGCGCTGACTCCCATCGCTTACAACTATACTTCATTTCAATTAATGACAGTCCCTGTGTTAACAAAAGCAGAGCACCGCATCAGTTGAGAAGCTTTGTACACTTGAGTCCTAACCCAAATAACTGTACATCCTCCCTCTTCCAAAGGCTCCAATGCAAGAACTGCTCTCTCCATGCCCTAAATCCCTAATGATGTGCCAGTTAGTCCGTACCTTCGCTTCACTTTATTTTTAAATAAACTAGGGAGCTCCTGAAGAAAAGACACATCAGCTACTCGAGAAAACTGCTGTTGCTTTTTGCCACTTAGATTACTCATGGGGGTTTTGGGATTCCCCCCAAGCATTGTGATCCCTCAATGAAAGCACCTCACAGATGCTTCTCAGCAGCCGGCTCTTAGCCCGCTATTTCAGTAACAAACCTAAATAACTCCTGTACCAATTCCAGCTCCTCACAATTCACTGTAACTTCAAATACTGTCACTTTAAACCTGTGCATTGAATTTTCTGGCTAAAAAAAATGTTTTGTCATCAGGATGCATGATTCCAAGTCAGTCTTTAAATATAACATTGCTGCATTTAATCATCTAAAATGCTACCAGAGCCATTTCCAGAAGTCCTTAAATCAAGAGCCAGGGCAGTTGTCTCGACCAAGTTTGAAAATGAGTACACTCTCTGTGCAGAGAAACACCCGAGCAAAGTGCACTAATAATCCTGTCATTGTGACTGACAAAATAAAACCCCGTGGCTAGAGCAGACTTGTCCGACGTGTGTGTATTTATGTACCTTTTGGCACTGCTTACACGCCTCGGCTCGTACGTTCCCCTTCCAAACCTCCCCAGCCATTTCCAACACTTTCTCTGCTGGATTTAATAACCAGAGAGGAGCTCGTCACTCAGGACGACAGCCTGCTGGCTTTCCCCTCACTGCACAGGCCACAGAGAAGCACTTGGACTCAGGAAGACTTGGACTGTTTGAACCCGCCTTTCAAGCCCGCTGGCTTCAGCCCTGCTCAGAAAGCTTTGCTGAGGGAACGCGGTGCCGACGGCCTTCACCAACACGCCAGCCGAGGCAGTGCCTCAACGGGGCACAGGACAGGATAGCGCCTCCACCAAAACGCCTGCTGCTGTACAAGAATTACTGCTCTGCCTTCTCACCCAGCGCACACACATCTTCCTCACTCAGCTAACTCGGGAACTCGTTCTCCAGCGAGGTCGCGCAAGGTATCACTGTCAATGACAGCGCCTGACATGCGTATGGATAATGAGAACAGGCAAAGTTCTGATGGTAAAGATTAGAGAACACATACGTGCGCATGCTCGCTGGAACTGGTAGGGTAAAACTTTCCCTGTGGGCAGGTTATTCCATAAATATATCTTGCAGCATTTCTGGTAGATTCCTCGGAAGCTGCTCATGCTGACCGCAGCATTGTCAGTCAGAGGCAATGCTGAATGAGATGGAAACTGGCAGCTCCTGCACTTCCAGGGGTTTGTGCAGACTACCCAGTGATAAAATATTTGCGTTGGATTAAGTCAGAAGTAATTGAGCCTAAGTCAGGAAGTTTCAGAGGATAAAAAGATTTCAATGGAAGGACCTAGATGCAGAGAGACCGCAGCTGTACTTATCACAGAGGCCTTCCGTATCTTTTCCTTGGGTGACAAACGTCAGTGCCAAGTCATCATGACAAAAGCGGCTCACCCTGAAAACACCTGTGCACGCAGCAAATCCTTTTTACACCAACCAAATCCCTCATGCACGTTTTCAGGACTCAATCCTTGATCACAGCTATTCCTTGTGACCTTGAGGTGTTGAGGGTTTTTTGGTCTGTTTTACATAGACATGGGTATTGCAGCCGTTTTAGCTGCTGAACTCAACAAATTCCTGCCCTGCATTCCATAGTATTACAGCTGAATTAGTACAATAGGACTGATTTCCAAGGGAACCACAAAAAGCAACTCTGTAGCTCTCAGATTTGTATTCAAGTCACCAAGAATCAGGACTCGTCTGTCCTTTGCATCCACTTCCCAAGAAATCGAGACAGAACGTGGCGTCTCAGCAAGCACTCCCTGGCAGCTGATTAGTAAAGGTCTAAGGTGAGCCGACCCATTGCCTTTGGAAACTTGATTATGAGTAGGCCCCGCCTTTTCCAGCAGTCCTGCCTCAGTTAGCAGTGAAAACAACATGCAGCGGGGTGCAGGCTCCATAAGAGTACCTGCTCAGCCCTGCCTGCCCACTCCCTGGGAAACCACTGCAGGGCCCTTGGAAGAAAAACTGCCGAATTCCCACTGACTTCCCCTGCCCTGGCTCACTCTTTTGGAAGAGGCAGAAACAGGAGGTGCTGAAAAACATTCAGCTGCGGTAAAACAGAGCAGAACACTGGAGGGTTAAGGGGGTTTTTGTGAAGTGCTTGATGTGCTTCTCATGAATAATGCACCGTGTCTGCTTGAGAGCAATGAGCCATCCTGGAGCACTTGGAGAGCCACTCAGGTCACAGCAGTTCCTTCATTCAGGGCACAAGGAGAAGAGCCACGGGGATTTCATCAGCTGGGGCCATTGCTTCTGGCACCTTCCAATCCCTCTGGTAGCTACTGAAAGCACTGAAAGCATGGCGTGTTCCCCTCAAGAGCTTAGAAAGCACAAGTTGTGTTCCAGTCCTCTGGGAAGCAACACGGGTTTGGGCTCTGCAGAGACCTGTGAGCAAGACTTGCCAGCCTCCTACCGACTTCCAGGACTGCATTCCCTAAAATGCTTACATCTCCTTGCAAAAACAGCCCTTATCTTTCCAGCAAGAGCAACTCCTCCAAGAGCACACCGAACTGCCACACCTCGCGCATCCCTCTCTGCCAGGAGCCCCGGAGCTGCTAGGGGCCCGGAGAGCGCAGGCCGGCAGCCGGCGGTGCTGCTCGGGGGCCCTCTGCTGGGAAGCACCCCTGCTTCCCTTCCCCCCTAGATCCGCAGGCAGCCCCAGGCGCAGCCCCCCGAGGGGATCAGCTGCCGGTGTCCCCCCGGCAGTGAGCATGGGGGCGGCTCGATGCCCCGGCCCCAGGGAGCAGCAGAGAAAGCTGGTTTCATACGCCTCAAGTTGTGTCCCGCTCCGTGCTACAGGGAATGAGGCCAAAGCAGCCTTTGGTCAGAGCCAAAAAGGCAGGGCTTTGCTAAAATAAAGAAAGTGTGTTTGTTCCTACACCCACAATACCCACCAGAGCATAGGATGCTGAAACACACACTTCCACCACCTCCAGCTGTTGGGACACTGGGACAACAACTACTCCTCCTCTCTGGAAGGAGAGGGCTAAGGAAGCAGCCCAGCTGACTGAAGCACTTCTGTGCTCTCAAACACGTTGCGTGCTCTCTGCTTCAGAGCGAGTTCAGACAAAAAGCAGGCCAGAAGCGACAGAGATCCTTTCACTTCTCAGGGTAGGAGGGAAATCCAAGGCTGAAGTCAAGCCCCTTGAGCACAAGGCTCGTTGTATCCACATAAAAACGGGGTACAGACCTGATAGGGGTGATATGGGTGGGCTGCAAATGGGACGAGCGGTATTTACATCAGGAGGATTTCTTCTTTTCCCAGTTTTTCCCCAGCTGTCATTTTGGTGAGTTTCTTTCTCTTCCTCATTCCTCAGCTATTGGCATCCTGGGCCAAAAAAAAAAGCCACCAAGGAAGCTCAGAGGGATAGGCCAACAAGCCCTTCAGCCCCTTTTGTAGAGCACCTGTACTGCGGTCCAGACCAATTCTTCTGCGAAGCGAATCCTTACAGAGTAACAACCACCATCTTCATCAAAATCCTCCTCGCCTCCTGCGCACCAGCTCAGGAAGGCTTCTAATATTTTATCACTGACTGGAAGGACGTGGAGGAATCTCACCCACTCTCAGTGGAGGGCCAAGTCCAACAACATGACTAGTACAGACAAAAATGACAACTTACTTGGATTTCTACTGCCAAAACACCGCAGCCCTCAGGCAACCTTCTTACCCTCTGGTTGCAGATAACTTCCCACAAGCAGATGGTGGCAGGCATCAGGATTAGAGATGCTTTCCCTGATGTACACTGCTTCCTGCCTGCTTCTCTAAAATTGAACCCTTGCCTCTACAACTCTGAGAGCATCTGCTCTTGAGCATCCAATATCCTGAAGGAAAGAGTAACTTGAATGGCAGGTCATTCAAGCCTCTTAATTCAATACTACATCTTTTCCTGATGCTAAAAAATGCCATCTGGGACACCTCCACAGGGCTTTGGATATGCCAAATGCCAACTGCAGGGAATCTGAAACACACCATCAGTAACACAGGTAAATCACCAACTTCTCTGCCTAATCCAACCATATACACACCTGAGCAGCCTTCTCACATCATGTCTCACAATGGATACCTTGGAAAAAAGCTATAAAACCACCACCATAGGAAACTACAGAGTAAATCCATGGGCATTTATATCGCTCAGCTCCAGACAACCTATCATTGATTGATTTACAGTGCCATTTAGGTTATTGTTCTTGGAACACTATTTTCCCCCTCACTTTGCCAATTTAAATAACAGATATTCATCTCAATACTTCTTATTTTTCTCAGTTCATCTCAGCTCTTTGCCTTTAACCATTTTCCTGTTGTGATAATACAGACTCTATTCCCAGTGAAAAATGTGTTTGCACTGGTCAGCTTCTCAAGTGTTGCCTGATCTTCCCTCTGCAGGCCCTCTTTTGATACGGAGAAAAAGGCTACCCAGGAGCGCCTGGTACTTACAATACAGTAACTCCATTGTATTTTCTCTTCTGTCATTTCATTTCTAAACTCCAGATAATTTTGAAGGAGGACACAATTTGTGATGCCACACACCAAAGGTTGGCTTGGTTTGTTGTTTCGGTTTTTTTTTTTTCCTTTGCCTAGGGCTTCAGCTTATTATCCCATTGTCTATCCTGGGTCATCAGAAATGTTTTCTTTTCTTTTCAAATAATTAAACAGCAGCATCATTCACTGCTTTGGATTTTCACATCTCTTGTTCTGTCTCTCATCTTTTATATCAACATTTCCTAAACAAAACATTGAAAACCAAACATTGGCAAGTCACATTTAGCCAGAAATTTGTACTCTATAAATAAAGCTTTGAGGACTTAATGACTTTTAAATTATTTGTTAGGTAATTCCAGCAGAAACAGTCTAGTTTAGAGCAAACAACAGTTCCCTGGGAGCACATGTAACTCCAAAAGGGCTTTGCCGCTTTAGGGCAGTCTGAAGAGCAAAGCGTTCTAGGAAAAAAAAATCTGAGTGGAAGTGAAACTGGAGAAATGTGTTGTCCAAGCCAAAACAAGGCCAAAAAAATAAGGAAAAAGCACCCCTGAAAGCTGGCTACTCTTTCAGTGTTCTTTCCAACTCTGCAGCCTTCTGCTGCAGCAGCTCCTGCAAGCGCTGGCAGATGAGGAACACCCCCAGCATGTAGCCCCAGATCTTTGAGAGTCATCCCAAAGAAAGGGAGAAGCAACCTGAGCTGAAACCTTGCAGAAGCCACGTACTACACTGAAAAACCTTTGGATAGATACCTGTAGGTATGAAAACCTTCCCTGTCCAGCCCTGTCAGATATCCAGCAATCTCATCTAGTGGAAGGTGTCCCTGCCCATGGCAGGGGGTTAGAATGAGATTACTTTTAAGGACCCTTCCAACCCAAAGCACTCTGTGATTCCATGATATTGAGAGTCGCTCCGCACATTCAGCGATTGTTAAAGCCGTGCATTTTATGTGAGACAGCAGCAGGAAGTTCGGAGGAGAAACCTGCCCACAAGACCCGTTGCTGAAACCACCTATTTAAATACCTCTCGTGGTTACCTCCAGCAGCAGTCCTTAGCGAAGGCTGCAGCCAACAACCCACATCCAAGCTCCTCCCCACAGGAAGGAGGCAATTTGGTGAGCAGAAGTTCAAGGCCAGGGAGTGCCTGGTGCTCTGGGAGCACTGGGAAGGGCAGGCAGTGGAACCTCAGGAACACTGACCTGCAAGAACAGCCACGAGGACCAAGCTGTCACATAGAAGAGATGAAATGTCTGACTGGCCTCAGCTTCTCCAGCTTTCCAGCAAGCAAAATAAACCCAAGGCATATCAGCTTAAGACTAACAGAAATTAAGGCACTGTGTGAAATAAAAATGTGCAGAAACAATATCTTCTGCCTTAAAAACTAATAAACTCAGGCTTCACCTCAACATTTGTGTAGCAACAGGAGACGACTGTCCTGAGACAACATCCCGCTCTGCGTGCTTTAGGGCTCGGGCATGGCGGAGCATTGACAGAAATTGGGGACAGCATGTTCTGGTGGAGCGTTTTAACAAAATATGAGTGCTGTCAAAGGGCAGGCTTTCATTTTATGCTTGAACAACTCCAGAATAAAATATTGCCTTTGGAGAATCTCACATATCATTTCATTAATACAAACACATGAGGACTATCTCCATTTCCCAAAGCCTTGAACTTTTGGCTATGTTTTCCCCCACACTCATGGTCCCACCTCAAAGCCCCCATCCATACTCACCAAGGCAGGGGACATCTCAAGGCACCTACAAGCTCATCCTATAAAGCCAGAGCATTCTCTTTCCAAGCTGTTATCTGCAGTGGAGCAGGTGAGAGCTGCTCTCCAGGGCATGATGTCTTCATGTACAGCCCTGTTTGTGGTGGGAAATGCAGCCTGGGGCACTGACATCCTTTGTTTCCCCAGTGCAGCAGAGGCAGCCTAATCCATGCTCAAGCACTGGTGGTTATCCCTAGGTCTACCATGTAACTATTCCAGGTGCCACCCCTGATACATGATAGGGACAGAGGCAGTGAGGACACCAATGCAGCAGAAGCTGGGGGACACTGCATTGCCATCCCTCAAGACAAGGTCTTCTGGCCTTTTCTTTCTCCTTTCCCACCTATCTTACTCTGTGAGGTTCAACTCCAGCTTCTCACATCAAGACTCCTCACCGAGTTGATGGGAAGATTCCAAGGGATATTAATTGCTGCTTGAAATCACTTCAAAGGACCTTTTTTCCATCTCGTATTAACAGCCGGAATGAGGAAATTGGTTTGGATTTCGTACTTACATCTGCTCCCCAAGTCTCTGCGCCTTTCAAAACCCCGTCTTAACCCAGGCCTCTTGCTATTAAGGGCTCCTACTCCATACAGGCACTCACACCCATCCCTTTCCATTTCCCCACAGATCTACAGCCCTGCGTTCCAATTGGCAGCCAGAGGTACCAGAAATAACCACAAGAAAGGCTGCCACGGAACCTCCAGCCAAGTTTTGAAAATCCAGGCACTTGATACAAGCCTCTACACTTAGAGGGCTTCAGCTGAAGGCAACCTGAACTCAGGCTCAAAAGGTTTTGTGTACCAGGGATCAAATATCAAAAAAATGTAAATGCAATTACCTTTTTTTTCCCCCCCATAAAATCATGCAGGATAACAGTTGTTCTACAAGGCTGTTAGTGCATACTTGTAACAGTCTGCTGCTGCTCCTGCCCCTCTGGTACTAGCTAATGGCTGCTTTTCATTCCTAAGT
Organism: Aleadryas rufinucha; assembly: GCA_013397815.1. Lineage (NCBI taxonomy): Eukaryota > Metazoa > Chordata > Aves > Passeriformes > Aleadryas > Aleadryas rufinucha. The sequence goes on from VZTH01018021.1 coordinate 130,380, forward strand.
GGTTCCCCCAGACCCCCCCTGCCAAAGTCTATGCTACAGTGATTTTGGAAACTGGGTCAAAATGCAATTACTACATTCCCATGCTTTGGGGTGGGGAATGAAAATAAAAGGAGGAAGAATGGCAAGAAGCAATGGCATTGGCAGCGAGCCAGCGCTGCGCTCCCCACCCTCTCACCTGTGCCGCAGCTCCGAGCACTCCCACAGCCGCTCCTGTTTCCCAGCACAGCTTCAGGGAAGTCCCAAGGCAGGGTATCCTGGGCAGACCCTGGCCACCCCTGCCCTCATGGCTGTGCTGGAGCTCGGGAGCAGGTGGAAGACGCAGCTGAGGATAGGGAAAAGACCCTGAACCGGGCAGCAACCCCTGCAGAGGACAAGCGGTCTCTACCCTGTGATCCTTGAGGAAAGCTGTAGCATCCAGATCAGCTCTCCACAGCTCTCCCCCAGGATGTCATTCCCCTCTTTTCCCTTACTGTAGCATCCAGATCAACTCTCCAAAGCTCTCCCCCAGGATGTCATTCCCCTCTTTTCCCTCACTGTAGCATAAGCAATATATTCCAGTACTTTGTTCCCCTGCTCCACTGCAAACATATTTCATGGGACAAGGGAAATATTTGTGTTTAGACATGCCCTTACTATTGTCACACTTAGAGCACAATCTATCATACCTTATCAAATTGCACATCTTCAGCATGCAGATGATTTGTGATGACACGTTTAGGAGGCTTTCCAGCATGGAAAAGGAATGACTCAAAGACTTATTTATGCCACATCTTCCCAACTAGGTCTTCCTGAGAAACACAGAGCCCATTATGCACATCCCCTGCCTTCCTCTGTCCCTCATTGCTCCTTGTACACACAGTTACCACAAACCAATTCCCTTTGCTGCTCCTCTCCTTGGCTTTGTTTTCCACAGTTCTCAGAATATCAGTTCCAACTCTGCAGCATTTGCTGGCTCTGCTCCCAATTAATAACTGCAGGTTAGAGTTGGGTCGTTATGGCTGCAGATTAACGCTGAAAAACATTCAACAGCTTCTGAGATACAGAGACACACACAACCTTTCTCTTCCTAACACGGAACGTGGTTTATCTTGCTATCCCAGTGTTCCAGGGAGATGTTATACCACTTATCTAAATGATTTAAACAGATCAAAAAGTTGGCTCTGCAAGAGCACCTGCCACTGACAAGAAGCCACAAGGCTGATGTTATCCGAGAAGTAACAGTATATGCTAGCACAGGCCAGACAGATCACACATGGGATAAAAAAAAGGAATTTTCATGAAATCACTCTGCCATCACCCCCATAGCAGCAATTAAGCAAGCAGGAACACACAGCAAAATGACAGGTTTCCACTGGATATCTGGATCCTTTCAGACTTGTTGCAAGGCACAGGATTGTGAAAACCCTAGAGCTGGCTTTCTGAGGACTCTCCAGTTCCTAAATTCTCTGGAAAGCTCTCCTGGTTACAATAACAGAACTGGTGCAAAAGACCTTGCACCTGAGAAGAGTCTTACACAGGTCATGACCCACATCAACAGGAAAAACTCTGTGAAATACCAGGTCTGGCACGGAGGGAAAAGGCAGAGCTATGATTTCAGACTGCAGATCATTGTACCCCTCCTGATTAATTCTGCCTCTCGGTGTCCCATCCCAAACCAGGCTGCCCAGACCTACCTCCAGTCCCTCCACAGATCCAGCTGTCCCATGGGTTCCTTGAGCAGGAGAACCAACTGCTCGCAGCAGCTCGCCTTCCACATTTGCTCCAGTTCAGAGCTGCAGAGCCCAGCAAGCGCTGTCCCACTTGGACGGACACTCCAACTCCAGGCCCGTATGACATTTACTATAAACCACTTCTTCCCGCCCCTCTGCCCCCCCAGTCAAAGGGATCAAAATAGTTTCCCCCCTGTGACATTTTGCTTCATTTGCCCGACAGGCTGTGGGAGCGTCTCCATTAAAGCCATCGAAAGCCAAGCAAGAGCAGCAATGCCCGCACCGTCGGGGTGAGCCCCGAAGCGGGGGCCACCCCGTGAACACCCAACCTTCCTGCTGCCGGCACAGAGGGCATGGGGTCCAGGACAAGCTGCAATATCCCACTACTACAATTTGCTCAGCAGATGCCATAGGTGTAAGGCGAGCCCTTCGCCCAGTGACGCTGTAAGTAATACGTGCTGGCTGCCTGTCTGTGGGCCAAACTGCCCATCTTGGGGCTGACCCTAGCACCTGACCCTTCACCCCGCTCACCTCAGCCCATCCCTCCCCTCCTGTGTTTTTCCTGGAAACGTGGGCCCTCCACAAGCCAGCCCCGTGTCCTGCTGCGTGCCCTCCCCACACCGCTGCCGTGGGACCCCACCTTGGGGCAGCGCGCACGGACGTGCGAGGACACGGCACGACCGCGGTCTCGTGTTTCAGCTCCGGGCTGCCAACAAGCAGAAGCAATAACGAGAAGGGAAAACTGCACACAGTTCCAGAGGAAGGCCAGATCACATCTGCCACCAAAAAGAACGAGCTGGCTTTGGGAGCCAGGATGTACATTTTCTTCATGTACAGAAGCACTGAAGACATTGGAGACCTGTGGTTCAGCGATGGACTCCACAGTGTTCCTCCCTTAGGGCACTTGGGTTACTCTTCATTGCACCTACACTTGCCCTCATCCTGGTTCTGAACCCAAAAACAAGGGCTTGACTACCCATTCAAAATGCAAGATATGCCTCCACAAAACCCGTATCTCGGACACTAAGATGGGTAAAATTTTCTAATTTATTAATTCTCCACAGCCAATTCTTTTGGTGCGTAGAGCACACCTAAATTCCAGTTCTACCTAAACCCCTCACATACCTTACTCAGCAGTTACAAGCAAACAGAGCACTTGTCTCCCTTTTCAAGGCAAACCTGTGAGAAAAAATACCAAACGCGAACGCCGTTCCCAAGGAAATCCCTTTCCCCCTCCATCTCAGACCCTGCGAGTCTCTGGGAAGGAATTAACTCGCAGCATGAACCAGCTCAGGTCACGAATGGCTGAAGCACTGGGTTTTGCCTTTCCCTTTGAAGTCCTGCGGCAGGCGTAGCTGTGGTAACGCCGCCGTCGGCTGCAGTGTTTGGCTACTCCTGCGCAGCGCTTGCCAGCACCCTGCTTTGCCCCAGAGCCTGCTGAGCTGCACAAAGAGGCTCACAGACAACCTCTGCTACCAAATGCTTCGGATGGAAGCAGACCAGGCACGTGGGGAGATGGTCTCACCCGTGATGTACAGGTACAAAGAGGAATGGACTTATTCCTCTGCCATCTTCCAGCATGGAAAAAACAAAACCAGTTTAACCCCACTTCGGTGCCTTTCCCATTTCCTTCTCATTCCAATGCACCTCCAGGCAATGGAAACTCATTATTAGCCTCCAGTTAAGCCTCAGAAGAGATTTTCCTTCTCTAATTAACTCTTCACAACACTCACTTTTTCCTGCTACCTTTTTGCTAGGACTTTTGGGAAACAAGTCTGAAAACATTTTAAGACATTATTGATTTAAGGAATAGTACTAAGTAATAGAAATGAGAATGGAAATAAATTGTAGAAATAAGATTCAGACCAGCACATTAAGTGTGCAGTGCAGGAAACTTAGCCTGGTTTTCGCCCCCTGAGTTATCCAAGGATAAAGTCCACAGGAAGATGTATTCTAATGTATACTGGTTCAGGAAAGAGAAACATGGCAGTGTTTTCATACCTGGTCCCAATGAAGTCAGTACTGCCAAGTTACGTGGGAACATACAAGTCTGATACACCTGCCCAGGTAATCACAGCCTGATAACCAGCCCGTCAGGTTATTCTGTTTTGTTGGTGTTTTTCCCTTTGGAAAGCTGGATTGCTATCCCCTTACATTAACTTGTATTTGGGAACAAAGCCAAAGCAATACCGCTCCTAGTCCAAGAACACTTAATGAAGAACTGAATCCTGTTCAATTCAAAGGCACAAGGTAGAAGAAAAGGATTGAAAAGACACAGAAGAAGAACACAGCAGAGTATCCAGCAGGTATGTCTCTTTTAAGGCTTAAGCATTTCAATACATTGGAAAGAACTTACTGCTGATGTCATTAAAACTCTGTTTGGAAGGGGCAATATTCCGAATTCATGGTGCAGCCATTGCAGAAACCAGGAGAATTTTAAATTCTTCAGCTCCATGGAAATTAATACCAGGTAGGGGAGGGTGATTTATAACAGACCAAGCTGTTTTTAACTGCTTGTTAAAATGTACATTTCTGGCTTCTACAGCTAGCACAGCTGTCCGGCAAGTAATGGGTCACACTGTGGCACTGAACACTTCAGATGTGCCCCTAAAGATAAGTTGCAGAAGGAGATGCAAAGGTTAAGTGAAAGACAATTCCTTCTCTGCAGAGCCTGCTTCCAGCACAGGACATACAAAACCTGCCCCTGTTCAGCACGGCACACGCCAGGTGCCAGGGAGTTGGTGCAGAGCTGCGGCAGGAGCACACTCCAGAGGGGGCAGTTGATCACCAGGACCCTAAGACCAAGCAATGCCAGACTCTACTCCTTGCTCCACGTCCCATTCTGCACTCCTTTACCCNTCTCTAATTAACTCTTCACAACACTCACTTTTTCCTGCTACCTTTTTGCTAGGACTTTTGGGAAACAAGTCTGAAAACATTTTAAGACATTATTGATTTAAGGAATAGTACTAAGTAATAGAAATGAGAATGGAAATAAATTGTAGAAATAAGATTCAGACCAGCACATTAAGTGTGCAGTGCAGGAAACTTAGCCTGGTTTTCGCCCCCTGAGTTATCCAAGGATAAAGTCCACAGGAAGATGTATTCTAATGTACACTGGTTCAGGAAAGAGAAACATGGCAGTGTTTTCATACCTGGTCCCAATGAAGTCAGTACTGCCAAGTTACGTGGGAACATACAAGTCTGATACACCTGCACAGGTAATCACAGCCTGATAACCAGCCCGTCAGGTTATTCTGTTTTGTTGCTTTGGAAAGCTGGATTGCTATCCCCTTACATTAACTTGTATTTGGGAACAAAGCCAAAGCAATACCGCTCCTAGTCCAAGAACACTTAATGAAGAACTGAATCCTGTTCAATTCAAAGGCACAAGGTAGAAGAAAAGGATTGAAAAGACACAGAAGAAGAACACAGCAGAGTATCCAGCAGGTATGTCTCTTTTAAGGCTTAAGCATTTCAATACATTGGAAAGAACTTACTGCTGATGTCATTAAAACTCTGTTTGGAAGGGGCAATATTCCGAATTCATGGTGCAGCCATTGCAGAAACCAGGAGAATTTTAAATTCTTCAGCTCCATGGAAATTAATACCAGGTAGGGGAGGGTGATTTATAACAGACCAAGCTGTTTTTAACTGCTTGTTAAAATGTACATTTCTGGCTTCTACAGCTAGCACAGCTGTCCGGCAAGTAATGGGTCACACTGTGGCACTGAACACTTCAGATGTGCCCCTAAAGATAAGTTGCAGAAGGAGATGCAAAGGTTAAGTGAAAGACAATTCCTTCTCTGCAGAGCCTGCTTCCAGCACAGGACATACAAAACCTGCCCCTGTTCAGCACGGCACACGCCAGGTGCCAGGGAGTTGGTGCAGAGCTGCGGCAGGAGCACACTCCAGAGGGGGCAGTTGATCACCAGGACCCTAAGACCAAGCAATGCCAGACTCTACTCCTTGCTCCACGTCCCATTCTGCACTCCTTTACCCAAGGCCCTCTTTGGAAAGAGGAGCCTGGCCCCATCCTCTTGATATCCCATCCTCCAGACACTTGCATGCACTAATTAGATTCCCTCTCAGTTTGCACCACCCCGTCCTGCCAAGCCTCTGGACATCCTACGAGAGAGTTTTGGATCTCTTCCACAGGAATGACAGGCTGACAAGTCACACCCCTGCTCAGGCCAGCTCAGTCCCTAGCTTTCACCACTTGTCTGTATGGCCATCTAAATCCCTACTAAAACCATGAAGAAGCAGACCATTATCTTGGAAAAGACACGGTTCAGTCCCAAACACATTTGTGTAGAGTGTTTCAGAAAGAAAATAAAATAAATCTCTTTTATCTGTTGGAGCTGTTGAGGCAGCATTGAAAACCTCTTTAAAATACACTATTCCATCCACTTGTTAGAAAATAAGTAGTTTATATGGATCCTGTCCACAAGTCTGAATCCTTGTACTGTGCCCTTGCTGAACAGATTTCCTTCATCTGATTTTTGGCCAGTACTGGGGGAAGGCTCTCAAGAGGACTTGCCACCACTTGTGTGGTACTTCAGGTCTCTCTGGTGGGGTTCTGAGATTTAACAATTCTGTATCTAGCACTTATTTACTGTTACTTTCTGCCTCTTGCTGATCCCCTTGTTAGTAAACTGGTATTTTTTCACTTGTATCTACTCGTATTGGTTCCTTATTGATGGAAAGGGATTGGTTAAATCTGAAAGGGGAGGAAACTCATTCCAGAGCGTTCTCCTTAGACTGTCTCAAACCAAGACAAGCCCCCAAAAAAACACTGGTGAGGAAAGGAGGGGAAAATAGTTCAATAAATAGAAAGAAGAAGAACACAGTTTTGCTGCTGTCTGTAGAATGAGGATCCTAAAGAAAGATCCTAAAATCCTTTTAGAAGGCATTCTGAGAACAAAGAAGAAAGGAATTAATTTTTTCCTGTTATTAACTTGCCTCTCAATTGATTTGCCAGCGGGACCAGGGTTAAAGACTCTGACTTGAATTTCAGAAAACACCACTGACTCACCCAGAACCCTGCTTGAGTTTCTTAAACTTCTCCATGCTTTGATCTCCACAAACGAGAAGCCAGGAGAGCTTCCTTCTCAGACAGCCTGAAAACTGACAAGCACAACAGCCCTTGAAGCGGAGGGAGAGCACTCGCAGCCCTGCATTTCAGCCATTTCAGAGGGAGTGCTGAGCACAGCCTTAAAGGTCCAAGTTCATTTCCTGGAAAACTTGGGTCACTGGATCCATTTACAAGTTCAAGGCTTTCAAAATGAGGGCTCATTTTAACTTTAAGAATTTACCTGTTAACAACAACAAGTGATCCAGTTCTTTCATTAACAAAGTATTTCTTTCAGCACTTCCTTTCTGATAGAGGAAACCACAGGAAGAAGAAACATGGGAGAGAGACTTAGAACTAACCAGATCTCCATACATCCTGTCCAACCTCTGCCTCACAGGAATAACACCACTCACTCCTGTTGCTAATGCTACAGGAGGCACGTAAGGGACACATTGTTTTAGCAGGTAATTTTGTGTGACCTTTTATAGATCAGTTTCCTAAGAACGATTTCACATTCAGGACACAGTGGATATTTGAAACGGTTCCCACTCTTGTGTCACCAGGAGTTTCATCAAAAATTCCTGCTTTGTTAGCTGCCTCACCAAATTCCCAAATATCAGCAGAACACTCACAGGTCCGTGTATTCCAACACTTGTTTGTGCTTTATGGTTTGGGGCCCACACCTACATGCTGCAGAGACACGTGTCCCTGCCCATGGCAGGGGCTTGGAGTTTTAAGGTCCCTTCCAACCCAAACCATTCCAGGATTCCATGGTTTTGGGATTTGGTTGTAAAGCAGCACTAATCTCACAGAGTGTGTGCATCGCTCACTTAAAATTTCTTGCAGGGGTTGCTGCAGGATCTAATTAAAAGTGATTATAATTAGCTCTGTAGTATTTCCCCTCACACTTTTGCATGAGTAATCAACTGAAGACGCCAAAACTCAAAACACAAGGGGATTTATCTGGGATGCAAAGACATAAAAAAGGCTCCTTCCTCTCGGAGCTGACACCCCATTGTCACATTTGTAGAACTGCCACCGGAAGGCTGTAAAATGTTTCGTGCCATGAATGTCACAGGCTGAAGTAGCCCAGCTTCAGAAAATAGGGTTCATTTGTCTGAAGCCAAGCAACTTGACCACCGCTGCTTTCCGTCCTGCTGTGCATTATTAAAAGGTCACCAGAAACAAGAGCTCTGCAATGGTCTCTGCAGTTCTTTTTAACAGGATCTTTCTCCTCCTTCCTGTATCGAAAACATTAAACATTATCTCCAAGTCGGAGTTGGCACCCAGTGAAATCACTGGGGTAATCCATTCCTCTTGGGATCACTTGAAATTCTTTGCTAACGCAGACAAACACCAGGTTGAAAAACCTGCCAAAGCTTGTTCTTATTCATCAACCGAAGAGCTGACATTACTCCATCCCTTTGAGTGGTCAGACATTTTCCATGGCCATTTAACAGCCTGCTGGAAAATCCCCCCACTTGTGCCAACCTGCCAGATTCTCTCTTTGCTGACCCTGAGAACACAGAGCAAAGGTAAACTTTTTACCAGAGCACTTTTCCTGGGTGGGATGGAGCAATGTGCCTCTGGAAGAAGAAGAATAGGCAGTTGGCCGATGCAGGAATGCTGCTGCAGGCATGAGTGGTTTATCTTCTGTTTGATCTCTTCTGCTAAGGGATGACAAGAATGGACTTAATAAATCTGCATAAACACATGAAAGAAGCACGAGTCTGGGGTGATTGGGTAAGCAAAGATGCTGTCAGCCTGGATGCTCTGACACGGTGGAACACTCATGTTATAAAAAGCATCATTACAAAAAGAGCAGTCATTCTTTTAAGATGAAGAAGCTCCTAACTAAGCAGAAAGATGGAACAAAGTAAGAAAAATTATTCAAATTTTTAACTATTTCCCATGATTTTTTTTGGTAGAAATATTTACTGATTCCTTTGCATGGGAAGAAGAAGAAATCCTTCTAAGATACCACAAGATCAGACTAAAGTACCAAGCATGGAGCTTCCTACAAGACCTTTCACCAGTGTTTTAACCAGGATGTCTGTTCCTTCCTGCCTACACGGCTCCAATGCCATTTTCCAGCCTCAGCTCTCTACCCCTCCCCAAGTCTCTCCTAGTGCCACAATTACTTCCATCCCTTATCTCTACACCTTACTTGATCTCTTTGCTGAGTTATGCAATGTTTATCCACCATTTGATCTTCTCAGATTGTTTCATAGCAACAGACAACAGTTTATGGTGGATATTGTGCGAAAACTCTCCAGCAGAACGTGCCTGTGAGTCCTGCCAGTTTCCTGGATAACGTTACGCTCTTTGGAACAATAACGCTGGCCAACAAGTTACCTGAATTTCATGCTAAAATTAGAGCGGTTGAACATTATTTATTTCAAACCCACTGGTTTTAGTGAATACCAGGAAGCAGTGACAATGTGTCCCACGCACTGCAACCCGCACAACTTCATCCATGACATTCATGCAATGGCACCTGCAAATCGGAGCAGTCGGAACAGAAAACACTGCACGGCAACTACACCAAGGAAAACTTCAATGTGCCCACCACATTCCTTGGACTGAACACCTTTGTAAAAGGGAGACCCAAAACCTTGGAACTCAGATTCAAAAAGAGCTTCTCAGAGTCATAAAGAAAACCACGTTCAAAGACCCCCGAGGTAGTACGGGAAAACACAAAACCCAGTTCCTCCAGCTAAGTCCCAAAGCGTTGCAGTTTTGGCAGCTGCTGCCTGAGCTACCGCCTGTCCCCCAGAACTGGAAGCAAGCAGAGCAATTCAGGCATTTCTTACCCTATCAGGCAGGCAGGTAAAAGGCTTAAATGATGTTTAGCATCCACATTTATTTTGTGACCAAGCATTCCTGAAGTGTTAAAACAACAGCCTGTCTTTGGCTTTATACGGACAAGTGCCTAAAAGTACAAAAGTACCCAGACTTTTCAGTTTTCCAACCTTTCCTGGTAAAGTCCCATCAACTGCTAAAGAGCATGTTCCCTCTCCCTTGGCAACTGAACCATGGCCTTCATAATCCTTGCATGAGTCCCTGCTTCATGAAGGGTCCCAGAATCTTTCCTGCGGGCTCTAGGAGAGGTCCTGAGCTTTGACTTTGTTATCCAGTGTCTTTCTCCCTCGCTCTGTAAGGGCCTGCTTGAGTCTGGCCTCTATTTATAATGTCTCTCTCTTTAGACCTTTCTCAATTTACACATCATCAGTCATTTTCTCATGTCCAGCAAGAGAAGTGAAGGTTTTGCATTATGCAACTTCACCAGTACATTCAGATTTCCTGCTGCTACTTAATTTGAATTGGTAATAGACTTCTATATTTATATTGTCTGTATTTCAAATGAAAATGCAGTGCTCTCAATTAATTTTCAAATTAGCTGCTAAGATTTTACAACAGAAGGGCCCAAATATACAAAACAACCAGGCACAGACACGTTCACCCATTTCGTTTTTCAAAGCACACTTGGTTCACAGGGTAAGGCCGTCCATGAGATGCCTGATTTGGTTTCTTCAATATGGATTGGCACACAGAGTAAAAAACGCGCTCCTGATCATCTTACAAATAGTTTGATAGATTTCTATGTCCCCTGCATCACTGTGATATTTTATAATATGGAATATCCTCCCAAAATTAGATTTTACAGCACCAATATTTACAATTGAATTCCCTGCAAAGAAACAAAGGGTGAAACCATCCTTTCTGGCAACAGTGTAATCTTAGATAAGGAATATCCCATTCCCCTTCCATCTTCCATTCTAAGATGTTATGCCATCAGCACACAAAGGAGAAGGAAAGGTACGAACTGTTCAGATACATAAACTCCTTTTTACAGGAGAAGCCCTGGAGCTTCACACCATGTAAATAAATACCTGACTGTTATAGAAGAGCAAGGACCAGAAACAGGTTCCTTGACACATTCCAAAAATAAACACGGCTGTTCCATCCCCATTATCAGACGTACCTGATCTGAGCCTCAGCAGGGGCCACTTGTCTAAGCAAGCAACATCACGTCTCAGGACGGCAGAGCTCTTGTGACCTTTATTGTTATTACTGTTATCAAGGACATCACAAAACGCTCTTCCTTGGAAGCACAGTTTGGCTCTGATTTTCTGCTGGAGGAAGGATTCCATTTTTCCTTGTGATTGTTTATTGTTAGGGATCAGTGCTTTTAAGGTGTTTCATGTTACAATTTTTTACACAGAAATAGATACTGACTCACTGGGAGAAGACAAAAGCTGAGGAATCTGAAAACACGGCTGTTGGTGTTCCTAGCTCCATCTGCACCATCACAGGCTACAGGAATTCTAAGCCCTGGCAAGACTTGTTTTTCATGTTAGGAGACCTTTGCTTTCCACTTAACAGTTACCCTGACCACATTCACTCCTTCAAACCAATAAATACAGGGAAACAAGGTGAACTTCCTCCTCTGCTGGAAAGAGGTAAAAACATGAGGGCAGAAATTTAGTTCCAGTGCTAAGGATCTGTTGGCTGCATTGTCTCTCCCGTTAGAAGGCTTCACTCTAAACTCCCAGAACAACTCTTAAGAGACACATTCTCTAAACAAGAAAGCAATTTTTACAAGGACAGGACAGGAATACCAAGACGAGGGGGAATGGCCTCAAATGGACACAGGGAAGGTTTGGATATTATGAAGAAACTGTTCCCTGTGAGGGTGGGGAGGCCCTGGTTGCCCAGAGAAGCTGTGGCTGCCCCTGGATCCCTGGAAGCGTCCAAGGCCAGGCTGGACGGGGCTTGGAGCAACCTGGGCTAGTGGAAGGTGTCCCTGCCCATGGCAGGGGGTGGAGCAAGACGTGCTTTAAGGTCCCTCCCAACTCAAAGGAGTCTGGGTGGCTATTCCCACCGTGACTCTGGGACTGTAAAACATGAAACCAAAGACAGGACGGGCTGTCTGATGGAGCCAGCCAAGGCTCCATCAAAACAAATCAAAATTACCACCATTAGCCTAGAGATTTCTTTCTGGTTTAAAGGGGCTTTAGAACACTGTGCAAGGAAGAGAAATTTCCTATTGCTAAGCTGGGGAGTTCATCTACTAAAATAGAGTCAGTAAATAGCACATTAGAGAGAGGCCATTCTGGAATGCAGTTGGCCAGAAATGAAACACCACAATTAGCAGGAAATTCTAACAGTTTGGTGAGAGTGCTGTGCATCACACTTAGAGAAATAGACTTCAGCTTGCATTTAGATGCCAGCCTGATTCTCAAAACCAGGCAGTGCTGATGTCTTCATCATGTAAGTAAATTCAAAGCTAACTCTGGGCAGAGTTAAAAACAGAAAGCAAAATTAGCCATTAGCATGGAAAGTCACTTTCACTGCTATATTTTTATATTCTCTCTCTACATTTTTGGGCTGCAACTTCATATTAGAAGATGCTGAAAATCAAGCTTCAGCACAGCACTCTGTCCTTCCTAAGCCTATCCTGCTGCTCATTCCCTGGAGAGCTTTCTCATGCGCTCTCTTCACTCTTCTTGCAGTCAAAGCTCAGCAAAGCAAGCAGGAATTTGGGCAGAAGAATTTTCCTGCAGCTTACACAGCAGAAAGCCCCACGTTAACCTTGCCGCTGACCCTCACACGCACCTAGGCAGGGCACAGTTCGATCCTCAGCTATGTCATTTCTATCCACGCNAAGGGGGAATGGCCTCAAATGGACACAGGGAAGGTTTGGATATTATGAAGAAACTGTTCCCTGTGAGGGTGGGGAGGCCCTGGTTGCCCAGAGAAGCTGTGGCTGCCCCTGGATCCCTGGAAGCGTCCAAGGCCAGGCTGGACGGGGCTTGGAGCAACCTGGGCTAGTGGAAGGTGTCCCTGCCCATGGCAGGGGGTGGAGCAAGACGTGCTTTAAGGTCCCTCCCAACTCAAAGGAGTCTGGGTGGCTATTCCCACCGTGACTCTGGGACTGTAAAACATGAAACCAAAGACAGGACGGGCTGTCTGATGGAGCCAGCCAAGGCTCCATCAAAACAAATCAAAATTACCACCATTAGCCTAGAGATTTCTTTCTGGTTTAAAGGGGCTTTAGAACACTGTGCAAGGAAGAGAAATTTCCTATTGCTAAGCTGGGGAGTTCATCTACTAAAATAGAGTCAGTAAATAGCACATTAGAGAGAGGCCATTCTGGAATGCAGTTGGCCAGAAATGAAACACCACAATTAGCAGGAAATTCTAACAGTTTGGTGAGAGTGCTGTGCATCACACTTAGAGAAATAGACTTCAGCTTGCATTTAGATGCCAGCCTGATTCTCAAAACCAGGCAGTGCTGATGTCTTCATCATGTAAGTAAATTCAAAGCTAACTCTGGGCAGAGTTAAAAACAGAAAGCAAAATTAGCCATTAGCATGGAAAGTCACTTTCACTGCTATATTTTTATATTCTCTCTCTACATTTTTGGGCTGCAACTTCATATTAGAAGATGCTGAAAATCAAGCTTCAGCACAGCACTCTGTCCTTCCTAAGCCTATCCTGCTGCTCATTCCCTGGAGAGCTTTCTCATGCGCTCTCTTCACTCTTCTTGCAGTCAAAGCTCAGCAAAGCAAGCAGGAATTTGGGCAGAAGAATTTTCCTGCAGCTTACACAGCAGAAAGCCCCACGTTAACCTTGCCGCTGACCCTCACACGCACCTAGGCAGGGCACAGTTCGATCCTCAGCTATGTCATTTCTATCCATGCTTTGCCCAAGCGTTGACTAATTCGGGAGCACGAGGCCAGCACTGGCACAAGGAGAGGAATGCCTGTTCTGGGGAGCCAGCAGGTCTGCAGACACCTGCCAGGCAAAAATCCCCGTCCCACACGGCTGGCATCACGCCTCTTTTCTGACTTGGGATTAGCGTGTCATTTGCCTGTGCACCAGCTCTTCCCACCCAGCATCTCCACCAGCTGTCAGAGGCTCTTCCCACCCACGAGGCAGATGGCTCTACGGCTGGGATGACTATCCAGTGCTAGGCACTGGCACTTGGCAAGCTGCTGGAATCCCTCAGCAGGACTATAATAAGCACGGGGCATGACTAAGCCTGAAGTGCTGTTTACTTTTCCAGAGGCATCATGCCATAACGCATATGCCACCAAGAACTTGAAAAAATATGTGACCCACATCCTCTTCCAATTCCTTAGCCCTCTACCAGTAGCATCTGGTCACCCATAGCTAGCAACCCAAGCCTTGGGAAGCTGTTTGGGAGGCAGTTCCTGCTGGGACAGAGGTGAGTGTGTGGCCCATGACCAGCACACAACAGGGAACTAAGCCTTGTTCTGTCCAAGCAGCACCAAGCAGGTAGAACAGCTGGGAGCACACTCTAAAAAGCCTCCAGAGAGTGACACCTTGCACCACGTCACTTTTTACTTTCAGCTCTGTTATCAGCCCTCTGACTACCACTAGCTCCTAATAATTGTCCTAATAACCTTTGCACAGACAGGAATAAGCAAGGCTTTGAATAGTCAGTGAGGAATTTTTAACGAGGAATGCCAGGACTGTGAGCTAGAAGGGCAGGGTTAGCTCTCCCTTGAATGGCAGGGGACAAACCAGCCACATGTGACATCCTCGACAGTTTGTGCAGGCAGAGGAAACAAAGTGCTGGATGCATAACCACACCCGAAATGGTGCATCTCAGGCAGCCCTGAGCCAGCCTCAAATCCCTGCAGTAAACACTTCATTTTCTTTGGAAACAAGTAATCTGCAAATATTATCCCAAACTGGTGAACAAAAACTTAAAAAGGAGGCGAGTCACAGCAATTAAAGCAAGGTATTCTGAGAGGTGATTTTACAGTCCAGAGATCCCACCAGTCAGTATCCTAAAGCTGTGCCCAAAGTGCTGATGCAACGTGCCCATGCACATCTGTAGGCACATACACACAGATCCAAACGCTTTTTATGTGAAAAGCAACAAAATGAAAAGAAAGGAATTTTTCCTTTTTGAAGTCCCATGCAATTTATTAAAACTGGATTTTGGAAGCATTCCAATTCTAATTCCTTCCTCTGAAAGAACTCCATGTCTTAAACATATACAGTATGTCATAAGCACTATTTCACTTGTCCTTTTAACTCCCAACCAGGCAGGCAACTAGCCATGGCCCTATTTTAAACGCATGGTAAAAGGCAGATAAAATGATATAAAATGGCCCGTTTCAGTTCAAGGAAGCCCAACAGTCAATTCAAACAACATACTTAGTTTGTCTTTTAAAAAAAAAACAAACATTCAGTAAGTTTTGAAGAAGTGTCCTCCCCTTTTTCACTTACAGAAAGAAGAGAAGGTGGACCCTTTAAGCTATTTCAGACTGTGTGCCTGAAAGCACTAACCATATTAAAATCCCCTCTTGACCAACATCTTTGTCACACAACTAGGGCAAACACCATTTGGAAATCTTTCTGCTAAAAGCACTTTCCTTCAGGACACGGCTTCGAACCGTCACCTACAGCCAAATACAACCACATGATCTTCTCTGAGCCCTCGCTCCCTGCAATCCCTGCTCCCAACAGTGTCAGCCTCAGCACTTCTGAGGCTCAGACTTTGCAATTTTGCTCCTCCCGGCCAACAAGAGCAATGAAGTTGGACCACACATCTCCACGAAGAAGAGGATCGTGTTTCTCTGAAATGCTTTACTTTTGATGTCAGTAACTACATGAGCTGCACATACATGTAGCTTTCCTTCTAGATTTATTACCCCTTACAGCCGAAAAACTGTTGTTTTTCAGGTGAGCACCTTAGTTGGAAGCAAAAGTGTTTGGCTCTGAAAGCTCAGAGCCACCAGTTTAGACCAAATATTTACGTGGCACCTTTCAGACTTGGGTTTTTCCCAGATTGGTGGTGGCCATACCTGTTTGCCCACCTTGACCAACGTGGTCTCCCAAATGCTCCTAACTAATCACACTGCTTGAACTTTTCCTTCTTGACCAGAAGATGTGGGTTTCTCACAAAGCAATACAACGTTATCACGTATCACCGCCATGGTATCAGACTGGAATCCCAGCCCCTTACCTTGTTCAAAGACTGGTCTTCCAGCAGAATTCCTCACCGGTACAGGTCATGCCTCTCAGGTAACCAGGGGAGGCCAACCACAGGACAAGAGCTCCATCCAGTGGCCCCTTCTCCAGCCAACACTTTCCAGAGCCATGAATCCGTTTCACGTATGCCCCTTCCGAGACTCTCAGAAATACCAAGGTGCTTCAAGTCCCTCAGTTTGCATCATGCAGGTTATTTCCCATTAGAAAGCGGGACTTTGTACCAAAGGGGATAAACCCAAACATGAATACCCAAAAATGATGGCCATTTTTTAAACGTTAGGAGTCTCTTGTTTTCTGACAGCACTGAGATTGCTTTCCAGAGATATCCATCCCTGGCATATTCTCCTGAGCCCTTCAAACCATTTCTTAATACAGATCATTCTAAGCAAAAATGCTGATGTCTTAGAGGCAGCACGCTTCCTCAGCAGCTCCAGAAAGCAGAGCGGGAAAGGCCATGTTAAACAGCAGTGTGACTTTGGGAGCCATCATTGTTTCTACCTCACTACATGGTCTCAGGAGACCACCAGTCTTAGGTACAACCAGTCTGTTTCTGTGACCTTTTTGTTCCAAAGCCTGGATTTGAGCAGTGGGACACCTCCCCTCTCCAGAAGGCAGCTCTGCTCTGAGGTCAGCCAGTCCTCTCCATAGTGTACCCTCACATTGCTTCTGGGAAGAAGTAATTCCAGCTTGCTTATGCTGTTCCACTTGCTCTGATTTACCTGGGACAAAGGATTATCTCTCTGATCTTTCTGTGGGTGATGTAACAACATGTTGAAGGAAGACAGCGTTAGACTGAATTCCTCCCGGGTGCCTTATAATTATAAGGCACAGTCAGAAGGCTGTGGCAATAAGAGAGGTTGGCTTTAGGTAGCTGAGCCAAAAAAAAATTTAAAAAATGGCAGTTGTATAAAAAGCAGAAATAAATACTGTACACTCTTGTTATGGAAAGAACTGACATGATCTCATCTCTAAAGGGATTTAGGTGCTTAATTGCCTCTGCAACCAATTCAAACACTCAAAATTCCTAAGCCTGTGAAGTGCAGATTTAATAATAAAATGTTCTTTACCTATAAAAAGACTGTTTTAAAAGTCAACTGTAATTAATTGCTGACAGGTGTCCAAGTTAAACCCTTTGTAACAGCAGCACAGAGACAGTGTCCTGTTGTTAACACCACATTTCACACTCTGCAGGGACCAGTTTTCCTTTTCTTCTGCGGCATTACTCAGGCATGGAACAACCCGAGAGTCTAATCCCACTTTCCTTTAGGTCTGCAGGACCGCAGAGGTTCTTCCCACAAGATATTTTCCCACCAGCCCACAGGGCACACTTGCTTAGCCCACAGCCCAATCCCAAAGACACTGGAGAATGTCTGTTTGCTTTGACACCAGAGAACCAGATGATATCTTTCCTCTCTTCCCATCATATAACCATAAGCTAGACATGCCCAACTAAAATATTAAGTCAGGGGTCCTGCTAAAGCGTACACTGGGTGTGGATCAGTCAGAAAGAAACCACAACAGCTGTAGCCATGGACTCTCCCCCTTACCTGTGATGCATTTCTGCTCCTTCCTTGTGCTTCTGGAGCAAGTCCCTCTTCAGCTTCACAGCACTGCACGATGGAGGATTGGGAGAGTCTCAGATACTGCCAGCCATAGCAGGAGCTGCAGGGGTGCCTAGGACAAATAAAAGAGATGATCTGCCTTGTGCCCAGATGCCTCTGAAAAGGCCAGGGCCAAACTGCAACAGGAAGAGGACTGTTAGTTGCCAGGTGAAACAGTCAGCAGCGGAGCTGAGCCAGGCTGGACCGGGCTTCAGCTTCCAACACCTCAATTATCTGTGCAGGCCCTGGGGCTCTGCTGCACGTGCATTCCCACCAGGACACTAGACCAGCTTGCTACCACAGAGCAACAAGGGGTTTTTTTCTCTCTGTAGCCAAGGCAAACAACTGTGGGACTTGAAGAAGGCACTTAGTTCATTCTTGTGTCACAAGCTTTCAGCTTCTGCTCCTGTCTATCCTTGCTTATCCAGCAAACTCCTCGGTTCGCTACCAAGTGGAAAAGGGAGGAACGACTCTCCAGGAGGTGGATAAAATCAGGTGGTTTGACCACTGACGCTAAGGCTATTTTGGCCATCATTAAAGCATCAGATTAGGCAGTCCATTTCTAAATCACACTCACAGGAGAAAGGAAGAAGTCAAAGACAAGCCCTAAGGCTGCAGCAGCCAATGGGAATAAGCAAATTGCCCCACAGCAAACATGCACACACCTGAAACTGTTTAACTTGTGGGCAAGTCTGGGAAATGCTGAAGCTGAGCACCACAGACAATTCTCAGGAGGATCAGTATATCAGTATGGGAATGATTTTCAGGAGCTAGCAATGGCCTGGGTATAGAGCCAGGCTTTTGCCTCTACACTGGGTCCTGTAAGGACCTCCCTTACATCTGTACACAGTACAACTGTTCTTACATGTGCACTCTGACGCCCGCCGTCCCTCAGCCATCTGGGGTGGGCAGGAGGTGGCCAGGCTGTTAGACAGAAAACCCTCAGAGAACCTTCCTAGAGAACAAAGCCAAATCCCAGATCCTGGGTGCTAAGAGATTACAGGAAAGACAACCATGAGACAGCACAAACCAAAACCATAATGAGCTGCGATGATTACTGAGCAGTAACTGTGCTCTGCGTGGTTAACGAGCAATACTCCGTGTTTGGAATCACTGTGACTACAGACTCTGGCTAGATGCTGCAGGCACTTTTTTGCCCAGACACTACTAGACCTAGAATCTGCTTCTAAAGCCTATGCAGGATGTGGCAAAATCTGTCAGGAATTTAGAAGCCCTGCTCCTTTTCAAATCCAAGCATCACTGAGAAAACAGAGTGACAGTTTGCAGAGAGAGGTGTCAGGACAGTGAGGTGACATCTCCTGATGACAGCAGGACATGGGATTAAGCCCAATCACACACAGTCCTCTAGCAAGAGTCAAGAATGATCCCGGACTGTGCCAGGTTACGTGGAGTCAGAGGGAGAAATGAAATGAAGCATGTCAACACAGGCTGCATTTTCCTTCTAAGGCAGATAAGGAGAGTGCTGGAGGGCTCTCAGCAGGGAAGGAACACAGTTGGCTTCAAAAAGTTGTGAAATCGTTGCCTATTTTCAACCAGTGCCTCAGTGATGGGAAAGAATGAGCAATCATTCCTGGACTGGGAGGAAAAAATAATTAGCCTTCCCAAATCATTATGGAAAATAAACCCAATAGTAACCCATAGAGAAACACCATCTGCCCAACAAACCTCAAATGACACAGTAAACTTGGTGAGAACCTCGTGGAAGAAGGAAGCCCCTTTTGCTCCTTTCTAGCTGGTACCCAAACAGCTGGTGGAGTTACTGGGAAGTTACCCAAGTTCCCAGTTACACCATTAAACCTATAAATATAAGGAAGAAAAATCTGTTGTGAGGAAGGGGTCAGTAAATCCACACTTGGGACCATCACACCATCACTATTGAGACAGAATCCCTTCAATCCCAGAAGGCCAAACTCCACGAACACGTCAAGCAAAGCCACCAAGTCATGGAAAATAAGGAAAATACTGACAGAGGGCCGGTTTAGAAGATATATCAGGAAGGAATGTCTTCCCTGTGGGACTGGTGAGGCCCTGGCACAGGGTGCCCAGAGAAGCTGTGGCTGCCCCATCCCTGGAAGTGTTCAAGGCCAGGCTGGACAAGGCTTGGAACAATCTGGGATAGCAGAAGGTGTCCCTACCCAGGGCAGGGGCTGAAAGAAGGTGACCTTTTTGGTCCCTCCCAACTCAAACCATTCCTTGACTCCACGATTCAGGAGGATGAAGTAGCAGAAAAAGATTCCAAAGGGTGCGGGCTGCCTTTGTAGCAAAAAAAGACAAGGAAATGTAAAATTTCTTAGCAAATACAATTGTGTATAAATAATAAATTCTGTGCTGGTAGCGTGTGGGAAACTCATTCACTCGAGCCAATCTGTGAACAGCCCCAAACTCTACTGGAGACTGTTTCGATGGGGCCTGTTCTATCAAAAGAAATTCACAGTTCAGCAAAGCTACTTTTAAGTTCTTCAATAACCTTTGAATGACTCTCTACTGCCTCCAAACTTCTTTCAGCCACTCAAAAGCCCTGTTATCACACATTGAGCTTTAAAAAAACAAATAGATGAACAGTGATGCCCAATTTAATCAGAACATTGCTGCAAATCCCAGGAGATGAGGTTGTGCAACAGCCTGCCAGGGGCAAGGAGCGCACTGCTGTGGTAAGCAATTGGTAACTGCAGTTAGGCCAAGTGAAGAAATCAGCAATGGGGCTGGGGTGGGGATTTTCACCAGCCTCTAGAAAGACTCCCTGCTCTACATGAGTTATAACCAAATGCATTCGTTACAAGGAAGTCATAAATGCCTTTTTCCTTTTCTTAGGTAACATCTAAACATGCCCAATTCCTTACTGACAGCAGAGAAGCAAACAGCTCCAGGGTGAAACGGATCTTTAAATACTACAGCAACGCGTACTTCACAGAGGCTGTTTTCCTCCACATTATTTAGATTTGCAGTATTTTTTTCATCTTAGTACCTCAACAATACTGTTTTTACATTCCTAATCTAATTTTTCTTTTTTCCAAAGCAGTAAGAGTCTGCCCAATCCCACATCTCATGTTGTCCCTTCCTGTCAGAGCAGAACCTGCTTGTGGGGGGGAAATCAACTTTCTCACAGAAAAGAAATTCAGATACAAGCTCTTTGAGAAGCTGAATGGTACCTTAAACATGTCCTTTCTTCATCTCCCATTAGTGACTTGTAAAAACTGAATACAGTTGTGCTCTAAAGCCAGCAGAATTCAGATACCAAGCAGGGAAAAAGGAAGAGAAAAACCACACAATGCGTATCCAAAGCAAAATACAAGTATTTCAAATTTACGAGTGTCAGAGGAAACCACCGCCCTAACCCCTTTCATTAAACATTGACAGAGAGCTCATCTGCATATCTTAATCTCAAGCAAACAAACCCAAGTTTGGAGTCAGGTGTGTTTAGCTGGATTAGAGATCACTTTGCCTCTCACCCCACCACATTTAAAGCATGAAATGGAGATGAGAGCCCCAAAAACACCATCAGGTTTGGGACCGATGGCTCTCTCCCAGCTCCTTTCTCAGCATGTTTTCCTGACTGGGAGATGCTATTAAGAAAACAAACATAAAAACCACAGGCTAACTTGGTGGGTTCCTCTTTGACAATATGCTACATGCCAGGGGGAAAAGAAAACAACAAACCTTCATTCTCTTACAACATGTGCTTAGCTAAGTCCCAATTCAAATAAACAGCTGTGCCCAGACCTTCACTCCAAGGGCAAGCCTGCCCCATGAGCTCAGTACACCTCTACCTTGCCTGGTGCCAGCAAAGGGCTTGTAGGGTGAGCATGGCCTTTCCTGGTGAAAACTAACTTGCTGCAAGAAATTATTCCAGCTTTCCCAGGCAAAACATGCACTGAGAGAAAGAGCTCTTTAACCAAAGCAACTGTGCCAGCAGAAGGCAGAAGACAAAAGAGGCTGCCAAGTTTGTAATGGCCTTATTTAGTTGTTAACCTGTTGATTTGGCAGAGAAAAAATACCAGTAGATCCCCTTCAAAGCATTTCTGACTCGCTGGCTCTGTGGGGATGTAAAGGCCTGACCCGACAATCACCGCTGGAGCATCCAGCCCCTCACAAATGGCTCTTCCTACACACACGACCCTCAAGGGGCAGGCAGCACTGCCCTGGGTCTGGACACGGAGCCGATATGGCAGAGCATGACTGAAATCAGTAGGCTCACAGCAAGGCTCCTCAGCCCATCAGCCACCATTATCAAGAGCAAAACACCAAACACCTCCCTTGGGAAGTGGCCGGGACATACAGACCTTCTAGAGAGAAAAGCAACGATATTAAAACTCCTTGAGGGACTTACCCTTGCCTTTGTTCTCCCACTGCTGCTCTCTCACAAGTCCAGCATGCGGGAGCCAGCACAGAGGTTTTGCCGTGTCACTGGCAAGGCAGGAACTCGGCACCCAACTGCTCTCTGAGTGCTGAAGCTTTGGCACTGGCTCAAGGTAACAGGTTAGCAGCGTGCAACATTCCTAACCTCCACTCTGTCTCTGTCCCTCTTCCCTTCCACAAGATACGGGAGGGACACTCCATACACTGCAACAGCTCTTCAGGCATGTCTTTAGGTGACACTTCCCACCTCTTGGTACAGTTGTCAGCTACAGAAAAACAGGTCAATTTTTACCCTTCCCTTCTTTAGAAACAACAAAAAACCCTCACTGCTGAGCAGACCTGTCAGCATTGTACTTCCAAACCTGGAAGTAAAATTCCATCAATCAATTTATTACTAATGCCTATAAACCTGCTTGGTCTAGTCCCTGCTCACCTCATTCCCTCAGCATGTTATGGGACGTATTCTGCTTTATCCAGGTCACTGCCTGCTCCTACCCCTCACTCGGTCATTCCAATGAGAGACACACTGTCATTCAAAGCAAGAGTTCCATCCAAGCTAACTTTGAGGGCCATAGGATTTGCAAAAGCTAACAGAGAAAGCTCTCAGGAAGCTGACATTGGTTCCATAAAACCATCTCACTCCTATAAAAGTGATCTAAAGTAACACTAACAACTGCTATCCCACAGGTTTCAAAGTTCCAGAACCTGGGCCTCTTAAAAAAGCTGAGAACCCTCATTTTGACCACTGAAGGACCAAAAACCCCATCCTGTGGATGGGAGTCCCCTCTCATCACTGTGCAAAGCAGAAGCACTGATGAAGTGCTGCTGTTGGATGACAGCAATGTCCCCACCACACACACAGTGCTGCTGGAGCAGAAGCAGTGTTTGTGACGCTGCTGGAGAACGGCCCCGCTAGCCCCAGCTGCTGTGTGCAAGCCACCCCAGCCTTCTTTCCCAAGAGTCCTGGTGGATTGTGCACGACAGAGATCTTCATGGATTCTATTTAGCAAGTGCCTACTTCAAAGCCAGCCTACAAATACCTCAGTCTCACCCCAGATTACAGCAGGACTGTTTCCTGTAAGGACTGAAAGCTCCTCCATCTCTGTCATCTGTTTCTTGGTTTGATCCCTGTGGAACGGTTTTGGAAATGAAGCCTCAACAACGAACACGAGCCAAAGATGCAGTCCAAGGCATCTCATTCTCTCTCATATCCTGCCAGATGAATAACACTGTACGAGCCATATCAGAAGAGAATCAGCTCTACCATACGAGCATCTCCTTGTCCAACATTTGTCTCATCAAGAAATCTATTTGCCTTAACATCCATCTCAACCTCTCCTCTTTAAAAACCAGCAACTGACAACTTCCCTCTAGCTGCTGCCACCCTCCCCAAACACTTGTGCAGCAGTTAAAAGGTTAAAAACACAGACCAAGCCTCAAGGCACACCTTGCTCTCAGCAGTACAGGTGCTACCGATGACTCATGCTCAGAACAGCAACATGGCCAAGACCTCACACTGTCAGGCGGTCACCACTGGAACCAAGGACTTGCAATTGCTGACAGTTTGGGTATTAATTCAGATTAAAGCTCATTCTTACAAACAGCCCACAGCCATAAAAATAAACCCCCAGCAATAACAACAACTTAAACCAAACTACATGCTGTAATTTTTTAACCGGATCAGAGACGGCACTGAAAGGTTTTGGGTGTTGCACTGCCAAAAAATAAACAAAAATCCCCAAACAAAACATCCTGAAACCAAGGAGCAGAAGTGGAAATCAGTACTTACATTAAGAGGCTGAGAATTCTAGTGTCTACATTGAATTTCAAGACTTGAAGTACTTCCTAGTGCAAGAAAAGATCATTCAAGGGACATCCTATTCCAGCCAGCAGGAAATGTCGTAGGACAGATCTAATCCCCCACAGAAATGTTTTCCAAGACCTGTAGCAACTAGAGCTACCCGAGACAAGGATCAGAATGGGAACTGCCAGTACTTTAGCCCAAATATCCAGGCTCAGAGCTGAGAAGGTGAAATGACAGCACAGTGCAGGTATCCGTATCCAACAGATGTGCCGGTGTAGGGAAATGAAATGCAAAGGTTCAGTCCGTGGGCTGCGGTGTGACAGACCAGGAAGGAGAACTGGGTTATATTCCAGCACTAGAGACAAGCAGAGTAGAAGAGAAAAACAAAAAACCCTTGAAGGCAGCACAACAAACGCAGAGACAAAATTCCAGACAAAAGTGGCTAAAAGGAGGGTTCCACAGAAGGGCTTTGAAAGATCCAGAGATCTTCAGCCTGTGCTCCACAACAAGCAAACACAACTGCTACATTTGCAGCAACGCTTTCTGACCTCCTGCCAATGTGATTCCAGCTGGATTGCACCGGCGATCCCAGAAGCAACGCTAACAGCAGCCTTTAAAGCCAACAGTGCAACCGGATGCTGGAGGTGTCCTCATCTGAGGGCAACGGGCAAGTGCAGACCATCAATAAAACATAAAACGAAGATGCATTATCCCTTGGAGCGTATCATGGGTGAGCAACCTTGGGAGAAAAGGAGATTTTCAGACAGGAAGAGCTAGTGACTCATGTCCGGCAGGGACGAATTCCATCAGTCCCACTGCAGGCATAGGCTAAGTCTAAGTCATGAACAGATCTCAAGAAAAGCCATTTTTACATCCCTAACTAACAGCAAACGTGTATCACAGGAGGTAAAGCATGCAATACAGCCATGACATTGGGCAAACACAGTAAGAATTCCTTTCTAGAGTGTACCGCGCCACAGCATCTCCAAAGCTCAGTCCCACCTATCCTAAAATGCTGAACAGGCTGGGAAGCCACCAGCAGCGGAACAACCAATGTCACGCTGTCCCTCCAGGAAAAAGCTAGTCCTGTGCACAAGCCGTGGTTATGTCAAAGGGCAAGAGTAAACCTCAGCAGCAAAGAGCTGAAACTGAGATGAATCTGTTCTTCACAGCTAAAGGTCTAAGAATAGCAGGGGCACTCATTAGCCATAAAAACCTGCGTGTAAGCGCACGCACAAAGGCTTGAGGAATGCTGACAGTGGAGTGCCTGACGGCTCCCAGCCTCAAGGAATCTCAGTTTGCTCTTCAATACCTCAGACTGCTCAGTTCCACAAACCAGAGCTGTATTCCTGCATCACAGGTCTCCCAGTCAGAAACCAGACTGGTTAAAGCAGCACGAGCTGCAGCAAAACCCCACTGGAAGAAGCTCTTTAGTCAGTGGACATAAGCACACTCTCTAGACAACAACATAGCAGAGAGACCAAAGAAACTTTGGCAAGGACAAGCACACCTGGAATACCTACACGACTATGCTGGACCTTTGCAGGAAACCCTCAGCAAAGCAGCAGCGTTGGAGATCAGGAACGATACCTGAAAAGTCAAGTCCTGCTGTTTGTGGCTGCGGGTGTTCTCCTCACGAGGCGCAGCACAGACAGGACACAGGTGACTGACCAACGAGCCAGTCAATGACCTCTGAGGCCGCTGTGCTGGGCCGAGGGCTCGGGGTAAAGGCCGTGAGCCACAGCGAGGACAACACCAAAGGTGCGGTGGAGGCTCAGCAGACAGCAACACCTACGGTTTCAACAAACCAGCGGAGACAGATCTGAAGGGAATGATGAGAAAAGAGCATACAGTCAGCATACATCTGTAGCTGATGCTGAGACCAGGAGGAGGTAGGAAAAGCCCCAGCAACCAGATGGGTTAACTCAGCAGAACTGCTCAGAGGACTAGGAAACCTAAGACAGCCAAGTGAAGCAGGGCAGAAGCCACATCCTCAAGAAGGCTGTGTCCGAGTGAAACGCTGGCTGTAACTTGTCTGTTACAGCTTGTATGAGATCATGTTTCTAGCAGTTATTAAAAGACAAGTCACAGCAACTTAGAAGGAAATTGGAGAGAAAAGCACAAAACACGGGACAGGAGAAAGCACAGGATGTCCTCTGAAAGAGCTGCAGTGGCAACATTGTTGTAAATAACTCTCAGAAACCAACAGCCTTTTTCCAAGCCAGGCAGTACTACGAGCCAGCAAACATCCATGGTGCAAGCTGGACAACCTTGACATCCTGGAAATCATATATGGAACGTCCAGCCTGCCCAGGACATTGGGAGGAGCAGTCAGCAGAAATCCAAGGAATGAGCAATAGCATGCACCATAGTCTTATTTACACTGCCTCTCATACTCTCTATACCCATGGACTGAAACTCAGATCCAAGAACAAAAGTCACCTGCACACAACAGCCTCCAATGTGGGCTCTGAGCACTACATTATACCCACCTAAGGTAAAATAAATTCCTGCACTTACTCCCAGTATGGAATCCACACTCTTTGTTTCTCAGCATTTTGGAACTCCGCCCCCAGTTGAGGTTAATTTGGCACATGAAGCACTGTGCATAGCCTCAGTTAGTACAACTGTGAGGTGTTTCCTTCGCAGCAGGCTGCCAGCATCAGCACTGCTCGGGGCTGTGGCCGGGCCGAGAGCTCGGCCCTGAGGGCCGCCATGGCTTAGACACAGCGGGATTAGTGTTATCCATGTGCTAATATCCACTCACAGCACATAAACAGCTGCTGGCTGCACTGAAGACCTTCTGGTGACCAAAGCCCTGCCATTAGCTCAGCCTTTTCTAGTCATTCACTTAATCCAGTGGGCTTTGCTCTATTACCCTCCCTCCCCCGGAGAGGAGATTTATCTCGTTCCGTACAGTATTTATGCTCTGGCCGAGCGAGGAAGTGACCTCTTCCTTCTTTACCTTTTCCACAGCCATTCACTGTTCAAGCCCTAACGCTCTTCTCGCAGCCAGCCCAGGGAGTGAGACACAAGGACCTCCTGTGGCAGATTGCTGCATGGATTTCTCCCCATTACCACTACTGCAGCACAGTTTTGCCATCAGTTTGTATTTCGAGACCAAACTTCTCCTAAGTTTCCTTTCCTCACGAATGGTTACAGCTTTCATATTTTTTTGTGAACTAACACAGCTGATGTTGCCCTGATGGCTTTTAATATCTTTTAAAACAAATACATAACTTCCATTGGCCATGAATCAGCGGCATCAGAACATCCCAGAGCAAAACCTAAAACCAGGGCTGCCTTCCTCTTCCATTATTTAACAGCACACTTCAGACCTACAAAACAGCACATCAATATTAACCAGTGCATCCTCCCAGGCTCCTGAAGGCATGGGGAGATATCAATATTTTAAAGATGAAAAGAGCGAGGCCAAGAGTGATTTATTTACTCACAATCACGCAGTGTCTTAACAGGAACTGGGAAAAACCACCTGGGAGCCCATACATTTGGTTGTGCTGAAATGTCTCGGCAAGAGCCCTGGCACACTTTTTTTTCCCTAAGATATACCTAATTATTGCTACATACGTACAGACTTCTCTGGTCTACCCTTAACAGTTCACGGTGAATTTCTCCTGAGTCATTTTTATTTCTCAAAGACATTCCTGAGTATCTAATTACTAGAAAAAGAACAGAATCAATTCAATACTTATCATAATTTATATACAATTCTATTATTAGGAAGTCTGCTTAAATAAATAGAAAACAGTACAAGTAAGTAACTGGCACAAAATTACAGAAAATTAGATTCTACCTACAAAATTGGTTGCTGTTCTAAGAAGCATTTAGAGATGAGAAGATGAACTTAAAAGAGATTAACTTACAAGAGAACTTCAAATCCACTACACAGAAACAGCCACAAGGACTGAAAATAAAATGAGGCAATATTAAGACCATTGCTCACACGGGTACGTGCATCACAATTAAAACACTACTAATCAGTACTTTAATCTGCTTTCTAACTGGAAAAAAACAGCATCTCCATTTTGTTTCCTGATCATGATGACTCTCGATTAAAACAAGCAAGCATTCCTAGGCAATTCCACCAGAGTATCTCTTACCCAGGGGAAGAGAAAGGGACGCAACACCCAGAGGCTGAAAAACAATCCTCACCAAACAGCAGACACCAGTTCAGAAACTTTTCGCATCTCTAAAAGGCAAAAGTCAACACAACAATCCTGGTTTGTGGCAGCCTGGGAATAGATTTAAGCAAAGGAAATACCGACAGGTTTGGAAAGCTGAGGTACTGTTGGAACTGAGGTTTGAGCCGAGGCACAGGCAGACCAGTCTCAGGCCATCTCTGCTGCCGTGTCCTACATACAAATAACTGCAGCTTCGTGTGCTCCAGGCCAGCCACTTTCAGATCCCCCAGAAGCTTGGGGGCCAGTGGGGTGTGTGTTTGGGGTTTGGTATTGTTTTTTTTCTCCACAGCAATTAAAAACATTCTTATAATTGGTCATGACTTTGCTCCTTCCAACCCAAACTTGGCAGGCAGAGATTTTGCAAAGCTTTCTGGAACAGGCTGCAGATAACTTGCCACCGAATTTCTGTGTGCTCTCTGTGATGGGTTTCAAAAGAAGCCTTTATTAGAACTCAGACATGTTTACTTCCTTGCAACGAGCACTGTCATTCCAATTCCTGTAATTAAATCCACAATTTTGACAGCTGAAACTGTAGAAATAATTGCACTGTTAGTCAAAATAAGTTGTTACTGTTCAGACTGTTGCCAAGAATGCTTTAAAACCTTGTACTACGTGTTTCAAGTAAATCTGAACTGAATCTTCATCCATTCCACCTCACTTCCTTTCTGGAGCAAAGATCTTAAAATCTTTCCTTTTACTGTGAAACCTTCAAGTCCTGCACAAGACTTTCTGCCAGACTACTGCTACTTTCCACTACAACATAAATATTACACAATGCTCTTGTACTGAGCACTGTCACACACACAATGCAGTTTATGTAATGCCGTGTCTCTATCTCTGAAGTCCATTTCCCACACATGAAAAAAAATACAAAGTCAGTTACAGTTTATCAGAAATCCTAGAGAACTTTTTTACACAATTACACCCAGAATCCATAACCTTCAAGTCATCCATTCATTGTACCAGTATTACATACCAGCAATCCACATTATTACTTATCTTATGAGACAAGAAGCCAACACTATTAAGCATTAAAAAGTCTTTCCAACCACTTTTATTTTCAGCCAATGGTTAAAGAATGCCAGCACAATTCCAGCCATAAAGGAAGACATCTCATCTCCAACAAGCAGGTAGCAGAAGCACCACAGTAGACAATGAACAGCTTCACAATAAAATTTTGCCTTCAAAAGTCGACTGCGCACTCAGAAGTGCTTAAAGGAGAACAAAGCAGCTCATAAAACCCAGCACTTGAGATGGGCAGCCTGAGAAGGGTTTTTGCTGCACCTGGAACAAGAGGCTCGGGCAACAGCTACTCCACACAGGTCTCCCCTTCTTACTCCAAGCAGGTGAGACATAAAAACCTACTTCCAACAGTGCAAGATCTGGGATAAGCACCCCGAAGGCCTGGTGAACACATGGAGCAGCTGGAAGAAAGGCAGGAAGCCACCTCACACATCCCTAATGCGATTATGGGATGGTTTAACAACATGTCATTTACAGATGGAGGCCGTTTGCGAAATGCCCTTCTGCCCAGGGCAGTGCCTAGCAAGCAAACCTAGTCCTCTCCAGGAGAAGAGGACTCACTAGCAACAAAACCAGCACTGTTTTTGGAAAAGCTAAAAAAAATTGGTAAAAAAACCCCAAACACGCCAGATAACAAAAAGCCTCGAATACCCTAGTCTGCAGTGCACAATAGAAACAGATATAAAAATTCATTTCCTATATATAGAATTTCAGTCACATTTGGATTTAATTCATTGTATCCTGTTCCACGAAGAACTTCTACCAAAAGCATCAGACAACATTTTTGTGTACCTTAAAATATAAAATTCCAGGTTACATTAAAATTCCCTCAGCAGCAAAAATGGTTTTAACCTTTTACTTCCTGGGAACAACAAAACATCCATTACAAATCCATGCGATTAAAAAAACACACTGAAGAGATCTAAAAACCCGCTACCTTACTGAAAATTAAATAGCAGTTGGGCACAAAACACATTTTAAAAATCTGTAAAATACTCTAAAACTCATTGGTCTGATAAAAACTGGCGCAGCATTTGGAATGCTCAGAATCCTTGTCTCTTCAGAATTTGTGCACGTTACTTAACATAATACTAAACAGATGTACCGATTTATTTAATCATTTCCCCATTCACAACGTTTATTCGTTCCTCACAACCAAATCACCAGGACTGAGTTGTGCCTCTCCAGAGGCTTCCTATAAAAGAAGGAAGAAGCTGCACTTGAGACTTTGATCGCACAGAAGTTTGGAACGGTTTGAATGTGTCTGCGCTTCAAAGAGGATTATAACATGGTCAAAAATTCCTTGACCTGCAAAAAGAAACAAATATTGTCAATCACACTAAGTGTTTATCAACAGAAATAGACAGCAACCATATTCACCTCTCCTCTGCTTTATGCTTTACTACAACCTAAAGAAACAGGGAAAAAGCAGCTCTGGCTCAGCCGTGCCATTACCTGTCCATCAATAAAGTTTGCAGACATGGTACCTGTAATTGAGCAGATGCAGGAAGACACACGACAGAATGATGCTCGCCCCTGCTGTGGTCCTGAACTACAGCCCTCTGTCACAAAGGAAGTGCATTACAAGCAGGTGTCACCCAAACAGGAGGAGGATAATGGCCACCTCCAAAGAGCTGTCATTTGGAAACCGCCGAGCCACGCCCACTGCGTGAACAGCAGCCAGATTTAATGCCGGTGAACAGCCCCGCGCATCTAATCAGGATGTTCCTTGGAATCTCAGGCTGGCAAAGAAATAATAAAGCAATACCTACCAAAACCACAGTGCTTGGAGAAAAGCCAATACTGGAGATCAATGCCATGCTCACAACAAGTTTCAGGAACATCCTACGAACTAGGCTGTGATGCAGCCTGAACTGGGAGCATTTTCCTCTGTCCACTCAAGCCAGGCTAGTCCACGGAAAGGAACCCACCATTTACTAGAGGATGTGGTGCTATTCTTTTGGCAAAGGGTCTCCTACACAGAGCCCATCTGTAAACGTTTTGTCCAAATTCTTGATGTGAAATGGGAACACATCTTGGATCACACTCTCCAACTGTGACCCTTCCCTTCCCAGGTCAGGGCTCAAGGAGGTGGGGGAAAAAAAGAAGAGGTCAAATCCCTTCCTGTAGAGAAGGGAACGCGTAACTGTGCCAAGACCAACTCGAAAGGCACCACGAGAAAGCCACCCTCCGCTTCAGAGAGCAGCATCGGTAATCCTGCATGGAGAACCCTGTCAAGATTTACACACCAGGCAGTTTCAGGATGAGCATCACAACAGAGGTGAGAAGAAAGGACTCGTGGTCTGGGTCCCCAGAGAGCACACACCGAAGCCCAATGCACCCCGCCTCATCAAGGGTAGCTCTTCCCTGGCTCCATTTAGGAAATGCCAAAAAGAGGGCCAACACAGGGCACAGGCTGTTCTCAGATGACCTGACAGCTACCCCAGAGTAAACTCCTCCAAAATCCAGACTAAGTTGCCTGAGCTTGGCTTTATCTCATCTTGTGCAGATGGGAAGCACGCTCCCTCCCCAGCTGCCGTGTCCGGCCATTCCATCGATTAACAAGCTCGACCAGGAAGACTGGTTTCAATCAGGCGAACACTTCCACCCCTGGGTGGATCAATGGAGATCAAAGGACAAAGCTGCTTTTCTCGTGAAGGAACAGTTTATTTCTGAAGAATGGAAAAACATGTGCAAACCATTGCTGAGGTCTGTAAGTCATTGCAGCTGCTCAGATCAAAGTCAAGTTGTCCCCACTTGAATCCCACTGGGATTCAAGTACTGAACACCTGAGCAGTTAAATGATAAAGGTTTGGCCTAGCTTTAAAATATGTATTGCAGTAGGCTATAAAACTGTTCATTACCTGAATGGAACTCCATGATTTACATATTTTAGAAGGATGATTAGACAGTGAAGTGTATTTCTAGAGCAACTGAATCATCAGTTTGTTCTGCTTGTGAAATTTTACCTTTTCGATCATGTGATCATATCTGTCCTTTTTGCCTTTGAAGTCTTCATTAACATCAAGCGTTAAAATTGGAATTTCCTGTAGATAGTCAAAATCTGTTCTGTATTGGGAGAGGAACAAAGCAAACATTAGTAGCTGGAAATAAAGCAGAGAGCATTCAAATCCCTGTCAGCGTTTTCATTGTGAAGAATCCCACGGAAAGAACTGCATCTATAAATTAGAGCCAGGAATCGTGAATTTACAGCGTGGCTCCTGGGATACATCAGTGATTCCTGGACATTTTGCTCCCCCAGCACCTAACTGAATAAAAGAACACTGTATTAAAGAGAGTTCAGCTGAAGCCTCTGCTGCTCAGAGCTCGGTGTGAAGAGAACTTGGAGCACGCTGCATGTCCAAGCAATAATGAACATGCTGGAAAAACACTACTGCTAAGGAACCACTGGTGGAAATGTGCCTGCAGGTTAGATTTACATATCATAAGAAAAGCTGAAATGGCACTGGTGGAAAAAGCACTATGGAACATCCTCACAAAGATTTATCCATCCTCAAGGAACCATTCAACAAACCCTACCGCAGTGTCCTGTGCTGGAGCCAACTTTCATGTTTGTAGTGAAGCTTCTCCAGATATTCAATGGGGATTTCTTGTTCTTCGTCTCTTCCACGCAAGTAAATCCTATTCAAGCATTTCTAAAGGCGAAAGATATTAAATAAAAAAAAAATAAATTGATGTATTGCATGGCAAGAGCACAGAAATATCCATTTCACATTACAGACAAGCATTTCAAAATCTCACTAGATGTTTCTGGCTCTTAGGAACTTTTTCCAATATTTTAAATCATTTGTTCCCATCCTGAGCACACCTAAAGCCTCAACAACACACCAAAATGGTTTAAGTGTTGCAGTTTGTAATTAAAATATATGTTCTTTTCTTAAATAGAAAAACAAAAAGCCCTCAGAGTTACTCCAGCATGTTACATTCCACAGTTTTTTCAACCGTAACAAAACTGAAGGCATGGAAGCTGGAAGCAAGGAAACATGGAAATGATCTGTAAGTTCATTAGAGCTCTTTTAAACTCATGTTTTTCTCTTGTTCAAGCAACTTTCATACACAAAAGAGATATTATTCTGTTCTCTCCTTTTACACAACTATTAGATGGCCCAAGATCAAAGCATGGTCATGAGGCCTCGCACAGAGGGCGGCTTAGCTCCATCGCCACAGGTGCAGGGGGCTTTACGGACCCCACATCAGCCCTAACATTAAACTGTTGTATCTATTCCCTGTACAGCTATATTCCCTATGTAACAGCTCTTCCTACAGCTATTTTGTACTTTCCTGGAGTTGCTTGCTTTATCCCAGAGGTATTTTCTGGTTTACTGTTCTCATGCATTCCGTTAAGAAAATCATTATCGTCATAGTTGACTTTAATACACACAGCCTACATTTGCAAGGACTTTTTTTAGTACTTCCAGACTTAGTCACAGCTCAAGTATTGCAGCCTTCAGGGGAACAGGGCAGCCTGAGCTGAACTGTCACCATGAGGGGCAAGGCCCAGAACACAGACCTGTTCTCTGTGCGGTCACATTCGTATCCCTCACCTCAGGAGTGGCTCGGAGATAAATGATCCCATCCAGCGCCAGCCTCGAGCCGAACTGTTTATTCACCCAGTCATGCCAGTCCTGGTAAATTGTCCACTCGGTCTCGTTCATGCAATCGGACTCGTATAAATTAGCAGCAAAGATGTACCTGTGGACATGAAAGTGATGGAAACAAAAATTCTCTCGGACACAGGAATCATTTGGTTTGCCTTAAGTACAGTAACTGGAGCAGAAGCTGAGTGGTAACACTGCAGCATCTCTGACGAACTCTTAGAGTCAAACTAAACAGCTGCTATTCTCCTCCTGGAGCTGTGTGCACGAAGAGCACCAACATTTGCAGCTCAGGTGCGCAGGAATAACCCACAGAACACAACTGGCTTGCGCACTGGGTCATTTATTTACAATAAATTAAAACACATTATTATTTGCAATATATTCCAACACGGGGAACATCTAAGGATTACGGGGTGGGATTCAGTTATCAAGTCTCACCTTCTGAATCCAGAAGCACAAGATGAGGCATTTATTGATGCTTTTTTTTTCTCGGCCATAAACTAAAACACAAGAAGTTCCACCTCAACACGAGGAAGAGTTTGTTTCCCTGAGGATGGCCGAGCACTGGAACAGCTGCCCAGGGAGGTCAGGGAGTCTCCCTCTCCGGAGACATTCCAAACCCACCTGGATGCACTCCTGTATGACCTGCTCTGGGTGACCCTGCCTCGGCTGGGGGGTTGGACTGGGTGATCTCCAGAGCTCCCTTCCAACCCCAGCTGTTCTGGGATTCTGTGATTTGACTTGCGACAACTTTGATCTGCACCCCGAGGACTCCAGCCCCCCATACCTGTCGCTGTAGACAGAGCGCTCGAAGAACACCACAGGATTGTGCGCATCCCGGAGTTTGCCATCCAGGGAGTTGAGCTGAGCCCGGATCCTGCTGAGGCACGCGTACGTCTGGAAGGTGAAAGCCCACCTCTCGGGCTTCTCGTACATCATCCGCAGCACGTTCCCGCCACTCTTCTGAGACGTGGTCAGCTCCTGGATTCACGGGGAAAAGAAACACAGCGCTGTCTGATTCCGCAAAAATGCGGCTGAGGAGAAGTCAGGAGCAACACGTCCCCGTTAAATTTTACACCGAGTTAACCAAAATACGCCGTGCTTTTTGCCAGGTCTAAAAAACATCTCCAGTCCCTCAAAAGCCACTTGCACAGGAAGCAGCAGCTGGATTGCCAATGGAGTTGTGGGTAGCTGGGAAAAAAACGCCACCACTAAAACCAAGTTAGCAGCAATTCTCAGTTTCCTGAGACATTTCAGAGCACACTTTCCACAACCGTCTGTGCTCGCCTGGTTAGTTCACAGGGCTACAAGTAACTCCTGTAACTCTTTACCGCTTTTAGAAATTCCATCTGATGATGAATAACATTTATTCCATAATAACCCAACAAGCTGGAAAAGAGGAACTCAGACATTGTGAAAGCAATGAGCAAAAGTGTTCTTGTCACACAGAGCCTGAAAAATACCCCGTCTGTTGGATATCCTGGTATTCTGAAGTTAGAGGAACACCGGACTTTTTTTTCTCTCTTTTACCTCACAGTCGTCTCCAGAGCTTTGCTGGACATTGCACCACCTAGCTACAGGCTCAGGAACCACTTCCCACTCCTCATTGGCTTGTTTCAGGATATTCACAAAAGTGGATTTCCCTGCAGCTGTAGGAAAAGCATTCAGGAACAACGTCAGCGAGAAACCACCCACAGTGGTGTTATTTAACTAGCGTTCAACTCTGCCTTCCGTCCCCATAAATCAGTCTCCCGCACCCATCATGTTCCACGTCAATTAATGGAGCAACAGGGCTTTTCTTTATCTGAATTTAAACAGGTTTGACAACGCTCCCAGGCACCTGGTAACATTCTGAGGTGTGCTGCGCAGGGCCAGGAGCGGGATTCAGAGATCCTTGTGGATCCCTCCCAACTCGGGAGACTCCGTGATTCCAGGTGTTTCACACCACAATCAGGAAAAATGTGAGAAAAAAACTTAACCAGGACTTCAACACCAAACAGGTGAATCAGTTAAAAACTGTAATAGAAAGCTTCTCTTTTCTGCCCTCCCAGATTTCATCATTTTTACGGTGTCAAGGTAAAGTCTCTGACATTATTAATTGGCTTGTTTGTGCCTCCTGACCTAAAAGACTTTCACCGAGGGAAACAGCCAGGAAAATCTTGTGGAAGCATCCCCGTTGCCCCGCTCTGCCGTGGCGGGAAGAGCCCTCACACAAGGGAAAGAGGGGAGAGGGGGGATGAGGGGAGAAGGAGGAGATGAAGGGGAAGGAAGGGAGGAGGTTAGAAAGGAGGGGAGGAAAAAAAAGAAGAAAGAAAGGAGNAGCGCATCGATGGCGGGCACCCGTGCCGCGAGGCGCTCCCGTTCCCAGCGCCGCCCCCGTCCCAACCCGCGGGACAAAGGGAACGGGGAAAGGCGACAAAGGCACCCCCCAGCCACCCACTGCCTTAAAAACCCCCCCCGGAATGTCTCGGCACTGGGTTTAAAGGAGATGGGCGGCACTTGAATTTTGGGGGGCTGTTACTGAAAATGTTTAGGGAGAAATTCTTTAGGCTGGAATCCTTCCCTGTGAGGGTGGTGAGGCCCTGGCACAGGCTGCCCAGAGAAGCTGTGGCTGTTCCTGGATCCCTGGCAGTGTCCAAGGCCAGGTTGGA
>VZTH01018021.1:166699-178704 GCA_013397815.1 Aleadryas rufinucha
AAGGAGGGGAGGAAAAAAAAGAAGAAAGAAAGGAGGAAGACAGGCAGGCAGTGAAGAGTCCGCGGAGCTGTGCCTCCCCCAAGACACGGGCGAAATCACCGAGGGAGCCACCTCTCCCTCCAGCCCTCACCAATTCCCCCCTTCCCCGTCCCTTTCCCCGCGTAGGCGAGAGGCGCCGACTCACCGATGTTGCCCTCCACGGCGACTTTCTTGAGGCGGCCATCGGGCCGGCTGCGCTTGGGCGAGCNGTGGCAAGGGATGGAATGGGATAGGCTTTAAGGTGCCTTCCAAATCCATTGTAGGATTCTATCAAACTCTAAAACCTCCCAGACAGCAAACCCAAGGAGAACCAAGTCAAACACGGAAAATCCTGAGCCTCAGGAGATGGGCACCAGCAGTGAGGCAGCTGTGACCCCAGATCTGTGTGTAAAATGGAAGTGAAAAGCCAGATTTTAAACCACCTTTTCCCAAACTGCCCTCCAGCCGCGGGTGTGAGGGACTTACCACGGGGCAGGACACTTGGGAACCCGGCGTGGATGGGAGGGCAGGGAACCTGGAGCGCTCCAGCTGCTGGGGTCACAGGAGGCCTTTGGGAGAAAGAAAAGCCAAAAAAAGGCACCCGAGCTGCTGGGCAGGGCCAAAAGAGGCGTCTGCACCTCGTGTGGCACTGGAGACCCAACAACATCCTTGGGTGTGTCGTGGTCAGATGTTTACAATGTACAGGAGGGAAAAAAGTCTATTTACAAGTGGGAGATGGCTGAGGAGCGAGTGCAAGAAGGAAATAAAGACGGTCATGGTCAAACATAGCTATTTATTTTCTCTTATAAACAGCCTTCAGTTTCTTATTGAAAAAAAAAAAAAACCCTAGGATTTAAATATTCTGCCCCATCACATACAACCATCTGTATACATTATTTACAACTCTCAAATAAACACGGTGCGGATTTTCAGACATTCAACTTGTTCTTTTTTAATCGACAGCTGTTTGCATTTGAAACTGAAATCTCCATCAGTGACTACAAACTGAAGCGGTATTGGCACAGTTAGCTCACAGTAAGGGTTCTCTCCTTGCATTTTACACTTTACACTGCCTTCTATCCCTCATATTTCAGGATTCTAAAGGAGGAGGAAAGGTTAGTGTCGCTTTTGGAAGTGTTTTCCTTTTTTTTTTTTTTTTTGCCTTCAGAAATGGCCTTTTACTGAAATCTCATTCATTTTTACTGACACCTCGTTCATTTTTATTGCATCCTTCTCTCTCTCCCAGTGCACATCAAGGAATGTGCCTCTACACCACACACCCACAGCACTCCCAAGTAGTCAAACAGCCACGAAAATAAGCGTTCCCTCCGCGACACGGCTCGGAAAAATGTCCCCCAAGTTGCAAACGTACAAAAATAATGAGTATAGTTTAGTGGCTATAAAAAATTAATCTCCCCTAAAAATACAATATTCTATGAACAATTTGGGGAATCGGTTCTTTCCAACAAAATAAGGTAATTGGGTATTTTCCTAGGCTGCAAACTGAACCTGGCAAGAGGAAACCGTAAGGAAAGCAGCGAAATAAGAAGGTTTAACACTGAAAATCACCGATGTTAGTCTCATGTTAAAAGAGAAGATATCCAGGAAAAGACGATGGGCATCCATAAAACTGCCAGTGGTTTTAGGAGTGAGGGATGGAAAAGAGACAACTGCTACCAGCAGTGAAGGAAACGAGATTGGGCGCTAAAGGAAATATTTGAGTGGGGAAAAAAAAGCAACGAACCTCTGTTTGTGCTGCAGCTCCTTAAATAATCCAACTAAAAGGGGAGTTATGTACAGTAACAGCACTCTGGCAGGCAGGAAAGGAGGAGAGAGCAGCAAGGAAAAACACAACTATCCTAAAAGGAGGTGTTCATAGCAAAACTGTGTCTGGTGAGCGGGGAGAAAGGAAGAGGGGCGAGAAATAGAAAGGAACAATGTGAAAGGTGAGTCCATAGCAGCAAATAGGTGTCCTTACCTGTGAACTGAGGGTCAGGGGTCAGTCCCTAAGGACTGGGTAAGGACAGTGCTCCTCTCTATCTCCAAGGAAAAGCAGAAGTTCAAAGCTCTACATTGCATAGTAAGCAGGAAAAGAAAGTGGATACTTGCAGATGGGCTGCCTGCCCCTCGAAACCTCTTCTCTCCCCTCAGCCACCTGCACCAGCGCAACGCCCTGGGGTCTTGTTTCCTCTTTGCATGAGTAACTTGTATCCCTGACTTGAACTTGAAAGACTTGGACAACACATCCCGTATCCGGCCACCTGAGCACTGTCAGCACTGCCAGTGGTGGCTGAGCTCCGTGGACTCGGCCCTCTGCCCCTTCCCAGCTCCAGGGAGGTGCCCTCCTCAAGTCGCCGCCCAAATCCCTGGCAAGATCCAATATGCTGGCAGCAACAGAGCAGCACAAACCGTAGGGATTCGGGATCCTATCAGGGTGGAAGGCCTGAGGCAGCACTGGAAGCACAGCCTGGTGTAACCCCACTGGCACTTTCTGCTCCCCATGACCAAAGCTGGAAGGTTTTGTCTCCGAGCGCTCGTCACCCCTCAAAGTCCGTAGCGGGGGCCTGGAGCAGTGCAGAGTTTTTTTCTCTGGGGTTTATTTGGAGGGGCAGGGGGTGTCCCCCCCCTTTCCCTCCCATAAATGCACTATTTTATAAACACATTCACTCGATCCAGATTCCACTGAGTGGCATTTCCATGTGCCCTTACTCTGAGAGTGTAAACACACGTCAACTTCTGGTCCCACAGCTTTCACAAGCAAAACAACAATGAAAAGCTGCAAAAAAGAAACAGCACGGGGATCCTAAATCCCCACCACTGCAAACACGTCCTCGATGTTATTTTCAAGTGTTGTGTAATTAAACAATGTGTTCATACAGCTGTCAGGCAAATCATGATCTCCAAGCTTTTATTACGTGCCTAGAAACTACTCGGTCAAAGACTTTCTACTGCCAGATATGGAATAAAAAAACCACACTATCCACCTAGGACTCGTTTTTATACTCAGTACATTCCAACTCTGATGGGCTGAACTGCAGCAGATGCCTCTGGATTTCTAGAATTGGCTGTTAAAAAGAAAAACACTGCGACAGCAACAAGAACTAAGCGCTCGTAGGGCAGAAGCGTGCCAGGAACGCGAACCACTGCACTGCTATCTCCAAGCAAATCCTCAACTTCTACACATTCATCCTTCCTGCTTCTTGCTGGTACACGACACCAAACCAAGGAGTCACCCTGAAATTTAATGGGAGGCATCACCTGTTTAGCACCTCGGCACTGCTGCCCCGCTCGCTCTGTGCCTAACCCGTGCACAGTTGGGATTTGGGAGATGGGGCGCTTTTGCACTGTCGGGTGGGTGGATGGTGGCACAGGAAAAGCCAGAAGATCAGGATGCCTCACCTGAACCTGGCAGCTCCCATGTGAGTAATTTCTGTGCTCAGCTGTTCCCTGCTGGATGTGTCAATGGCCGCTCACCTCCCTCGCAGGCTCCTGCACGCTGTTTCCAACTTGACTCGGCACTTTTGGCCAAGCCGAGGCGTGCAAAACAGCAGCTCAGCTTCTCTGCCACGTGCTCACCTTGGCTTCACCTGTTCCTGTTGCTTTTCCCAACAGCTGGAGTTCCCTGGAGATGGGCAGTGATTTTAAACGGGGGAGAACACCACCACAACAGCACAACTCCAAAGCAGCCCATGAAATCACCTTCCCTGCAAGACACATGTCCTCAAACACCAAACACTGGCCACCAGAGCTCATCCTCAGAGCCAGGCTTTGCATTGCTAACTTAAAAACACCTTTCCACTCGTTCTTTTCCAAGCCAGGTTTTCCTTATTATTATTATTATTACTACTACTATCCCAGTGCAATTTTTTGTAGGGAATATTTTCCCTGACTGTATTTGTGCAAACTAACTGTTCATTTGGCAACTGCTAGAGGAATTTCACAAGCTGGCTGACCCAACCAATGCTTTCCTGCTAAGAAAATAAAAGCAACTATGCAAAGTCCCATGGCAGCAGACATGGAACCACTTGCTAAGCACAAGGTCTGTGTGATTTCAACACCACCTTCGTCGCTTTAGCGACGAGAACTTCGCTTTTCTTCGTAAGAAATAATCTAGTTCTGAAAAATTCTATGTTCATCTCTAAAAAAATAAGACAAGTATTTGTATTAAAAGCTGGAGATCATTGATTTCAGCAAGTTATGGCTTTTTTTTTTAGCGTAAGCATAGATACATATTTTTAAAACAAGTATCAGTAAGTGTCTGGGTGTTAGTACATATTTTCTGTTTCCAGCAATGTTCAGTATTGTATGTGCTTTGCACCTCAGAAGTGAGTCTGCCAAGGCACTTAGAGAATGTAAGCAAGTCTTCCAGGGACTTCATGAGAATGGGCTACCACTGACACAACACAAGAACCCATCCACCAGCAGAGTCAATCCCCCAACCAAGCACGTGTCCTTTATAAACACTCAGCACCTGCTAGAAATTCCACAATGAATAACAACAATAAAATAATAATAAAAATTAAAAAAAGCTATTTACCACATGTCACTAACAGAGAAAAGGTTTCCCCTAATAAAAGCACAGAAAGTAGATCTCAGCTGTCACTGGTAACAGCACAGGGGGGTTGGTTTGTTTTTTTTTTAAAAAAACCAAATTAACAAAAAACAAATACCACACGCTCGCTTAAAGAAACAAGTGACTTCTTGAAGTCCTCTTCCTTTTATCTGTCCTTCGAGGTGAGCTTTTCAATCAGTTCTTGAAGTGGTGCAAGTTCTCTTCTGTCAATAAGGTTGAATTCCTGTAGCGGGGATGA
This sequence comes from Aleadryas rufinucha, assembly GCA_013397815.1. Lineage (NCBI taxonomy): Eukaryota > Metazoa > Chordata > Aves > Passeriformes > Aleadryas > Aleadryas rufinucha. The sequence goes on from VZTH01018021.1 coordinate 171,529, forward strand.
GGAGAAAGACACACACACACACCGAGTTTCGTACGTACAGCTCAGGTACAGGAGAAGCCTTATTTAGCCAGAATTCATTTGGCAGTCAGCTCTCCAAGCCCAGGCTCAGCCTCTACAGCCTCCCCTGCCCCTCTGCCACTCGCTGAACAGCAGTGTTCCACTGCCTGAAGCTTTTCCCCCCACTTCAAGGAAGGGAACTTAAGAAGATGCTGATTTTTTCTACAAAGGAAGGGGAGGTAATGCAGCTTTGAAGCGAGCATGCTGTTTGCAGTGTCCTTACCTGAACAAAAAATATAAAGTGCTTGAAAGAAGTGTTAAGGTGTGCCTCTTCCTGCAGCTGGATCACGGGGTCAAAGTGCTGGTGGTAGATGTGAGCGTAAACTCTGAAGAGACGCTTGAGAATTGTCTTGGCCACTGACATGAAATTCTTTGGGAATGGTACGCCTGGAAAGAAGAAAACAGATGGCTTTTTCTTCAACTCCCAGGCCGTGTTCATCTGTTTGGAAAGCCGCCACAACCCAGGACAGGTGAAATCAATTTCAACAGCGGACCTCTGTCACTGCACAGGTTTCATTAAAATCAGCTGGGAAACAGCAACCGGCTACTGAGAGTGATGAACTCTTTTGTTGTCTCTTCCCCAGGCTAAAAAAAGATACGTATCAACCACGTAAAAAGAGGAAAGCTATCTAGCTTCTCCTCACCTACCAGTCTCCCCAGCCAGCTTAGCTCTTCTGCAGCCTTTCCAAGTGCTCAAGTCCTGTCTCAAGGCCAGAGGCCCAGGCTCTGGATGCTCTGAGGCCAGTCAGGACCTCACCAATGCTTTCAGGTCCCACCAATCCTGTTTTCGTGCCCCTGCTTCAGCCTGCCCTGCACACATGTACAGCACATTTCCTGCTCTGGCTGCTGCAGCACATGGGAAATTCTTATTTAGCTGTTAGTTTGTGGCCTCTGAGTGTGTGTCTGAAGGCACGGTTTCTCTGAAGAAGCTTAATGAAAATGTGTCAAAAGCTTCGGAAACTATTGACAAAATTAGAGCAACTAAGACATCTCCCCTGTTATCTTTTCCAAACTGTTGGTTGGTCATTATTCCCCTCCTGCTCTTCTGACAGAAACCTCTTTAAAACATCTATTTTTCATCTTCACTTGAAAAGAAAAAAGCAAAAAAAAAAAATCATTAACTTAAGAGCAAAGCTGCAATTCAGCTTCTTTGGAGATAAGGCCTGAAAGCCTCATGACGCCCAACATCTCTTCTGTGACAAAAAGGTGCCAGTTACTGGTTAGAGGGGTCTGAGACCCTCTGCTTTATTTCTAAAGAAACAACCAACTGTTCAAAATGAATAAAACACCAGACTCGATGAACAGAGTCAGTTATTAGATAGAAATGGTACTTCCTGCATCCGGAACTGTGACAGGTGTTTATTAGGAGTATTAACACATGGATCAGAGTTCATGTATTACAGCATATCTTGAAAGATAAGTGTGTTTAGGTAGATAATGTAACCTTCTAAACCTGCCCTACACATCAACCACTAAGGAGACCTTTTAATGCTGGAGGATTGGAGTGTTGCTGTACAGATGTAACCTGAGTGCCCTGTTCAGCTGCAGTTATTCACTCACCTATTTTAGAAGGAAATAGCGTTTCATCATCCAGCTGGTCCTGGACCCAGGTCATCAGGTAATCGATGTACTTTGGTGCAGAGCACTTGATGGGTTTCTTTATGTTCGTGCCATCTGCCCAGTGGTACTCGTACCTGGGGTGGGACAAGGCGGCATTCAGCACCACTGAATCACTCCTGATAGGCCTGGAAGGCTGCTCTCCCTGCTCCCTGCGCTCCCATTTCCCTGCACTGCCCTTCCCTGGAACCAAGGTCGGAGTGCTCTGTGCCAGCATCGCCTGCTCCTCACCCAGCCTCCCCCCTGTGACCCCGCTCCATTGCCTCCTGCAGGCCTTCCCAAACTTCAGCCACAGCAACCAGCAACACTCAGCATCTGCAGCAGCTGCCAGCCACACACATCAGACCCTCCAATTTAGGCAATTTCTCCACATTTGAAAATATTCTTACAAAATTTTGCATCGCCGAAAACCAAACCAGGTTTGGTCTCTCTCGCCAGAGATCCCAAATTATGGCTGTTCTACAGACACAGGGAGGTTCCTAGGAATGCTGTTACAAAACTGGAAACTGATCTGAAGTGTCTGTCAGCTAAGAGAAGACGTTTGGAGCAGTCTGGTCTGGTGGAAGGTGTCCCTGCCCATGGCAGGGGGTTGGAATGAGATGAGCCTTAAGGTCCCTTCCGACCCAGACCAGTCTGGGATTCTGATTCTATGGTTAAGAAAACTTCTGGACTATGTACACAACCAGACAGAAACAAGTCCTCGTGAAATCCAGAATGGAGCAGGTATTTTTCCTGGCTTGGGGAAGGCAGCTGACACCAGCCCAGGTGATGGATAATCTTGGAAAGATATTGCTTAAAAACCCCAACCACCCCTAACCTAACACGGGGAGTGTGACAATACCAGGTCCCAAGTGACGCACAGGGTTTGGATGTTACAGATCACACATGAGGTGTTACGCAAAGCTCAGCTGCAGATGATAAATCTGTCTTCTCCATTTGTTTAGCAAATTCAGTTCTGTCAGAACAACTACTGCGAGAGCATTTGCACCATAAACAAATGTGATGAGGGATTATGAAGGTGCTGCTCACAACGGGACAAAAAAATCCCATTTTGTTAACAGCAACAAACCAGAGGGTCTGAAAGCATTTTAAAATTTTATCTAAGAACACATGCAAAAATCCCAGACACACCAAATGGACCATGTGTCAGGATTTATGAAAAATCAGGATTTCTTACCACCCAGTACTGCCCTATTACCAGGATTTAAGTGCTATTCATGTAAGACAATATAACACTTAGCTGAGGTGCCAGGATCAGTCTGGAGCCAGAGCAAAACAACAAGCTGAATTAGAGAACAGGAAAAAGCACCAACTCTCAATGTCTCAACAAAAGCATAAGCAAGAATCCAAGAAGGGCACAGAGTAGGGGATTCTTATCCAGACATCTAATATTTCTACAATACCCACAAGGAAGATTTTGGTAAGCCCTAATGGAATGCCTGCATGTAAAAACTTGAAATCTTCATTTAAGAAGCCCTCATTAATGTTTCAGAAAAAAAAAGGGGGGGAAATAATTTTGATAATAAATTTATTTTATTATAATTTATATTTATTATTATAATTTATATTTTTTTCCTTTCCAGGTTAAAGGAAAAAAATAAACACTAAAAATATAAACAAATATAAACACAGGCCAAAAAACCCAACTTTCTATTCCACACTCCCTTAACAGAAGTTCAAATCCTTCTTCTCTTTCACATCCTTTCCACCCAACTCTGACATCATCTCAGCTAATCTCAAGTTTTTAAATGAAAAATCATCTCAAAAACTGCAGCCAGTCAATAATGTGTAAAAACCTGCTCTTACTTTGGGCCAGCAGACATCACGGGGCAGCTCTCCTCCGTGCAGAAGTCCGTGATGGTTCCATAGAGCATATTGATCTGGTTGAAGAAGTCGACAGCTGAAAAGCACAGAAACCACCCATGAGCACCCTGCAGCACAAGATTCCCACAGCCCAGACTGTAAAGCACGGGTTCTGGAAGGATTTTGGGGAAAAAAAACGTCACTGTTGTTGCTTTTTTAAGATCCATTATAAAGGAGATGCAGAACGCAACCACCAACTTTCTGGAACAGCCTCCAGCAAGAACTGTTTAATTGTTCACTGCAGCAAAACCTTCAGTTGGAAGAAGAAAAAGGAAAGAGAAAGCCTAGTTATTTCTTTTTCTGAAAGTTCGGTGCATTTTATTACAATCCCAAATTCTACTGGCAAGTGTGGAGCAAAAAAAGATTGTCAGCATAAACTTTTCAACTAGAGAGAGCAGGCACTCGTTAGGTGACAGTGGCTTCCCTCAGGCTCTGTATTCCAAAGGCCCACCTTTCCCAAGAACATTTCATTGAATCCCAGACTGCTTCTGGTGGGAAGGGTCTTAAAGCCCATCCAGTTCTACCCTCTGCCATGGGCAGGGACACCTTCCACTATCCCAGGCTGCTCCAAGCCCCATCCAACCTGGCCTTGGACACTCCCAGGGATACAGGGGCAGCCACAGCTTCTCTGGGCACCCTGTGCCAGGGCCTCCCCACCCTCACAGGGAACAACTCCTTCCTAACACCCCATCCAGCCCTACTGTTACAGTTACTCTTTTAATTAATTACTCCAAGCTCTTTGAAAAGAAGGCTCTTTTTCAATAACTAACAGCAAGAACTGTGGTCACTGCAATCAGTTTATAAAATCCACTTTATCTGCAGGTACCTTTCAGCGAATAAACAGCCAAGGTTAGACAAATGTCATGGCAGCAAGTCACAGCTACTGCTCAGCAGATGCAGGACACCAGCCCTTGCTTCTCAAGTGCCCATGAGAACTGTTAATTAAATTTCCATTCCCTGCTCCCAGCAGAAACCACAGCCCACTGTTTGCTTCAAGGCAGGCATGTTCAGAAAAACCCACACAGGCTCCGACAAAATGACTGATTACAGCAAATCCCACACTTGGAAGTCTCAAAATCCACAGGCACATCAAGCCATTCCCTGAGACACCAGTCAGGCTGAGAGCTGAGCAAGAAGTAGCAGGGCAGAGCGCGTTTGGTTTTGTGCTCTCAGGTCGAGAAGGGTACAAGCAGTGACTTGGAGTCGCAGATTTTGTCTCCTCGTGAGACCTCTCAGTGAGCAGAAGGGGCTCACAGCTAGCCCTGGTGCTCGGTGTGGTGCAGGGATGCTCAGGGAAGGGAGCACGTCATCAGCTCGCTCTTTAATTACACAGCTACAATTCCATTACAGCTAATTCAGCAGTTAAGTCATTGGGGAAGGGAGAAACTGCTGCCACACAGGAAAGCAGAGCCACGGAGGGAAGGAACCACCAAAAGGGAAGGATGCCAGCAATACATGAAGCATCTTTAGCAATGCTTACTCACACAGGCTTTTTCTCTAGCCAGTTTTGCAATGCGGTGTGAATTAACTTTGGCAAAGGATGGTGTCAGCAGTTGCAGCCTGCCCTGGAAGCAGGGGCAAGCGGAGCGGCAGAGCACTGCGTGGCTGGCTGGGGACGGGGAGGTGGAAGTCACTGTGAGGGTTTCACTTCCCAAACACGTCAAAGAGCAACAAGAAAAAAGGCAGAAGCACAGAAACAATCAGAGGATGTTTAGCTCAAACATAATTTCTACTGCAGTGCACAACCAAGTCTGTACCACCACTGGAGCACATCGGGCCTGAGAGGAAAAAGATGAGGGAACACCCGGACAGGGCACAGAGCTTGTGGCAGCCACAACTGCACAGGCTACAGAGTGCAGTGGGAGAATCCATGTTTTAGGAGCAGAGGGCAAAATTCATGCAGCAAGGAGAGGAAGGAGGAGGAAACAAGGTCAAGCAATCAGAAAACACTAATTTAGGCATCATTGTTTGGCCTGAAAGCAGAAGAGTGTGGACAAACAGCTTTAGAGGAAGTTAAAAGAATGACATCAGAGACTTAGCAGAGCAAAGGCTCAAAACTTGGCAGGAACAAAAGGAACTAACTTTAGGAAAATTACAAACCCCATTAGAATCACGGAATCATTTAAGTTGGAAAAGACCTCTGAGGTCATCAAGTCCAACCTGGGGCTGATCCCCACCTTCTCACCCAGACCAGAGCACTGAGTGCCGTGTCCAGTTGTTCCTTGGACATCTCCAGGGATGGGGACTGCGACACCTCCATTGCTTGACAACGTTTTCCATGAAGGAATCTCCCTGATGTCCAACCTGAACCTTGAGGCTGTTTCCAGTCACCCTGTCCCTGTTCCCTGGGAGCAAAGCCTGACCCCCACCTGGCTGCATCCTCCTGTCAGGGAGTTGTAGAGAGCGGGGTCCCCCGACCCCCCTTTTCTCCAGGAATAGAAAGGGACACACAGTTGTCCTCCCACAAGTGTCAGCCCACTTTTAACACCCCTGTGATGAAGAAAAGGCCAGAGACTCACTGTTAACTGCAACCCATTCATTTAAGTCCTCCCCCTCTGGAAGCATCACAGCCATCCGCAGATTGCCGCTCCCCAGCGTGGCCTCCGCATGTTTTAGCAGCTCGTACTGATGAGAGCCCTCGGGAATATTCTTCTTTGGTTTGAAGGTTTTGGAAGAGCGACTGCCACTGCAAAAGAGAGGGAAAATATTTAGAGACCTTTTGGAACAGGAAGTAAGAAGGAAACAAGCAGACCAGTCCCAGGTAAGGACGAGATCAACGTTAAATACTTTACCCACTCACATATTTTCACGTTTCAACAGGGTATTTACCAAAAACTGGGATGCTGAAGTAACAGGTATTCTGGCTTTTTTTCAACCATTTTCTGACCTAATCACTTTCTTACCTATAATTTCGTTTGGAAAAATGTGGACTGGCTTAGAAAAAAAATGTTTAGACATTTGAATTTTAAACGACGGCAGTGAGCCTGGATGGCACACGAACCCCTAACACGTCAAAAACATGACGTGTAGAATTAAATATTTGCAGAGAAGTGTCAAATGAGCCAATATTTGTGAGCATTTTCATCTATGAGCTGAGAAAACACTTCTATCAGAACAGGCAAACTGAGCTCTGAATTCCAATGCAAGTGGAAAGATGCGAAACCCAGACAGCACAATTCTCATTATAAACATTATCCAGATCTCATTTCTTTATATAAAGACTTGGCCAATGTTTCACCATCTCTCTAAGGACCAAACAGAAATTTTTGTTGGTGGGGTGCAAAAGCTGTCTCTCTTTAATCTAGGAAGAACACCTTTACTTAGGAAGACATTTGCCCCTGTGAGGGTGGGGAGGCCCTGGCACAGGGTGCCCAGAGAAGCTGTGGCTGCCCCTGGATCCCTGGGAGTGTCCAAGGCCAGGTCGGATGGGGCGGGGAGCAGAACCTGGGATAGTGCAAGGTGTCCCTGCCTGTGGCAGAGGGTTGGAACGAGATGGGCTTTTAGGCCACTTTTAACACAAACCATCCTGGGATTCTGGGATTCTGTAATTCTGTTCCATGGTCCCAGAGCTGCTCCCAGGCTCTGAAGGACTCTCCCAGGCTCTGAAGGAGCAGCAGCACCCTCCCCTTCCCACAGGCC
>VZTH01018022.1:0-11859 GCA_013397815.1 Aleadryas rufinucha
TTCCCATCTCTGTCCTGCCCCTCAGAGGCCTGAGCCCTCCTGTGTTGATGGGATGGGGCAGGACTGACCCCAGCTCTCCTCCCAGGGTGAACAGGATGTGGGAGCTGAGCTTGCAATGCCAACAGCCTTCTCCTGTTTCTCCCTAGATTTGCAGTTTTCTCTCCTCATTGCCTTTTTCTTGATCATTATTTTTCTTACCCCCCAGCAGGATGAAGGAGTCTCGTTGCCATGGGGCTGCAGTCTGCCCTCACCTCTCTCTGGGCTTTAACTATCCATTCATGTGACCAAATCTTAGAGTGCTTCTTTTTTTAACCCAACTATTTGATTGCATTTTATTCCTATTTCTGACTGTTTGGAGCAGTTTTTGACTCTGTTTTCCCATTTGTTTCCCACCACCCTTTAGTGTGTGAAAGTGCCCCAGAGCTCTGCAGGTGCTACCATAACACCACTCTTGTGCGAAGGAATTTGGATGCCCTTTTTTTGTTGCCATGGCATAAACAAGTCTGATCAAGAAGTTTAATCAGATTTTCAAACTCTTTCAGCTGAGAAATTTAATTAAAAGAAAAAGAATCCGTAGCTTAATAGTTCCCCCAAATAGTTCGGTGTTGATTGGAGATACTGCTCAGAACTTAAAGGTTATGCTTGACTTCATTAAAAACAGTACTTGATGTCACTTTACTCAGTGTCCCTGTGAAAACCACAGTCATTGTTGAAGGAAAATGCATCAGCATTTGGTCTTTGGGGTTTGTTTTTTTTTCAAAGTTTCTGTGCAGTGTGTTTGATAGCTGCCGGTTGCCATATAAATTTATTTAAAATTGTGATTATTGCAAATTATGTCTTTTTCCTTCTTTAAGAATAAGTGTAGGAATGTAAAACTTAGTGCATAAGTTTTGGGAGTTCAATAAGAATATTGCCAAAAGGACTGTTGTTATTTGCTCACCAACACTGAGAGGTTTTGCTGCTCTGACTTTTGTACATACATCACCAATGCTGTCTTTCATTTTTTGTGTAAACTGCCAGTAAATTTCTTCCATACAGAAATTGGGTGGGTTTCAGTTGCTTTTGATTTGCATTTTCATAGAAAGAAGCACTAAACCCTAAATAAGCCCCACCCCGGGAGCCCACCCTTGCTCTCTGTGGGATTTACGTTGGTTAACCACTCGCTGCTGTTATAAAACACCACATCTACATCATCATCATTTGTGAGCTACTTTGAGGTGGGAGAACGTGAGAGAAGCACAGGGAGGGATTGTAGAATGTGGATGTAGAAAGATGTTATGTCATTGTTCTCCAGCCCTGGAAATCCTGCACCCTCATTTTTCTCTACAGTGTGACAAATAATGTTCCAAACGAAACAGTGAGCAGTGCACTCCTGAGCTTTCACAGTCCCTGTGTGGGGCAGGGGAGTTGTTTTTACACACCTCTAATTTGTATCAGCACCTTCCCTTTGTGTTTGCAAATCAGGAGGTTAAACCCCTGCGTTTATACACTGCAACAAGTATTTAGGAGCTGAGCATTGACAGCACAACCATTACTGCCTCCAGAAGGATGTTTTTAGCTGATTTTATATAAAGTTATATTTTTTTTTTTCTTTTTCTGAAGCCTTCAGAGATTTGTTGTAAACGTGGCTATTGGGGTAAGAGTGCCCCAAGCATTAGTTCTAACATAAACAGGAGAGCAGCAGCTTCTCAGAGGAAGTGGTTGTGTGTTCTTGGCCTTGTGCTGGGGGTTTCTTCTTTTTCCATGGCTGAGCATTTCTGTTTCATTTTCTACTCTGTGTTGGCATTTGCTGCCATTGCCAACATCTATATCTTGAGGCTGATTACATCCACGGACCTGCCTGCACCATCCAGCAGAACTGCATTTTGAAAACTCTTTTTGAACCTACTTTCAGTGACATTGGGAAAAGAAATCTGTGGGCGGATGGAGGGAGGATGAGAGAACGCTGCTGAGAGCAGTTGTGTCCTTTCCTTTTCTCCTTATTATTTTTTTTCCATTTTTGTTCTGACATATCTCTTTGCCAAGACCACAGTTACTTGTTTGTGTAAGAAATAACATCTAAATGGAGCAATTGATTTGTGGATATCATACAAATTTGTTTTATGGTATTACAAATGACTTTAGGGCCATCAACACAGTAAGTGCTATATTAGCAGCTTTAGCTGCTTGCCAAAACCTGCTACAAAATTTGAATGGAGGCAATAAATTGATGCTCCTTGCTACTTTTTGCTGTGGTCTATGTTATAGCTGTCCAGTGGATAAGTGAATGACATATTGTTAATCTAGATACATCAGGAAAACAGAATATTGTGGTTTTTTACCCAGTCTTCTGTTTATCCATCCCTGCCTCTCACTTCCTACCTGCCATCTCTAGCACATGGAGCAGCACTGCACCGCTCCTCAGCTATAAGAAATAAGACGTGCCCAACGTTCAGCATCCTGGATTGCTGAACTTCCAGCATCCTGGATAATGTAGGTACAGAGCAGTTTCATTTTACCATTTCCTGTGACATAGTTTATTTGTGCACAAGTTCAGCAAAAATCAGAATTAAAAGCCTCATTTGGCCTGAGACTAGAAAGACATAAGCCCTGGGGGATATTTTTTCCTACCTTTTTTTTTTTTTTTTTTTTTTTTTTTTTTTTTTTTTTCCTGATGGTGGGAAAGGGAATTTATTGGAGGTTTTCTGCTATAATAATTTGTCTTCAGAGACTGCCCTGACTGTTGGACTCCAGAAATTTTTGGGTAGCTCTTCTTACAGGGTGGCCTCAGAGGTGCAGGAGGGAGTTAGAGCACCCGAGAGGCACCCGACCTCTCTCTGCACTCAGTTAATCCTCTGGGATTGCCAGGTCCAAAGGCTGAATTTCCCAACTGTTTTGTCTGTGCTCCCTGTGCTGGCTGCTCCTGCAGGATGTAGCTCCTGGGCTGTTTTTGGCTGGGCAGGAACTAGCAGGAGGGGTGCATTTTCCCCTCAAAATTGGAGTTGCTAACTTTAGGCAAACAGAGGTTAATCTTTCCAAAAGGGTGGATTTATAACCTGGCTTCTGAGCATTTGAATTCATCGTTACAGCTAATGGACATCTCATATTGTCTTAAATCACTGGCTCCTCAGTGTGCCAAATGGTAATAGAAACCTTCGAGCTGCCCTAATTTGGCACCTATGTTTCAAATCACTTGCCAAAGGAACTTGGAGGGGGGAGGAAAGATCAATTGAAATGTTTTTCTGAGTGCTTTTGCTGTGAGATGCTTCACAGGGCTTGAACTCCTGAATATCATATGCAGACTTAATATTAGGTTCCTGCTTCATGCTACATGGTTACTTTTCCATGTTAAATAAATTTTTCTAATTTACCACAGAGGGAGATAAATATTGATTTGGTAAGCAAATGAAAAAATATGTTATGGGCAGGCTGAATTTCTTTCAGTGTGACACCAGTGTTATGCTGTATGTAAGGCAATAGTTGACTCTGTTAATGATCTCCTGTAGGAGTTATTGCTGTGTAAGGTATGGCCAGTGACTTTACATGGGGTGATTTATGGATCTATCTTTACATTTACATAAGCAGCCTCCTCCTCCTGCACGTGCCAGTGGCATATCTCACTGTATCTCATTTCCTCTTGTGGGAGAAATTATTGTGCAAAGAATTAACCCCTATGAGTGCTGAGGGAAGGACCTCCATGCTTGGCTGCTGCCTGGACATGGCACACACACACCTTGGTGGAACCAAGAGAGAAAATCCTGTGGCTCTGGTTTCCAAATGCTGAAACCTGTCCTAGACCACCTTGTTTTGAGGCAGCTGCTCTAGAGAAGGGTGGAAGGGCTCTGCCCTCCCTCCGTGAGAGTCATTCATTCAGCACCTGCCTCACACCAGTGCCTCTTACATGCTACAGAATCACAAGTCTCAGCCTATTTCATGATAACAGGCACAGGGATTTTAATGCTGAAAGAAAGGTCTGGAGAATTTAGGCTCTAATGAGATAACCTGAGAAATTTTGCAAGAAACCCATGATTATCTTGCCCAGCACTCATTCTTTGATGGCATAGACTTTTTCCTATTTAAGAAAGACCTTTTCTTTGTTCTAGGAAAATACCAAGGTGATCATTGCACTGTATAGCAGATTTTTCTCTTGGAAAAACTGTCTTGCACATGATTAACTTTATGGTACATAATAGAGAGAAAGCTGCAAGGTGATGGTTAATGGCATTTGAAAAGCCATTGTTAACCTCAGCTTATAGAGATTTACAGGGATTGCTTAATATAATCAATATGCTGATTACATTGTAATAAATAAGTGGTTATGAATATCAGTTCTTCAGAGGAATAGGGAAATATTTAATATATGTATCTGAAAATGTTCCACCTCCCTCTTCCATGTTTATAAAAATGAGTTCATTTGGCAAGTAATTTTTCTACTGAAAAGGAGATTTTTTTTTCCTTTGAACAAAAGTTTTCCCAGTGCAGTTTGTGTGTATAGATCTATATATACACACAGGGATGTGTGTTTGTATATGTCTATATATTTTTGTATATATAGTTCATTTCCCATACCATTTTAATGATTGTGCGGGTGGCTGAAGAGAGCAGAGATGAATGATAAAACGATGTGGGAAAAAGCAAGTGTGACACACTGGGGAAAACAATGAAAGGACATGAACACTGGAAAAAAAAAGGCAAAAAAAGAAGAAAAAAGCAGCAGAAGCACCAGGAGTGAAGTGGTTAAGGAGGCTGCCGCAGCAGGAAGCGGGTATAGCTCTGTTTGCAGTGTGCTCATGGGAACCGGGCTGGAAAGTGTTGTGGTAAAAGTGTGTGGAAAAAAAAAGAGAAACATGAATTGAGCTATAAATATCTGGTTTTCTTTGAAGTTTTGTGACCAACAATTAATGTTACTGGAAATCTCAGAAAAAGTTGTTGTTTTATAAACTCTGGTTTGGCTGAATGAGGCAAAGTAAAGAGGATACTAGCTCATCTCCAAAGGCAGCATCTGTACACTGATTTTTGAGCTCCTGTGGCAGGTACAGACTAAGTGCAGAATGAAGCCTTGTGTTCCTTTCCTCTGCTAGGGATGCTGGCTGCAGAAGTGTATTTAAAATGACATAAAGTAAAGGAAGGTTTATCTGTAAGGACAGTGTCTATATGTCGCATGTCCTTTAGTGAAAATGAGGGATACATCTATATTCTGGTTTTGTCCACACTCTTTAAAATCAGATCTCTTAGAAAAAATTAACTCTAAAACAACAGGCTGTTGTCTAACCTACTTTTCTTTTTCTCAGATTAAAAATCCAATAATGAGCAGTAGTCCAATAAATGGATCTGAAGGTCACAAATTATTTTTTAGGATTTATGATTATTATTTTCTCTAAAAAAAGCCCACTATAGTGTTGGTTTTTTTTTCTCAGCAAATCCCTAGCTGTTACATTCCAGTTAGTTGCCACATTCCGCCTGTAAGGGAGAGATGCCATTACCAGTGAATATGATCATATTTAAAGCCTATTTAAAGCTGGTGATGATATTGAAAACTGGAGATTGCAAAGAAGTAATATCTATCATCTCCACATCAAGCAATTTAGGTGGGTCTGTTTTAACAGCTGCAGTTGGTCATTTTGGTGGCTTCCATTTATTGAGCAGATTTTGCCTCAAAGTCTTTTACAAACTTAAGGATGTGCATTCTAAATCTGTGCTGAGATGTGTGTGTTCAACTCCTGAGTGCAATTAGCACAGTGCAGCTCTCAGGGCCAGCATCTCCAATACTACCATGAGCAGTAGTGTATTTCCAGCACCTCTTTTAGTTTGATACATGTCCATATGAGATTCCCTGGAAAGGGAGGACAGATTGTACTATATGATATGGTGTAGCATCGATCTTGGTCCCTGCTGGAAGTCTTTTCCCACCTGTGGACACTCTTGTGTAAGGAAATGTGGGTAAGAGGCGTGGAGAGCAAACACATCCTGGTATCCCTCAGGGGAAGCCAGCATCCCTGGAAGAAACTGTGGCCACTTGCACAGCTCCTTTACTGTAAAAGACTGGAAACAACTCAGATTTACAAAGTCTTTGTAGGCACATCCTCTACAGATCCACTGCAGGACTACAAAGCAGGCAGGATGTGCAGGCTGGACATCTTCATATCAACCCAGTCCCTTGACAGAGTGATGCAGAACTTTGCTTAGAAAAGCTGACAGAGCTGCCCTGCTCCTCCTCTGGCCTCGCACAAAGACCTGAGGCCTTGCCCTGTGCCATCTAACACACCCATTCTGCCCAGGTGAGCTGTGGTTCAGGAGGTGAAACCCCTTAGATCAGGTTCTCTGGGTTTGTTGGTGCTCTGGTGTGCAGCCCCAGCTGAGGACTGGGGTTCATGTTGTGCAATCTTTCTGAATTGGCTGCACAACTGTCAGCATCGTGTCCGTGTGAGTTTCTTCCTCCAGTGCTCGTATTATTTGCTCTGGGGGCCCTTGTCAGCTCACATTCAGCTTGTTTGCAGACAAAAACTACCAGCAGGGAATGAGCTGTGATTGAAATTGAGATGCTGAGCTACTGTACAGGCTCTCAGTGAGACACGGCTGCTTTGTATACAAGTGTCTGAGCTCTCTGGGACTGACTTTACAGTTGTTTAAATAAAATCCAGTTCTGATTGGTTTACTGAAAAGCTCTGCCTACCCTCAAGGCCCTGTTTTGCGCTCAGATTATTAAAAAATTAGCTGGAGGCTGTGTTTGGAGTTTAATTCACTCCATCACTTTGCTTCATATGTAGACGTATTTCTCCCTACAGCTGCAGTCTGCAAGAAGCAGCTTCAGAGCTGAGACATGCCAGGGTCTCACCGAATCAGCCTGAAATATGTGAAGGCTGTAGATTTGAATCAAACTTCAGGGGAGAAAGAGAACTCCTCAAATCAATTTTTAGGTTCACTTTTCAATAGGTTCAGTGCTAGAAAACAGAACCGAGGGAAGGAAAATCAGCCTGGGACTTCCTTCTAAACATAGCTGTCCTGTGGCATGTCATTAAATATAATAATTCTTGTATTGCTTTCTGCTTTTAGCAAAAGAAATCTTCAGAAGTCTGAGAGAGAGGAATTTGTATGGATTTGTATGGATTAAAGCCACTGGGACCATCACAGCTGCCTTCCGTTGTCCCCAGATTTCTACCCTCAGTTATTGTTTTTCCTTTTGTTTTATTTTTTACCACATCACTTCTACCACAACATTGTACTGCTGACTTGTAAATGAAATGTATATTAGAATGAATCATCAGGACAGAAAAGTCCTAGGCTTTTTTGAATGCACCACTAAGCACCTTATCTGCATCTAAATATCTTTACAAATCTGAGTCTTAGTGAGAAACTTAATGCTGCTTTATTCTGGCAAGCCCAGGATATAAATGCCCAGTGATCAAACTTTACTTTTGATTGAGTTTTCACACTCATGCAAATGCCTTACACTACCCTTAGGAAAGTGCTAATTTGATTTTCAGACAAAAGATTGTTCAGCTTCAGTATTGGTTTCAGAAGCAGCAGTGTTAAAGGAGGAAGAGGGCTTCAGTGCCACATCAGGCTCCCAGTAAGGCCATACAGAACAATAAAGTTCACATTAAATGCAATATTATTTTTTTAAATTGATAAAATGAAGCTAAATTAGCAGAGAAAAAAATTGAGAGGGTGGTTTTATGTAGTTGTTCAGTTCTTTGCAATGTTTTGCACATTTTGGTGTGTCGTTGACAAAAATAAGGCTTTGTAAATCTTCAAACATTGCTTCGGAAAGAAACACAGACTTTTCTTCCCAGAAATCCTGTGGTACGATGACTGCAAATTTCGTATGAAATAGAATTTGCATCAAGGAAATTTTGCTGGTTTTTCTGTCCACATGGCTGATGCTATCATACTAAAAACATCATTGTTGAAATTACTCCAGATTATGATAAGCTTGATATGTTTGTGAACAGAGTTATATGATGTGGTGTCTACAATAACACGGATATGAGACTTGATGGTCCAGGAAGTGTCCTTCACTCCACATTTCCATATCTTCAGCACACACACACACCCCAGAAAAAGGTGTTTGTTTTGTTAATCGTTAGGTAGCTAATCCAACTGAGCTATTTTGATTTCTAATCCTATCAGAGACAAGGCCCTCTTTACTCTGGAAAACAAATCTCACTCAATAGGAAGTGCACCTCATTTGGCACTGAAATCAAGGCTTCAGACTAATTGAATTCCAAGAAATGTTAATACTATTTTTCTTCTATTCTTGCAGAACAATATCTGAATCCTTGATGCTTGTCTTTGGCTTACTCTTTGTGGCTAATGCTGAGCTAATGGTAGATTTGATGGAATAACGGCAGTGATACTTTATGACAGATCTTATTTGTATCTGACCCTAAAGCTGGTCTTTCTCTGCATGTGCCACTGCACCCAAAGGCAGAAGGGCCCAGCAATTAGTACTTTTCCTAAGTAATAAATTAGTTCATCCAGTTCTGTACACGATATACTCATTATGTGGTGGAAAATCGAATCCATACTTTTGTTTCTGGTGGGCTGCAGTGGTATAATGAGCACTACGGGTGTTTTAATACCCTTTGTTTGCACTTGGAAAAACATAACACTCTCCCACTGAGAACCAGAAATCCTCTCGTGTTCTTGTGAACATGACATTCAAAAATGCAGCGTGAAGAGGTTTTGATGTTGGCAAGGAACAAGGAAGAGGCATTTCACAATGTGCCGCCACTATCCCAAGAAGAAAGGAACAGTGCTAATGCTGAAAACTTGCTCAGAAGTGTTTAAATCTATTTCAGGCATCTTCTGAGTACAGGGTAATCAAGGTATGGTTTGCCTTTTAGAAGCTTTGAGCAATTTAGCAATTTGTAAATGCCCATTTGGTCACTTGTCCTCAGTGCAGGAGAATAAAACCCATCCAGACTTGTGCTGTGATAAATGGAGAGAGATCGGGCTCCCCCAGACCTGTTTGTGTGATTGAGATCATTGAGCTGAGGGTGCAGTTCCCACATCTCATGTCTCTTCTATCTCATATTCTTCAGATATCCAAGTTAGTGACAGGCTGTGGAATTGTGGTAAACTGCATGCCAAGACAAATATCAAAGTGGCTTTCATGATTAGCTCTGGTGAAGCTGCTGAATTGGAGAGATGGAGGTGGAGTGTGGTCTTCAGAGTTGTGGAGTCATTATCCCACCTTCTTCTCTCTGTGTGTGACAGAAGATGTTAAATTTGTGGGCCAAAGGAACAGAGGCACAGGTAATGCTGGGGGGAATATGTGGGTTGAGCTGCTTAATGTACACTTGGATTGTCACCCTCATCTGAAAGGAACTAACTTCTTTAATTAAAGTTAATGAAGATTGTCATTTAATTCCCAGATGGCAAGAAGGGAATAAGAGTTCATGATGGTGCATCTTTGCATGGCCAATGCTATTTAGTTACAAACACAGCTTAGAAACAGCATTTGTAACCTGGCCTGAACCATAGCTCCTGCAGGCTGCTGTGCTGTGTTCTGTACCAGGAGCAGTATGGATTTTATCCCAAAGGAACTGCAGAAATGAACCCTTCAGCTCAGAGAGCACTGCAGTTGTAAAGCCCTTATAACAGTAAAGGTTTCAGTTTCTTTAAGAGAACATTCACAGTTTTAATTGTTTAGAAATGTAGGTAATAACTACATATCATGTATGGGGAAAATTAATTACTGAACAGTTCTTGTGTAATCCATGTGATATCTCACATAATCCAGTCAGCTGAATATAGTGACCTGCTTTTAATAAAATAAATACAGGCTATTCAATATGTAAATTAGCTAGTTAAAAATGTACACTAATGGATCATTAACCTCTCTTGAACTTGTGTTCTTAGTGAAAACCACATTAAGTGAATATAAGATTATGGCAATGGAGACCTGTTAAGGAAGAATCCCAGTAAGCACACTGAGCTGGGAGATACCCCAGCAGAGGAGCCAGGTGGGACATGTAGCACTTCTCAAAGCTCTTCAGACTGTGGAAAACTGGGATGCAGCTCTGGGCAGAGAGCTGTTGGAATGGTCAGTGACAGGGACAAGCACCTGCAGTGAAATAATGCTCATTTTCTCTATCTCCACTTCCCTGCTATGCTGAAAAGGTGGCTATGACAAGCACAAAAAGATTCTCCTTTTCTGTGTACCATTCCTGCTCTGCAGCCTCTAGAAGGGCTGTTCTCAGCTCCTCAAAGATGGAAGGGCTGAGAAGCTGGGTTTCTAAAAATCCCACAGACTGGTGTGTTCAGCCTTTAGCCAGCCTACCAAGCATAAACCATTTATCACTTTCACCTGAGTCACAGCTCTGTGTGCCCCTCTGCAGGAGCCAACACCCATCCCAAAATCCAACTGGCTTTATCCTCCCCAGAGAGAACCAAAGCTCCACGGGGGCCGAACAATCGGAGCCAAGGCACGAGTGTTGAGCTGCGAGGTGTTTGCATGGCACCTGCCCACGCGCCAGCTCCAGCCATTGTTATCTGCCTTTCAATTTCACAAGCACAGGATTTTACTCCTAAAAATAGCTGCAAGGGAGCCATGCAGAGCCACAGCAAATAGGACTTCTTCAGATGGCTTTGATCGCTATCTGCTCTTGCGTGGGCTTAGAAGTTACAAAGTAGATTTTGGTATCAAACACACCTTCGGCTTTGGTAAGTGTCTCTGGAAGGAAACTGCCACGTGTCGAGAAGAGAGGATGCTAAACCTGGGCCACATTGCCAGCTGTATGCCAGTCCTTTGCAGCTAAGACATAACTGAATACAAAATCATCTGGGTGAGGCATCCAAAATGTAGTTATTTTTAACTAGAACAGTGTATTGTAAAACCGTGGCCCACTCTGCATTTAATTTTTCATATTTTTAAATACCCAATTCTTTTTATATTTTTCCCTCTCTTTTAAAAGCAGAGCTTGAGATGGAATAGTGCCCCCTCAGCCATTTAGAACTGAAGCAGTGGGGACCACTAACTGTGGCTGGCTTTGCAGCTTTAACTGGCCTTTATTACCATAGCCATAAATAGCAAACCGCCCCAAATATTACAGGAGTTTTGTTGGCTTTAACCAATGAAGTAGAACAAGACCTCTGAATACCCCATTAGTTCCAGTGCTGTGCTTTGACGACTTTGCATTGGCAGCTCTTTTTCTATACAAGTCACTGGCCTCACCCGTGTCTCTTAACAAATACCGTTGACAGGCACCATTGCAATTTTTCTGCATGTTCTGACAGTTTAATTCAGTACCTCCTGGCTAAGCAGCCAGAGCCTGAGGGGGTAATTCAGCACCTTGGCATCACACTGCTGCAATTAAAATAATTAAGGGAGTTGGGATGGGCTTACAGAGCTTTCCGTCTTCTGCAGCCTTGTACAGAGAGTGCACTTTCCTATTCCCTCATGGAACGAATACAGGAGCTTCCTTTACAATATGCTGCAGTGATTTTTTTTTTTTTAAGAAGATGCTTATTTCCAGCCTCTATTTGCAAAGCTGTTTGCATTTATGCCTAACAACCTTTCTTTCTCTTCTTGTATACAACCTAATTTTCTTCCTCCCCCCCCCCACCTTAAATACAAGGGGACAAATACTTTATATTCCAGCTGTGTTTTCTTTTGATTAAGAGAGGTGCATAACCCCCTGGCTGCATAATCTTAGTAAAATCATTCACTTCGGTGCTTAGTAAGGACAACTAAGCATAGCTGTCTAAATTGGTGGGTCTCATTTCTCTTACTGAGAAGGAAAGAGGAACAGGAAAAATGAAAGCTATTTTGCTCTACCTTTAGTGTTAAAGGCAAACAGAAGAGTCAGGCTGGGTTTTGTGTGTCTGTGTGTGTGTATATATATATATATATATATATATATATATAAAAAAGAG
>VZTH01018022.1:12702-83376 GCA_013397815.1 Aleadryas rufinucha
TATGTGTCTGTGTGTGTATATATATATATATATATAAAAAAGAGATGAATGTGCATATATATATATAATGTGTGTATGCATAAAGAAAAGGGTTTGTTGTTTTCCTTTATTTATGAATCTCATACTAAGTGCATTTATACTACTTGCACATATAAGAGTCCTGCAGAAACACGTTTTGCTGAGCTGTGTATCCCCTATCTCTCTAAACCAGGTGATATCCTGGTTTTACTGAATGGAAACCTCCCCTGACACATCTGGGCCCTCGTTCCACCTGGGAGTTCACCTTGTTCATGCTATAAGTGAACTCCAAAGGATGGAGATAAGCATTTGAAAGGAGCTGTGATAAATATCAGCTGTGTGAAGTGAGCAGAAGTACTCCGTGTCATGTTCAGCTCATCTGGTGCACGCAGGTATATCACACGCTGATCTGAGCCCCCTTATCTGCTCCTACTGCGTGTGTGCCTGCTGCAGCCTTTCCCTGGATAACTGATATCAAGCTCAAAAAATGCTGCCCCTGTATTTTGTCAGACCCTGAAACATTAATCATGAGGAGGAAAAAATAGTCTCAGTCAACACTATTGTGAGAGATTTGTTCTGCGGGTTCAGGTCACGGGTTCTCTGCAGCTTGGGAGATCTGTGTGGTGTGAACAGAGTAAAACCCGAGGGGTAACCTGTTCACATCAGGGCTGCTGAGCAGAGCCAGGCTCTGGCTTTGAGGCTTACCACCTTTAGTTGTCCCTAAACCTGCCCCTCAGAGACATGGGCTGTCATAGGTGTCCATTGCAAATCCTCTCTACTCATCCTTTCCTCAGTGACTCTTTTTTTTCTGTTGGTTTCTGAGGCCAGGAAGATAAGTGTGGTGGACATCAACTCCAGCTGTCGGGGAGGGAGAAGGGCTATTTCCATTGACCATCTGGGAATTTGGCCAACCAAAGCCTAGATGCCACATGAGTGTCCCTCACAGGTTCCTGAAACTAGGAAGGGTAGTAGATTGTGATGCATCGGGAGGTGCCCTCTCAACTGGTGACCATGCAAGAAAAGTCTTTTGTAATGCTCTTGCTCGGGTAGAGGGGAGCAAGCTGACAGTTCCTCCTGTGGGGCTTTTGTGTTTCAGCTCATAGAATCATAGAA
Organism: Aleadryas rufinucha; assembly: GCA_013397815.1. Classification (NCBI taxonomy): domain Eukaryota; kingdom Metazoa; phylum Chordata; class Aves; order Passeriformes; genus Aleadryas; species Aleadryas rufinucha. The sequence goes on from VZTH01018022.1 coordinate 13,834, forward strand.
TGGTGTGGGTAGCAAGGAGCCTTCAAGATTACCTTGTTCCACCCCTCTGCCATGGGCAGGGACACCTTCCACTAGACCAGGTTGCTCAGAGCCCCATCCAACCTGGCTCCGAACCCTTCCAGGGTTTGGGAATCCACAGCTTCTCTGGGCAGCCTGTACCAGGGCCTCACCACCCTCAGGTGTAGGCTTGTATTTAGTATTTTTCTGCTTTAGGCAACACTGCTTTCCTGGTTTTGGAGTGTGCTTATTCCACTGCAGGGGTGACCTGATGGGTGCAGGCTCTTTGGACAGGCGGTGCAGCTCCTGTGTGTGCTGTAGGTGCAGCCACGTGGCTTTGGCTCTGCTCCATAATCTCTGTTCCCTGTGTGCAACACTGCTATAATGACAATAAGGGATTGGTGTCTTCAAAAGAGCCTAAACTCCTTCAAGCAATAAATAAAAAAACCCTGAGCACTTAATATAAATTTCTACGCCTGTTAAAGATTTTCTTCGGGTGGCTCACGTGGCGATCTGACCCTTGCAGAGCAGTCTGGTACCAAAAATAAACCCTGGCAGAAATTTCTCTTTTTGTTGTTTATCTAATATATTGAACCAGCAGATATTTCAATTTAAAATGTCCTTTTGGAAGACGAGATGTACCTCGTTGTGCATTGGTGTGGGCTCGTTCTCCCAGCTGCAGCTGAGCAGCCCTGTCCTCTCTCGACACTCCCTGAGCGTTCAGGTGGGACTGATGGGTTTCAGCTTTCAGCGTTTCACATCTGTCATGTAAATCTTTCAGGGGTGACGGGGAAGGAAGTGGGTTTTCGTGTTGGTATTTGTGAGGAAGTTCCTGATTACTCGTACAAATGGGTTGTGCATTTCTGCCAGAGCACCTTAAGTTGTTTGGGGTAATGAGTACCAGTACAACACCCTGGCTGATTTACAGCCCTGTGGGGATGTTACTTGTTTTGCCCTCAGATGATGCTTAAGGATATTAAACTGTAGTGAAAGGGGGACTTCCTGATCCCAGAGCATCTGCTCCACCCGCAGCACGTCCTTCCTTCAGTCCAGTGAAACATGTAGCCACTTCAGTTAGATTTTCCTTTTATCTTGCCAAAGGTGTGCTTAGGAAGTGATACCTCTATGCCTCACCTATTCTACTAGTAAGATCTTTTGCCCATTTCCTGCATACTGAGAAGCCTCCCTGATGTCAGCTGGTGATGCAGTGGAAAAAGCAAGAGTCATCTTCCCATGTTCAGGCTGGGCCTTTCCTGTGCACGCTCTCTCTCACTTCCAGGAAGGCTGCTGTAACTTTAAAACAGATTTTGCAAAGCCTCTACCTCCAGTAGCTCAGCTGAAATAAGAGTGTCTCATGAGTTTAATGGATCAAACAGCGGTGATGGGTTTTATGGCTCTTTTTCACTTTAGGGCTAAGGGAAGAGAGAGCAGGGCAGGTTGGTTTTAAATTCAAGGATTTATGTTGTTAATCCTCCTGGCTAATTATAATTTATGGGATCCTGATAAATTAATATGCAGTTGCTATTAAAACACAGAGAATGGTGTAAGGCAGGCATAAACAAGTCTTGTTCATTCTTAATTTATTTTCACCAATGGAGAATGTTAAATAAAATGAACACTGGGGCATTTCATGGGAAGTTTCATTTTCATTATTCATTTTCAGATTTATGGACTTCATATAACCATTTTCCAAACATTTTGCCCTCTAATGAAAATCATGTTGAGAGTTTGAGGGTACTGAACACCCTGCAGAAGCAATAGTTGTAGTGTTCTTTTTTAACACAGATTTCAGGCTCACTCTGAGAGTGGGGATGGCAAAGAAAACCCCTTGATTGGTTATTTTTAATGCTGTGAATTTAAGCATGTATTAAACTGAGAGGCTGACATCAATAGCATTGTGTGCATTTCTCTTTGAAGCTCTTGAGTATGTTTAAGCCCTGCTTGGCACTTTACCAGCCCTGGGCTCTCTCTGGCAGAAATTGCGACAATCATGAAGAGGGTGAGTGTTTGTAAAATTATTTTTGTAGAGTGAGAAAATCATGGAGTTCTGAGGTGGTTCTGGAGCACACATTACCAGACATCCAGGAACGTGAACATCGCACAAAATGTGTCTTAATCATCAGCAGAATCTGTACTTTCTGTGATTGCAAGGTCAGACAAAGTAAGTAGAATCTAAAACACTGACAAATACCTCAGATTGGATAAATAACATTTATTGTATAAGGGGAAAATTGTGATGAATCAGCATCTTCCCTTTAGGATATAGAGAGAAACACCTGAGTCAGGAGTGAACTCAGGCTCCGCACAGCTCCTGCTCCGTGCTGCTGTGCCCCATCCAGTGCAGGCACAGGGCTTTGGGGAGATCCCACTGGCAACGTGGACTTGCTGGAAAGCTGTTGACAAATGAATAACACCCAAGGCGTGGGGCTCTGCCACTGGTTTTAAACCAGAAGTTAAATCTTCACACTGTCAGTCTTTTCCAGCCTTTTTTTACTTCTGTTTTTTCCATAACCCCCTGGCTTGAGGCAGCATCTTCATTAACACTGAGTAAACCTGACCATGACTAGTCCCAGAATAAATGTGTTTTCCCATCAAGAGTGACTCTATCATCTGCCAAATAGAAAATGGAGGCTGCTGGACTATTAATAAAATTGTTGTGACTTTTAAGTAGTAAAAAATGTAATAAACACCTTGGAGATTAGACTGGAAACTGTGGAAGAATTGCGGTTTGGCCTGCTAAAATCTTTGACTTCTCTTAGGTGTTGTGTAGCTCACTTGGTCCTGTTGGATCTTCCCTGGAGGGAAACAAATAATGTGTATATTCCTGGATCTTCTTGGATTTTTAAAAGCGTTTTATTAAGCAATTTGCATTTGTCTTGCTCTTTGGTAAAATATCTTAAAGCACAAAAATAACTTATTTTCAAGTGTGACTTAGACTAAATATTAGGCTGTTCTGCTGCAATAATTTACGGGTCTGGCACTTTTGCTTTAGATACAGTGTCTAATGATAAAAAAAAGAACTTCAAGGAGTTCCTTAACTCATACGAGCATTTTTCCCCAGGATGTTTATACATATTGGGGTTTTTGATTGCAGAGATATGTCAAAAGAATGATGTCCAAAGACAATTTTGTTACACTGACATAAATTCCTAGTGCAGAGCTATTTTAATGCCTTGAGGATGAGGGTCCTTATTTTTAGTAGCAAGATATAGGCTCCTACTTTAGCACTTTTGAAAACATTACTTCTCTTGTAATCTATTCCTGGAGTTCTGAGATATAGTTTTGCTTCTCAACTTGCCATCTAATTACTTCTCAATTTTCCATCTAATTACTGATATCTAAAAAAAAAAAAAGTGTTTTCTAAATTCATAACCTGACTTCTAGCTTGGCAAATTTACCAGTTCCCAAGATCTCTGCAATTTTATTTTCCATAGGGAAAAGCTGGCAGTGCAGCAAATAGTGTTTTGCAATTAGTCTGCTTCATCCAACATTTTTCAGGCAGCAAAGGCTTCTGTCCAAGTATTAGATGACCATATAATGGCATCAGAGGCTTCTGGTTTACAAACGTCTTGGTAATCAGTTCTAATTTTACATTTCCTGGGTATGTTTGGCATTGCCAGATTCAGCATCTCTTGAGGGTTTTGATTAGAGTCATAGAAAAATTTAGACTGGAGGGGACCTCTGGAGGTCACCTCGTCCCCACTCCTGCTCAGAGCAGGGCCAGCTCCCTCCCTGTGCATCCTGACGACAGCAGGGAAAGTATTTAAAGAAAAATCCAAACAACCACACCTACCCATTATACCTCAGGAGAATTTGGGAGAAAGAAGAATGCTATGTTTGTGCTCCTGTTCACCCCTTGTCCCCAGGCATCAGTATTTAAATTATACTCAGCCAGTCTCAACCTCTGCCCATCAGTTTTTGTTTCCTGCTAACAGAGAGGGAATTGCCTCTTAGGACAAGCAGTGTCCTTTGGCTCCAAAACCAAAATTGTGCAACTGTGCATTTGCTTGACTGATTTAATTGAGTCTCCTCTTCTTTATTTCTCCACTAACTTGGCTTGTGTGGGCAGCAATACCTACATTTATTTCCATTTTTGCTAAGCCTGTGCTGCAGGTTCAGTGTGAGGTGTGGGTTTGCCCATTGCATAAATCAGACTGATTATGATTTCTCAGTGAGTTAGATAGTGGCGTATGAACTTGTTCAGCTCCATTAAAATCAGGGTGACAGGAGCTAACTAAGGCTCAAATTAACACATATCTGTCATGCCCTTGCAACAAAACCTGTGTCTTAGGATAGTAAAAAAATAACAATTAAATTGAAAAACATATATTCAACACCTCCATTAAAAGGGATAAGTCCCAACAAAAGGTGCTGTGGGATCCTGAGCAGTTGAGTGGATTTTTCCTGGGGGCTGTTCCCGAGGTGAGGGGGAGTGAGAAATTCAGTGAGTCAGGAAGGCTGCTCTGCCAGCATGGGCTGGAGCAACAAGATTTGCCTTTTTCCCCTCTTCCCTGTTAAAATATATAATGTGCATAATATTCAGGCAGAGTATGGTAATTCTCAAAATAGGTATTTAATTTAATGTATTTAATTAAGTACTTGGGGTTTTTTAGGCTACATTCACTACAAATATATTGTGAACTATGACAGGAATAGAAAAATCTGCTTGGAAGAACAACTAAGCAAAGGTGGTAAAGATATTGAGCATGGAAAGCCAAAAATGCAATTAGTCTTGTGCTGCAGTCTGTCTGCATCAGGAGGAAGGTACCCAACGCAGATAAATGGGAGCAGGAGGCTGCTGAGGTTCACAGTTACAAGAAAAATTAGCCCAAGAGTGGCTGTGACCAATATGGCTTTGGCTTAAGGGACATTTTGCTGCTGAGCAATTCCAGCTCAGTAGAACAAGGTTAAGCAATTGAATTATGAGATACAAATGGACTGTGTTTTAGATATCACTGGGAAAGTTATTCCTGAGGCAAAATGCACCAGTTTTGGATCCTGTATTTATTTGCTTAATTTTCAGACTAAGTGTTCAAATTAAGTAAATATGCATTGATAAATCTGGGGTGGTATTTACCCAAATGTTTGGAGGGATAAATATTTCTGTTCCAATTCTTGGATAAATGGTGCATTACAAGACAAAAACCTGTCATACTCACCATGTCTTTAACCAAGGTTTAATACTATGTCTTTTTGGCTCTATAGAATAATGCAGAAAGTATTAGCAGTGCATTTTTCTACTGCTTATGGGTTGGTCCATCAGATTTTGGGATAAATTGTTGATTCAGAGACACTCTTAAAACTGAATTCTACTACACTCCAAAATGTCAGCAATAGTGGCAGGTCTTTGTGGCTTTACCTCAGAAATGTTCACTCAGGTGTCTGACTTTTGGGAAATATCTGCGTTTTAATGAATTAATCCCAGAGCTGATTTTCCTCCTCTTCTTTGCAGCTTTCCTCTCTAGTCCCCACCATTATAATGAGCAGGAATCATGTTGCTGAATTCCATTATAAGTTACACAAAATGGGTAAATCTAATATGATTCCTCCCCTGTAGAATTAACATGAAAATCTATCGTAAATGGTTAATGTGGCATAACTCATGCATGAATAGAGTTCTGTGCTGTCTGAACTCTGTAAGCAAATACTGCTGTTGGAATTGAATGACATTTAAATAATATCAAATTTAGTGTACACTGAGAAAATGGTGATGGAGGGAGGAACTACGGGGGCTTATTTCCAGCAAATGTTGGAACTGTAAGGTAGAGTTCAGTGGGGAAAAGTAGGTTAAAGCTTGAGAAAGCCAGTTACTCACCAAAGCAGCACTCGACTTTAATAATAAATAATATTGAATGTTGGGATATTAAAACAATTCATTCTTGGCAAAGCGCGGGGAGGTTTTATTCCCCCCAGTAACTCTGGCTTGAACAAAATACTACTTATAAGCTGCAGATTTTAATATAGCATCATGTTCCTACAGGTATAATAAAATAAAAACGTTAAGAGTATTAATTCCTTTAAAAGGGGTGATTAATCCCAGATGTGGAGCGTGCGGGGAGCAGGGGCGGGAGCGCGGAGCGGGTGCAGGTGCTGACGGGGCTGCTGCACATGTTCCCGGAACACAGCTGTTCTGCAAATCCTCTGCCAGTTGCTCCAAACCCTCTCTGAAGTTGTACTGCCTCTGGGCACAATTAAAAGCTGTATACTACATTTCATAAGGTAGTGTTAGAAATTTAGGCCGAGCCAAAAAGGAGAGGGAGGGGGAGGGGAAAAGGGGGAGAGCCCCTTGTTAAAGAGGAATTAACCTCTTTAGCTTTGCTGTTGAAACAATAAAGCTTCTAAATGACACATAAAACTGCAGTATTGAGATAAAAGATGCCACTTAAAGCCACAAAACAAACAATATTTTTATTTAATATTGATTTTCAGTAATTCTTTAACCAATACCAATATTTAATATGGGGGTAAAATCTGCCCAGCCTCCTCCCACCCCCTGTTTCTTGTGTTTTCTTCTAAAACATATTTGCTGGTGTATGTGAAAAATAGCTCTGACACAGGGCTACGCGTGTTTTAAAAAATGCTAAAAGTGCAAAATATTCTGAAGCTAAAATGTATGGTTAAATAGTTTGAATTCCTGCTGCCTTTCCCCTTATTAGAGCCTCATAAGAAAGACCAGTTGAGTGTGTGAACCAGAATTGCCCTGAAAATGTTTAATTTTTTTTAGGTTTGGGTACAAAATACTAGTAATTGCTTAAACAATTGTACAGAGCCCATCTTGGGAAATCCTTTAGGCATTAGTCTGATGGATGTTGTCACACAGTTCTCCCACACGGCAGATTTGGAAAGGACTTGTGGCTCAAAGGACAGCACCCCTGCCTGTCTCACTTCTGGTATCTCCTGCTTGGTGCACGGCAACTTCTGAGCTTGGATTTAGGATACAGAGCAGACTCTGGCTTAGCTGGCTGCAGTACTCCAGAGATTATCACTGAATATCAGAAAGAAGGGGGAAAAATGTTTTAAGAAGTGTGTTTTCATGTCTTACAACTGTATCTAAACATGCCTCAGTCAGCAAGAATTTCTCCAATAGTTTCTGTATGATATGTGTCAACCCCAGTGTGCACGAGTGTCCTTCTAAAGTGAACTGATGTCATTACAGGAAAATAAAGGATATTCTGTAATGAAAAGAATTAAGGAAAAAAACCCCCTCTGTCTAGACAAACTTAATGGCAGTTGTAAAGGTTTCCTGATCCTGCAGCATAGTACTTGTTAGGTAGGGTAATAAAACATAAAATGAATGTTGTGATATATAACTGTAGGCTATTGACAAGATAAAGCACTAGGGAATTCTGGAGCAGAAGTGAAGCAATAACATGATCTGCCACCCTTTGCCGTGGGTGATGGGCACAAAGGATTTGTGCAAAGGGAAGTGACAAGATTTCACTGAAAGAACTTTAAATAGTTGAAGTGACATTGGGGATTTGGCATCATTTAGTGTATATGTCCTTGGGCTCTGGTTCAGGAGTGTGCTTACCTTTAATCCATCCAGAACCTAAACTTGTATTTAAATCCCACAGAAATCAATGGGTCTTGATAGGATTTTCTTCATTTTGATGACTAGGGATGGCTTACTTCCATACCCATGGTTGAACTTGACTGAATCACAGCTTTATTGGCATGGCAAGAGCTTAGAACGTTACTATTTATTGTGTTATGTGTTTATTATCCCTTTAAATTACTGTACTATGATTTTTCAGTGAATAATATTAGCCAGTTGGATTAGAAATCAGAGCCATGAGGGAGCATAAATGCTTCACAGTTAAAATAATGCATATGCATTTAGTTTGTTGGGTTCCTGTAAAATCTATATCCATTTGTCCAGTCCAAAGAATTCAGATACTCTTTGCTTAGGGAAGTAAGTAAAGTGCAATTGATATAGTGCCACACAAGTAATGAACCAAGCACTCTGAAAGTGTTTGATTAAACTAATGTAAATGTTGCATCAAAGTGTGAAAATATGTATGCCATAAATTATAGGGAGATGTGACTCTGAAAAGCAGAGGTGAATAAACTCTTGTAGCTGAGATTGTCTTGTTAGATTACTTATCTGTCACTTAATTTCGCATTTAATGTCTTGCAGTTATGATATGCTTCAGTCTCAGCTTGATTTTATAAACTTTGGCTAGAAAACTAAGTAGGGCGGTTTTGTAGCCTGTAGGACACCCATGTTTCTGGTTTTGATCTCAACTATTGTGTATCAAAACCTTTAACCAGAATTATACCAGAAAAAAAAACCAAACCCAAAATATCAGAATAAATTTGTTACTTGGTTGTTAGAATATATCCCTTCCCAGGAGAGGTCAGAAAGGAAAGAAATTAAGAACAGACAGCTGACTTCTGTTTCCACCTGCTCAATAAAATGTTAACTTTAATAAGCTACAGCAGTCCTTGTTTCTTTTCCAGTCTATTCTGAGTTTGTTGAAAGTTATGGCAAAGTCATTTTTTAAAGATAATTATGCTTTGTAAATGCTAACTTGATTTCATAGCAGTAAACACACCTTCTGGTTATGCAGGAAACAAATTAGGAACATATGTCATCCACCAAAAGCCAGCTCAGCTGCGTGTGGCAGCAGCATTGATTACAGATAGCTCCTGTACGTACTGAAAGGTCTGGGAAATGCCTATTTCTGCCTGCTTGTGTGCAGTAAGACATGTATGAAGTCCTCCCTCCTGCTTTTTTGTGGATATCCCCTCTGAAATGTCTGTTACAGCCTGGCTGGATGGGAGGGATCTGTCACTGTACCTTCAGCAATGACTCTGCTGTTCTGGGTAGAAGTTGCAGTACTGGCTGTCCTCTCCGTGGCCCCTGGCACTTTTCATGGCAATCTGGGATATATTTGGTACTTTTCAACTGCTCTTTGATATCTTTGGAGAAAGGTCTTATTAAGATACAATTATATGTTTGTTGTTTATTAGTCTTTTGCTAGTTTGGGGAAGAACTCACTCCTCTACTCACATTATTGTCTGATCTCATCATCTCAGTGGTCAAGGTTGGATGGGGCCCTGAGCCACCTGATCTAGTGAGTGGCATCCCTGGTTTGGAATGAGATGATCTTTAAGGTCCATTCCAACCCAAACCATTCCATGATTCTGTCTCCATTCTTTCTCTCCCCTATTGTTATTTATATCAGAAACCAGTGATGTCAATTGATTTGGGGAATATGGGCTTTTTCTTAAAGCCTTAGCTATAGTTATAAAAATGAAAAAGTGTGTCTGTGGACATACACTTACCCTTGGCCTGTAAACCCAAGACAACCACTGACTTTTGCAAAGTGCTTCTGGTGTCAGTTGTGCCTGACCAGTACACGGTCTCAGGTCTCACTAATTGCCTTGTTGATGTCAAACACAGTAATAAAACTTTAAAATGTTTCAAGACATTTAATAATGTCATACAAAGGCTTGTATATAAGGGCATTTATGGGTTACTGTGCAGCCAGTCAGTTATTCCAGCATGTTTTGAAATGAATGAGTCTTCTGCAAGCTGAAAGGCCAATACCCAGGGAAAAGCTACATCTTTGATGCTGTTTTCTATATTTGTACATGATCCAGGACTCATGACATTAGATTTGTACAACATTATAGCCAGAGCATCAAATGCGTGAACTGTTAGTGAGCTTCCTCATAATCAGTCTGACAATATTTCTTCTTTGCAGTTGGAAAGTCAAAAGATTATCTTTGAAGGAAAAAAAAATCAATATGTGGCAAGTGTATATTGAATGCAAAGGCTGGAACAAATTCTCCAATGGCAACTATATACAGGAGGAGGTCGTGATTCTTCAGAAGTCATAGTTTCACAGTTTAGCAAGGATGTAGCTGCCTGCCTTGCTTTTGGTTCAGGAGTTTATTTTGTGAACAGAATTTTTTAGTTTTTGCCTGAAGATGACTGGTTACATATCCTGTGGCATTTTATATATTTAAGTGACTGATCTTTTTTTGTGCAGTCCCCAAGCCGAATGTGTTGATCAGATGCAGAAATACAAGTGTGCAGGATATCAGGCTCTAGTTAGAGCTGGTTGGAGCTGCATTCACTCACAGCTTGCTGAAGTGCTTTGTTATTCTGAACTACATGAAACAGGCAGCCCAGTGCTTTGCTGTTATCAAAGCAGCATTAAGAGTGCTGGAATAGGACTGTCTGTGAGAGAGGTTAAAACTTCCCTACAGTAAAACTCTAAAACTACTTGGAATTCAGTAGGGTTAAGTCCTAGGCAAATACTTGCATAGCAAGCTGAGATAGAATAAATGGCTGTTATCAGTCATTGCCTGTGTGCTTTGCTGGGAAAACCAAATGTACACAGTTTCTTCTGGCGTTAGGAGCCAAGCATAGACTTGCATTTAAAGTTGAGTTCTTTCCCTTGACTGATGTTCATTAAACTGGTTAATTACTTATAAATGTAATTCCTTTTCCGGTCTCACAGTTGCAGATGTAAATATCAAGCACATGCAGCATAAGGACTGACCTAGCATCATGTTGATTTAGATTTGCCTGCAAGTCCAGAGCAGGAATGCTATTTATAGCTTTATGTAATTAAAAAATAATCTTACTGAAGTTGTGCGTCCTACCTGAGCCCATTTGAAGAGCCATGATAGGAAACTCAGTGGTTACACTTAGAAGCCAGCACATGGAAAAGCAGAATGCTATTAAGAGACTGTCGAATTGAAGCTGAGGGAGGAGTAGCAATGTTCTGTTTTCATAGCAGGCTATAAGGAAGTATTAACTGAAAAGATGAGATTAATTTATATTTTTTTGTTTAAAACCGTCTGCTACACAGTCAGGCTTAGTTCTCCCACAATAAGCCATGGTTTTGACTGTTGTGATTTTGCATTCATTTGAACCTGAAGTTCAAAGTGAACTTGTGGGGTCGAGGTGTGAAACCACATGGGGCTGAAACTGAAAGGAGTAGTTCTCAGAACCCCCCAAAGCCAACGTGGCCAGGCTGAGCACTGCTTGCCAAGGTGCCTGCCCGGGCTGCCCCGATGTGCACGCACCGTGCCACGGGTGCCACTCCTGGGCAAGCAAGTAATGCCCCAGGGAAAAAAAAAGAGGAAAAAAAAGTGATTGTGTGCTCAGATTTACAGCTTGGGCCCTAGAATGCTCGAGCTGCTGTCTTTTCTGTTGATTTAGTTGGATCATAGGTTTTCAGCTCACTTCCGGAGCAGATCTGTAGTATTCACTCTGCTCTTGCATGTTACCATCTTTGCCACGTTATGGCCTGTGCAGTTCAGAGCCACTGCTTCAGCTGTTTGTAAAAGCCTGTTAAATGCCCATCAGGCCTTCACCTGCAATCAATAAAGGTTGGAAAACTACTATTCTAATTTTTTTTTTCCAGATTTTAGAAGGTTTTTTAACCTTTGCTTTCTGTACTTTGAATGTGGGCACAGAAATATTTAGGATATTAAGTATGGCTGTTTTTTCTTGCATGGTGCACAATAAGACAATTCAGTGAAAGCTTTTAAAGCTATATCCTTCACTTTGTGTGAGCAAAACAAGCATTTTTTTTTCTGGAGTTTTCCTCCCTGTGTTTGTAGTCTAAAGAAATCTCTGAGAAGTGAGTGATAATGAGGATCAGTTAACAGAGAGAAGAAGCAATGAGAAAGTTCTGGCGTTTTATGTATTTTGTTTTAGAATGCGAACTGGATAAGCCAGAAAGGATGAAGGTTATTATTAAATTGCCGGAGCAGTAAATCCTGACTCCCATGGCCTTACACGGGCTGCACAAAGCAGCATTGTTATGCTGCATGGGGAGAGCTGAGGTTCCACACAGAGGTCAGAGTGACTCTGCTGGATGGGGAATGGTGCTCTGCATTCACAGATAAACAAGGTTAAGCATCTCACCGGCCTGACAGAGGAGCCCTCACACGTGTTGCACCGAAGGGCTGCGAGTGAGGGTCCTGCAGTTGTGAAGCACTGGTGCTGTTTTGTGTTTTAGCAGTGACTGTTATCCCAAGATTTAACTTTCTGAAGTGGTGAGAAGATTGTTGGTAGAACTAATGCAGTATAAAACAGGGATTATTGTTTTACTGTTGTTCCGACTTGCACTTGTAGTGTGAGGTTCTCTTGAATGCAAACTGTACAAGTAGTGAGCAGAGTGTGGGATCTACAATGAGAAAGCTTGTTGTTAAACCTCTGAGCTCTGGTACTCATATAAATATGCTTTGCATGCATTCATTAAAATAAGAAAGTAGTGCCACTTAGTAAACTCAGCTTTCTTTGAGTGTAGGAGTTGAAGAGAGGGAGAATGGTATTAAGAGGAGAATATTTTAGTCTACGCCAGCTCAGGGATATTGCCACTAGCAGAAAATCCACAAGGGGTAGAGTTGTAATGATGCAAAGCTGCTGCTATTTTCATTTTCTTATGTCTTGCTGATTCAGAGCATCCCAACATGAATTACTGTTAATATGGTCTTCTCAGTGCCTTAAGGGCAACCATTAGCAAAAGTAGGTATTGCTACATGTTGTGGTGTGGGGCAGCAAACCCTGCCTTGTGGTGGGTACCTGTGTGAGCCTGGGCTTGTGCTGCCTCAGGGGTGCTCAAAGACAGAAGCCAGGGTTGGTAAGGACAGGTAAAGGTGGGGCTGGACACTGTGGAGGGAGTTCTGCACACCTATGTCATGCTGAGAAGTGAGTCCCCTTTTGTCCTGTCACACTGCTGTGGTCCCCCTGTAGGCAGGAGAGGATCTGGTGTGACTTCCCTGGAAGAGTCTTCCTGGCTCAGGACACACTGGCCCAAACCACTCCTCGTGGTGAAATGGAGCCAGATGACACTGCATAAGTGAAAACCTACTGTGCTGTCAGTCTAAAAAGTGAAGATTTTCAAGGTTTTAATCTTTTTTTTTCCTGCTTTCCTTTTATTTAGACAAAAATTTCCCAATTCTGTGTAAGGTTAACCCTAATAAAGCAGGCTGAAATTGTTTCCAGATCTAACTGTTTGCATATTCAGCCACTGCTGCACAGACCCAAGAGAGCTGCTTCTTTATGATCTGGGCTACATGACCTTGAAAATTAAAAATGTTGGAATCATGGACATCTCCTTTCCTATCCAAAGCTGATGACACATTAGAATGTTATCTGGGGAAAAAAAAAAATAAAGAAAGAAACAAAGCGAAATAAGTGTGGTTTTGTGTGAGGATCTATATGCAGACTGAAATAGCAATCAGGGGAACCTTTCAAAACATTCTCTCAATTGGAAACAGCACTAATCCTCAGTTTTTAGGGATGTCGCATCACTTCATCACAAACTTAGTGAATTCTGAGGGGAGCTTACTAATGGGGTGAGCACATGATGCTATTGAAGTGAAATGCTCTTTCACTGTCACAAGATAGTGATAGTTTGGTAACAAATATTAAGTTAAAACTGGCAAAAGCTACTTTTCTTTTTTTTTTTGTATTTAAACCCTAAATAGAGATCGGGGAAATAGATCAGCAAAACACACATCTGTAGAGAACTGAACTTATGGAGGAAGATAAATTTGAGCTCTTTTTTCCAGGGGTAGCACTGTGGAGTTTTTCTACTTGAGAAATTTTAAGGATTTGTTTCCAGTGTTGCCCAAGCAAATTGTAAAGTATCAGGAAGGAGAGCCCCACCCCCTCCTCCAAGGGCATGGATCAATTCTTCAGTGAGGGTGCATTAAATGATAACCTTGCCACGTGTAATGTCACGGCAGAAGGAGCTGCAGAGGCACTGTTCCTTCCAGCTCTGTCTGTGCAGGTGAATCAACCAAGAGAACATGGATCTGAACTTTCATAAAGCTAATGAGAGTCATCCTGCAAAACTTGGCACTGTCACATCTTTCTCTGCTGCTGTCTCCTGAGACGTCACCACCCCAGTTAAGGCATAATTTTTCCCTAGATTTCGTCATCCCTGGTGATGTAGTTTGAGTAAATGATAGCTTTTTCAGTCACTTGGTTTGGGAGTGGGCTTTCTTTTTAAATTGAATAATGCAGTCTTTTATAAAGAAATAGTTTCTTTGCTTCAGTGAAATAGTCCATGCTACAGTGCTCTTTTTGAGATCATTTTAAATCAAACTTTGTCTGACTTCTGTGGGAACAGGATAGATCCCTGTAAGGCTTATATTTCCTTGAGAAACCTGGCTTTGAGAAAAGCTGCTATTAAGCTCTGAAAGAGTTAAGCAAATTCAAGGCTCTGTGAGCCAAAATTCACTTTTCAATGCGCTTGTTGTACTTAAACGTCAATCTATTTGAAAAGGAGAGTGTCCCAATTATTTAGATGGCCAAAAGAAACAGCTTCAATTCTTTATCGCGTAAATACACTTAAAAGCGTGATTTAAAACAGATGAAGAGAGAACTGAATTAGTGTTTTGGTTACTCAGCAGAGCCAAGTGTAGGCCTCCTTGGCACCGGCTGCGCCTGCTCCAGCGCTCCGGTCCCGGAGCAGCGCCGAGTTCTCTGAAGGCGGTGGAGAGCCCTGGCAGCCGTTCCGCTCCTCGCTCTTCCCCGCGCGCGGCCCGTGGAGAAGGCTCCGCGCGGGGATGGAGCCGCGTGCGCTGCTGGGGAGCGGGTCAGGGCTGCTGCACCCTGGCCGCAGCCGGCGCTAAGCTGGGATGGCAAGCTCTGAAGCTCCTTTCCAGCTAATTTGTCCATGTAATTAAGTTAGCGAAATCGTATGTTTTATTAATTTAATAAAACGCGTTTCATGGTTTAGACTGTCTTTAATCCTTTGACCTTTGAAGTCACTCTTTATAGTCTTCAGATTGCAGTAATTTATTTTGGTTGTTTCTGTTGGGAAAACAGTTTAACAATCTGCTTTCGTTCCAATTTTACATTTTTTTCCCTTAAAGGTAAATGGGGTTAGTAAACATCTGCTTCTTTTGAATATTTACAAACTTCACAATCAAGATTTAACAATGCCAACAACATTAGTCATTTAAATGCTTATAAATATTCACACACAAATAAATATAGCATTGAGGCACACTGGGCAGGTGTTTCTAATTTCCAAGAGTTTAAGAGTTAGCTGTTAGAACATGGCACATCTTTTATGCAACTCAGAATATATTTGGTGACATGCTACATGTGCTTTACACATTGTAAGTAACTCGGTTAACCTACTCTGCCTCCCAGGGCACTTTCAGGGGGAAAACATTTGCTCAATTGTATTAAATGCTACAGAGAGTTTTGCCTGTCAGTATAATTTAACTAAAAAGCTCACTAACTCTATGTGTAATTAAATATATGGAGTTAAAGATGAAGTGGTGTGAGTTTATATTTGCCTGGCTTTTGACAAAGGTTTATTCCCACGTCAGGCCTGGGAAAGCAGGAGTCAAGGCAGGAGCCTGTTACTTGCTTAAATGCTTTTCAGCCCCTTAAGACCACTGGATAATACTAGTGCAGTTGTTTCCAGTGTTCCTTGTCCCACTGGTCAGTGTTAAACACAAGGGGATTTGCTCCTGATACCCTTCAAGAATTTTACTTTTAAAGTGTCTTTTATTTGCTAACCCAGTGTAAAACGCCTCGGTGCCCAGGCTGTCCTCAGAAACAGAAGTTTTTCTCAAAATCTAAATCCTAATTTAAGATGGGAGGAATACAAAAACTGCACTGCTCTGAGAAGTGGGAATAGATGACAACTCACCAGAGCAGTCATTTGGCCCCTGTTTCCCTGTCCTCAGCATGAGCTTCACCTCCTACCAAAACAGGTGGCTTTGCTCTTTTTGGCCACACTTTGGGTGTTAGGAGAGACCTCAGCCCCCTCTGTAAATCCTTCTTGCTCTGTGTTCCCACTACTCCTCATGCACTCATGGGAAGGAAACACCTCCCTCTGCAATACTTTGCACTCGTGCTGGGTGCCCAGACAAGGTGCTATGTGTCGACAGAGTTATGTGCTGCAAAGAGGGAAAATTCACAAAAATGAATGGAGTTTCATAGGGCAGATCATTTGTGTGTGTGTGTGTGTGAAGCAGCAAAGAAAATGTTCTCTTCCTCTCTTGATTTTCAGAGTCTCTGTAAGACTTCAGGAATGAAATCCCTTTGCATTTCACGTTTATTTACACTTCCAGGGCACAGCCATATCAGTCTCAACCTTGATTTGTCTCTTTGTGTTACAATGAGTTTTGCTCTGGTTCATCCTTTATCACTTTTTCGCAGCGCTTCCAACATTGGCTGCATATGGTCTTAGCCCTGAAACTTGTGCCTTTAACAATCAGTTCTTCGAGTTATAATAATAATGAAATCATGCTTGAGAGGCAAACGTTCCTCTCTCACCCCATTCAGCCATCTGGCTTTGCTGGGGAAGAATTACTCCTAGCAAATCTTCCCTGTTACCAGGCTTAAGGTAGGGGATTCATTTAGCCTTTTCTTCATGTTGTTTAAGCTGAAAAAGGTGTTTCCCCAACAAGCTTAAACCCTGCAAAGCTCCCAGTGATGGGTGGGATGGTGAGGATCCATGAAAGCTCTGCAGCCAGGCAGAGGGGAGAGCCTGCAGGGCCATGTCAGTGTTTTCTGAAGAAAAACAGCAAAACCACGTTTAGCTTTGCACCTGGACAAACAAAGTTTATCACAGTCTTCCCCACCTGCCTCTGAGTGCCAGAAGTCTGTCACTGTTTAGCTGGAAGTGACCCGGCAACGGTGGCCAGACAGATTCTCAGAGCCCAGACTTGTTTTTTATCCCATATTTGCTGTTTTGGAGGTGCTCCCCTGACAGCACTGGGACTGCACAAAGCAGAGATCAGAGCCTGTGGAGGAGAATGAGGATAGACAGGCTCTACCCACAGGGAGGGGGAGACAAGCCCCTCCACCCTCCTGTGGGGGAAAACCACAAGCTGGGGTGTTTGTGACACTGTTTGCAGCTCTGGATGCAAGAGGATGCAAAACCAGCCCTTGTTTTCCTGTGTGTGGCATTGTGTGGTGCCCTTCAACCAGTTTGATGTTCCGAACTTCTCCAAGTGTTTTCTTTGCCCTCAGTGACAAGGATGGTCTCCCACCTCAGTTAAATGGTTGGGTTTAGTTTCATGTGCCTGAGTTGCAGGTTAGATAGTAGAGGATTTTTTCACATGCTATGGCAGGACTATACCAGCCCCTTGGGGACCTATTCAGACCTGCTTTAAGAGGAAACAAAGGGCTGCTTGCTCTGTGAATGGAGAAATCAGTATTTTATGCTAAAAAAAGGAATCAAGTTGTTCATATAAAAACCACACGTTAGTCACACGTGGCAGCAGTGCTGTGGTGCTTCTCGTTAAAAGCAGTATGATTTCCAAAAAAAGATGCTGTCTTGCAAGTACTGAAGTTGAGCTCAGCAGCCATCTCTTCTTTTCTTTCCTTTACTACATAGTGTTGGGGGTACTATGCTTGGCTTGAAACAAGATACATAGAATAAGAAAGGCAAATTTTGTAGACTTATGTGTGTAAGCTAGAAAGAGTGAACAAAGCATTTTGTGGCAAAGCCAATGTAAAGAGGAAAAAAAGTAGTTAGAAAACTAACACTTCTGAAGTGAAATTGTTGTGTTTTGCCTTTTCAGTTATCTACTTATCACACAAAAATAGCAACAATTTTAGCTCCCATTCTGTTTTCTCAAGACAGCCTGCCCACAGATTTTCTAGAAAATGTGGTTACCAGCTGGTATGGCAGTTCACAGTGCAATTTCTGTTTTACTTCCAACAATCTGGCATCTCATATCTATATCAAGTCACAATTTACCAGGAAATATATATATGTATGTATGTATGTATGTATGTATGTATGTATGTAAAAAGGAGTTCTAAATCATGGTAGCATTTTTGGTTTTTAAAAAAGAAATCTAAACAAGCCATGGACTTGAGCCTAGGTTTCAAGAGAATGACAGTGTGGAGGAATAAATAATTGATTTTATTTCAACTTCAAATAAACATTTTTGAGTGAACACAGTCAAGAAAAGGAAAAATATTCCTCTGCATTTTGAAATTAAATATCTGCATACTTGAACATACCTGAAATCTTTCCACTCTTTGGGAACTTTCAGATTCTTTATGAGGTTTCTGTCTTTATCTCAGCCTGACATAATTGGCCTCTGACCCTACCCTGGAGCAGTACTGCAGAGTTCTTTATAATGTGTTTGTTTGCAGTTTGAATTCTTATTTTGAACACCTCTGGCTCAAGGTTACCCTAATAGAAACAGGGTGTCAACATTGAGAAGGGGGAGGATGGAGTCTTCCACACCCTTCCTTGCCAGAAGATTTGAAGTTCAGGTCTTAATGGCTTCCAGGTGTCCCTCGATGTTACACATTTTTGGCTGAAATCCTGTAGAGACTGGGGTTTTTGCCTTTAAAAGTACAGCAGAAAACAAACTTTGAAGTTTCGAAGATTAAATTGGTAAAAATAAACTTTAAATAAGTCAGCTCTTCTTGCGTTCCAAGAAGGGGAAATGGTTTCGGCAGGCTGTTTCTGTGGGCTCTGTATTAGTGTTGGAAAAGTGTGAGTGCCACTAAATATTCTGCTGGAAAACTGAAGGCACATATTCCTCTCAACCTGATAAATTTTGCAGCAAGAAACACAACTTGAGTGAATTCCTTAGCAGCACTACAAGCATCTTCAGATACTCCAGAATTGTTTTTCTTGGATGCCTCACATTTTAAAAGCCTTAGGTTGCTTTCAAGGAGTCAGTTAAAGTCTATAAAATTTGATTGCATAATGACTGGGGGCTCTACTCGTAACATGGGACCTGTGAGCTGCAAGGTACGTCTCTCACATTTTACAAGCCTACAAAAGTTTTCTGATTGCTCCTGAGCCCCACCTTTCCAACTTGTGAGGGGATTTTTCTCACCCCATGGTTATAATCCCCAAAATGAATAGGGTCATGAATTAGTGCTTTGAAGGGCAAAGAGGGTGGATGGCAATTGGTCTGATTTTCTCCCACTCAGTGAGTTCCTACACTGTGGCTGTAAGTGGGCGATGTCTTGGGTAGATCTGAATTGGAAATAGGCAATGACTTCTCAACGTGGTGTTACAGTTAATAAAATATTGTCTGAACAGCTGTAAAACAGCACTGTTGGATGGCACAGATGCACAGAAAAGACAAATTATCACTGAATCACAAAATACCTTAGGCTGGAGGGATGTGGAGTCAGTAGCTGAGGGCTCATTTGCCTTTTTAGGTGTCAGCATGTGTTCCCTAATGGCTCTGCTGCCTTTTCCTGGTCATAAGCTCCACTGATGACCTGCAGCCTCTCACACACAGCCTCCTGCATCCTTGACCTCCTCATATTAGGAGTGTGACCACTACGACAACATTTCCAAAAAATGTCTTGTATCTCTTCTAATCTTCCACTGATCAGGTGGATATTGTGTTCCTAAGTTTATGTCTGTCTGCTGTAACTCCTGTCTCATGTTTCTGCTTGCTGTCTTTGAAAACAGCATGAGGACACAAGGGTCCAGGTTAGTGCACCTGAACTGCTTTGCACCACTCTGCTGGCAGAAAGGAGGTGCAAATCCACCTCAGCTTGCTGTTTGCACTGGTTCTTGTCTTCAGAGTCATGCAGAAAAGCTGTGGCATGTTCATATGTCCTCTGTGAGAACGGGCTTTGTGAGCAGCAGAGCTGGATGCTGCTGCAAGCAGCTGGATGCAGCCTGGTTTGGTGGAGGACCAGTGTCCTGTGAGGCCAAGCCTTGCTGCCACGCTGGCAGTGCTGGTGGGACAAGATAGGATGCCCTGGTATCCTATCAATCTTCCAGTGCCAGATCCATGCTCACATAGTACTGCTTGTTAGTTGATCGAGGCATGAGAGCCAGGTTTCTACATTTGCTTTTTGCATCTTCATTTTGAGGCTGCCAAAGTGCCTTTGTCTTTCCTTTGCTATCCCACTCATAGCCCTGCTCTAGTTAATCTCAGATTACCAACTCCTGTGCCAGTACTGCTGTAAAGAAGGTTAAGGTCCACTCTAATGACAGGATGAAATAACCTTATGTATTCATTAACAGAAGTTAGAACTATCTGTATTTCCATGTTTTGATTAAAAGTCACCACTGTTGGCATCACAGCTGGTGACAGCTCTTTTGTTCCTGAGGAATTACAGTCAGAAGATGACATAGGAGAGAAGGCAAAGGGGTCAAATAACAAATGATGAGCCAAAGGAAAAATTTCTGGCAGAGGCAGAGCCATGAGTGGCACTGAAATGGGGAGCACCAGACAGTCAGGAGGGAGATAAAGCCAGTGGACAGTTTCACTGCTGGATGATGAGCACTGAGTTTTCCTCTTTACTTCCCCCGATTAAAAATTTGTGGCCAGCTTTTAACGCTGAGTGGAACTGCCTAGGATTTTATTTGCTTCCCATCAGTCAACATCCAGGCTTGCTTCTTTATACTTCTCAATGGGGAAAAAAAAACCTGCTTGGTTTCCAATTGCAGCTTTTTATTATCACAGGCCAAGAGGGGAAATGAAAAATCATCTTAATTAAAAAACACTAAAGTCTCATGAAATACATGGTTCTTGTTTTTGAACTGCTTTGTCAGGAACTGTCCACAGCCATTATTTTTAATTAGCTTATCTTTTAAATTAAAAATGGGTTATTTGCATTTTTTTAATGGGGAGTTGCTTGATCATTCAGTTCCCCTGTATTTTCACATTCTAAGACAGCAAGTTATGTAAAAAAAGAATCCAGGCAATTTGATTAAAAATAAATGGTATCTTTTTATTCTTCTTTTTTACTTCTTTATAAAAATTATGCAAACTTATACAGCTATAATTCTCCAAAAGAGTCTCTAAGCATTTTACAGACACTGAGAGAAGACAGGAAAAAAAAAATTAGGTCCTTTAAGTAATGTGGTCATTTAAAAAATAGCTTCTCTTCCAAATCATAATTAGAGGTCAAAAGGCCAGAACAGAAAAAAAAAAAATCTAAAAGCTTGAAATTGAAAAATTTTGAAAGACCCTTATTTTCACTCCAAGCTATATAAAGTAATACCCCTTCTCAGTAACAAAATCAATATTTCTTACAGAAAATTAATATTAAAGTCAAAGTAAAAAAAATAATATTTTCTAAAACAATAATTAAAAAAGGGGTTGACTTTCACTAAACTGCGCTTTGTAATAGAGAAATCTTCCTTTTTATTTCAGGAAGTTCCCTTAAATGGTTTTGTATTCAGAGGTCCCGAACCCCAGAAAACCCCACTGGCTTCAGCTTGGACTCTATGAAATCGAGTCAGCACCATGACAGCCCAAACTCCCTGTGAATGCACTGGGATAAAGTCACTCTCACCAACAATGAAAAACATCCACATTTACCCTGAAAAGAGTCAGTTAACAGTGCATAACAGCTCTCCCAAGCTTTTGAAATGTGGTGGGAGCAGAACCGTATGCAGTGGAAACATCCAGACCTAGGAGAGTTTTCTGAGCTGGACTTTCCCCAGGACAAAAGTGTTTGCACCCTTTTGCTTAAGAAATTTATCTTGAGACTCTTAACAACCACCAGGGATTATTACTCACTGTTTGTCTTGAGATGATGGGTACTTCCAGCTGTACCTTGCTTCTTGAAAGGGGTGGCTTATCAAATTCTTCTTTCTTTTCTGAATTCTACATGATTATTTACACTAAGTGAGAAAATGTTACTATTCCAAGTTAGTACAATATGTACTGAGGTCTGACTTGAACACCAAAGTAAAGCCATAATGTGAAGGTAGATCATAGCATTTATTTACATTGTCTTGGCTTTTCTTTCCATTTTATAATAGCACACGATCATGCCAATAGCTCTTTGTGGATTTGCAGCCTTTCTGCCACATTTTCTTATAATTAATTATGTTATTGAAATTTAGTTCATAATTCATTGTATCTATGTGCTCTGTTTACAGTGAACTCAGTTTGGGTTAAATTAAAACCCTCACATCTTTCTCAACTATGATCCTTCAGTTAGAAATCTACAAGCGACAGAAAACATTTCTTGGATTCTGCTTATGTTAGCATAGTTAAGAGGAGTTAGGGATATAATTTGAATTAAAGGGTGTGAAGAAGACACTGGTGAACAAGTATAGAAATATGTAACAAGTATTGTCAAATGTTGTGTTGCATTCCAGTAGTTTCAGGCAGTGTCTGCACAGCCTCATGATAGCAATGCCAGGGCTCACCTCGAAGGGACACTTAAATCCAATTCAGGCTCCTAATTACATCATTTGGGTGAGAATGATTTAGGGAAAAAGAAAAAGAAATGAATATACATAACACAAGTATTTTATAGTTCTTGTAAATGACAAAACAAATGCTCAAACAAGCTTTAGCTCCATAATAGCCTTGAGCCAACCTTCCTGTCTCTTCCTTTTTGCTGACAAGTTGCATCGTGAGGTAACATGTCATGAACTCACCATTCATTATTGTTTTTGGAGAGACAGAGACCGGAGTTGTGGTTGTGGTAGGAGGAGAAGTACACTATTGAAATCACTTACAGTAAAACCCCAGTTCTGAATATCATTTCACTTCCTAAACAGGAAGTGTCCTACGAAAAACAACAACAAAAGAAAACGCAAGTGGAAGACATCTCAGCCCATCAACTTTTGAATAAGGGCCATTGCAGAGAACTAGATGTGGTTTCTACATGAGATTGCTTTTCAGCCTGAATTGTGAAGACCTATTTAAACTTCTTTTTAGCAGCTTTATAAGGGTGTCTCCTACTTAGCTATCAATGGAATATCAGCTGCATTCAGCAGCTCTTCGCTTGTTCCTGCCTTGGCAATAAAAACCCTCCAGTCCTGAGCATGTCTCATGACTTTGAACTCAATTTTCTAGCGTGAAGTTAATCAGTTCCTGCCTTTTCACCCTTCATATATAAGTCTTTGTGGCCATCTAACTATTTCTATTCAGGATTCTGATAGTAATTTTGGTAATTATATTATTGATGATTTTTCAAATGTAGGGTCAGCCCATAATCTGACCAGCAGCTTTCCACATTGCAGTGATCCAGATTCAATTCTGACTGACTGCTGGAGTATTGTAATTTGTAACTCAGAATGGATTAAGCCTACAGGGTTAGGCAAACATCCCAAAGATTCAAATCTCATCTTGATGACTAAGAATAACCAGCTTCTGGCTCTTAGAAGGTTTTACATATCAACAAAGCTGTGCATTTGCATTAACGGCTATCACACCACAGGGGCCTGCTCGTGTTTATCTTGGGAACAACCAGAAGCTGAACATTTAGTTTAAATTTGTTTAAATGTGACTCCTGTTGAAATCAGTGGCAAGCTGTGTGCACATATGCGAGCTAGAACGGTGCCTAAGGACTGCATTTCCACCAGTTTTTCATATCAAAAGCTATGTCTTAGAGAAATATCATGTGATTGATCAGAAAATTGCACATATTAGTATCAAAAATTCAGTTGGATCATACATTTGCTGGGTCTCTGCTATCTAGTATGAGTGATAGGCACAGTTACCATTTTGCTGTCAGCTTGTGGCTGTGTCTAAAGGCTGCTTTCCAATAGAAATTGGTGGCCTAAAAAGTGTGCTCATGAGGAGAACATTCCTTTTTGCTCTTTATACAACCCACAACTCAAATCTGAGAAAATGGTTGTGTGGGAATGTCTCAGATTTTGAAATGGTCCAAATGGTTTAGAATTTAATGTCTAAGTTTTGAATTTAGTTTTTGCTGCACTCTTGTGTTGGGATGTCTCTTTTGGCTTCACCTTAATTTTTACATTTGCATTCCACGGGTGAACAAGTTGCCAGTTATATTTGAAAAACAAATCTCTCTTAGCGAGCTGAAAAGCAAAGTTGTTAAGAGATAGAATTACCAAAATTGTAGGGCTTCCAAAAGAAGTTTATTCTTAAAACAGTTTTTGAGAGTGCAATAGCACATTGGACCAGCTGCACCAAAACCAGGTCATCCATTTACCTTCTCCTGTATTTGGGTTTCAACTTTTTCTGCCCCAGAAGTTTCTCTGTAAAATCACACCCCTCCTTTTCATTACCACCAATCACTACCATGAGTCTTTTGGGGGAGACGGGGGAAAGGCTTTAAACTAAAAGAGAGTAAATTTAGGTTAGATATTAGAAAGAAATTCTTTACTGTGAGGGTGGTGAGGCCCTGGTACAGGTTGCCCAGAGAAGCTGTGGCTGCCCCATCGCTGGAAGTGTCCAAGGCCGGGTTGGACAGGGCTTGGAGCAACCTGGGATAGTGGAAGGTGTCCCTGCCCATGGCAGGGGGTGGAATGAGATGATCTTTACGGTCCCTTCCAAACCAAACCATTCTATGATTCCTGCAAACACATCACTCATTGTAATATGTGATGCACAGTGTTTATCCTGTGTTTATTGTGCTCAGTTTCTCTTTGATGCAAAGGAATTTCCACATCTTACCTTCTGTTTACAGAAATGACGATGAACCCCACAAGCAAAAACATATGAGTGCATGTGTATATTTTTCCACTATGTTAGTAACTGGAGGAAGTGGGAAGGTGTTTTGAATTTGCTCTAAATACCTGGTTTAGTTTTTCAATAAAAACATTATACATGTGACTACCTTGACAGCTAAAGCAGAAACAGTCTTTGCTTCGTTTGTTTGTGAGTCTTGCCATTTCGTCTGTTCAGCCTTTCAAAATATTGAGAGTTCATTGTTCCAAAGATAAATAAGAAACATTGTGGTATGAAAACACGTTTAGCTTAGCCATTCTGGTACTGAAACTTCTCTGAATGAGGAGCAATGCCTTTATTTTGAAGAGTACTGTTATTATAAGTACAAAAGCCTGTTTTGGCCAACTTTCTTTTGAGTTGCCCCCAGATCTATTTGAAAATCCTGCTCCAGACACACAGACCAAGCCTGAGAGTTTGGCCTGCCTTCTTTAGCCTTCATGTATTTCTTACCTCACCCCATATACCTTTAACTAAGGCATCAATATATTTTATTGTTTTGCCTCAGCAAGTGGAGGAATCAGCTCCCCCTGTGGAGCTGGCAGCTTTGGTCCAGTGTGTCTGCAGTCCCCTTTTGTCTGTTCGGGCTGTGCCTCTGCTTGCCTTTGTTGTTTTTCTTTAACCATGAAATATTGAGATTAAATAACTGAATCAAGGCAGGAGTCTTTAAGGGCAAAACCCAATAAAATGTCTACATTATGGGAAAGCACTTGAAGGACCTGACAACTTATTAATCATAAAGGGGAAGACTCAGAGTGCAGCTTCTCCTCATTTACGGAGGTTTGCTCTCTAATAGCATTTAGAAGTTTGTTTTACCCTGTCTCGGTGAGAAGAAAAGGCAGCTTTAACAATTCTGTCTCCCTCAGCAGTGCATTTGAATTTTTGTTGCCTCCCTTCGGCGTGCTGGTCAGAGGTCAGGGAGAGCAGGATTAGTTGACCTGTGTTGACAGAGTGGGTGATGGATGAGCAGAGCACAATGCACAGCCTGTTTGCACCACAGTGGCAGCAATGCACATGCAGACTTTACACCTGCGCTGAGCCGAGGGACAGCATCTCCTGCCGTCCTGCTTTGCTAAACCACCACTGGCTCGCTAAAGACTTGCACATTGCGTTCCCTCCCATGGCCCTGCGCTTGTTCCAGAGAGTGAGTAAGAGACTGGCCCTTTGCTTTTTATTAACAGGATTTGGGAAACACTGAGGCTTCATGTAGTAAGGTCAAACGGTTCAAATTCTGAGTAATTGCAGAGGATTGCACTAAACAGTGCTAAAGCTGTATGAAGGAGCACATCTTGTGTGAAGAATTGGACTTTACACCCACCAAAACTCACATCCATGATTATTCCTCTTCTGCTTATAATGATTTCGTTAATACTGGTGACACTTTTTTCAGGGGTAGCAGAGGGAGCCCTGCAGATCCACTTCTGTGACTGGTGAAGTCAATACACCATCCTGTACACAGTTCCTTTTCAGCTGCTAAAACCCCCCCCAAAAAATCAGTTTGATTCTTAAAAGGGGCCTAGAGGCAGAGTCAGGCTTTGTGAAAACCCGTGTTTTGGAGAGCCTACGTGACCACTAATCCATCTCCAGTTCAGCCCTCTTTTCAAGTGGATAGGCGCTGGCTGAGCTGTCAGTCAGGACATTATTTTGGAAGGGAACCAACACACACTCAGTTTCTCTTTCTCTTCCTCATTAGCAGTGAAAATCATCCATCATAACCAGGAGCGTGGAACCAGTGGTGGTGGCAGATCTCGTGGGAGTATCTGCATGCTCTGAATGGTGCAGCCAGGTTACACACTGAGGCAAGGGGCAGGCTGAGCTTGAGCCAGTCGAGGCATCCAGTGTAGAAATGTGGGTTTATGCAGGTCCACTGGCCACAAGCCACTGTGTTGGGGCTTCCCAGCAGTTGCAGCCTTGATTAGAGCCCGTTAGTGAGAGTAGAGTCATAACCCTGAAAGATTTGTCAGGCTGGGGTAAAGTCAGTCCTGGCAGAGCTCAGTGTATCAGGCTTTCTCGGTTGATCCCAGTGGTTACGAGGCAGGGATTTGACACTGATGTCACAAAAATGAATTTGGGAATCAATATTCCGATTAAAATTAAACAACCTCTCAAATTAAGGCAGGTAAATTCATGTGACTGTGAGCTATGAGATTTGCCGGGGTTCCCCAAACATGGTTTGTTTCTTTGCTTTTAATAGCATTACTCATACCGTGTATCCAATAGTTTTCCTGGGACAGCCATTCCTGATGCATTGAGTGCACACTTTGGGGGAGGGGGAAATAGCAGTGAGACCTATGTGGAAAGAGGGAGCCTGGCATTCACTTTATGGACACACAAAAATAGCAGTGTGTGAAAAATATCCTGCAATGTCTTCATGTATGGTAGGGCCAGAATGTCAAGACTGCTCTTGTGATTGAGTGAGAATCAGTTCAGCCAACACATGGATTCCTCCTAGAACTTCAGGAATGTCCAGAGACAACAGCAGACAGCCATGCAAAGCTGCCAGTCTGCTGTGGACACCAGCAACTAACTCAGGATCATATTTAGGGCTGCTTTCTGTTTATCATAGTTGTGTCTGTTGTATTGACTTTGCTAAATATGTCCTGTATTCAACAGCCAGAATGTCAGATCATGTTCATCATGAATCTGACATCCCTGAGCTGCTAAATCATCGTTAGAAATGAAACCCAAGGTTTTCAATCCAACTGCTGACAATACTTTCCTTTGCCACCTCTTGGTAACTGAGATATCACCAAGTTTTTTTGAGTGTGAAAAATAACAGCTGCTTTGTCACTACCAGTTAAATACTGATGGGGATGGAGGAATACTTAGATTACTTTTCAAAAATACCATTTATGCTTCCATATACATATTATTTTGTGTGAGAACATGGAATTAAATTAGAAGATAATGTTGTTAGGAGACAGGAGAAGTGTTGTGGTGGGGTCTATGGGAAGGGAACACCGGCCTGACCAGTAACTGGGGAAGAACCATTTCCATACTCCAACACAATTTACACAGCTATTTTTCCAAGTTGAGGGTCTATAATTAAAACTTCCTTGAGGGTTATACTCACACTGTATAATTTAGACAGCAACTCTACATATCTAATTTAGATGCAATTCAGAAGACCAAAGTGAGTTTAAAGTCAGGTTAATCCACCTTGGTGTTGGTTTGGTTGCTTTTTCTGGGTGTTGTCCTGAATCAGTTCCATCTGCCAAACCTCTGCAAGAGATGATTATTTTCTTTTATGTGTCAGAGTAACATGGCTGCTGCCCTGAGAGAGTCTGCACGTGATGGGACTGGGTGGCTCATCTGGGGTCAAGACAACAGATGTGCAAAGCTGTCCTACAGCCATGAAACCTTTGTAGCAATTGATCTGTTGCTGACAATGGAGAATTAATGTGGCTTCAACATTTTGAAGAAGAACATTATTTCCCACATATACTTTTGATCTTCTCCTGGGAACCTGATATGACTTTGACCCCCATAATTCTTGCCCCTGATGATGACAGACTCTTATCACTATGGGTATACTCATTTTGGATATGTAATGATTGTAAGAAGGGTGATTGCTATCCAGCTCATATGTAGACCTTTCATACCCCATTTGAATATTTTAAAGGCTCCATTTTCTACTTGGCAGTAAGTAATATGTAATCCTAGGCTGCAGAGCCTTGGTTGTATGCACAGGTGGGTGCATACACAGCTGCACATTTGGTAACCTTGGGTGAAATCGTAGCTTCACACAAGCAAATTCCTATTGCCTTTACTGAAACCCAGATTTCACCTTTTATAGGAGGTAATTAAAACCAAAGGCTGCTTACTGAAACACAAGCTTGACCTTACATGGTTTCCCAGTGCGAATGATGAGAAACAATGACCATAGTTCCACTTCAGTGCACATTATTAGAGCTCACAGGGGTAGCCTTGGAGGTGTGTTTAAGTTAAAACTGGATATGGATGCCAACTTAACTGCATGCAAAAGTAGACACTGCATAAGTAGAAGTGGACAAAAGTACTCATGTTTAAAAGATCACAGTGCTTATTCTAAAAATTACTATTTTCACTCCAGAAGATTTAGTATTGCTATATCCTCAAAAGGTCTAACTTTTTTACCAGAGATGAAAAAAAACCTGTTAAAATAATAAACAAATCAATCTACTCAAATTTACTATTTTTTTTTCATAGACCCAATTTCCTATTAATTGGAGTTCTGCCAGCCTTTTTGTTAAGTCTTATCTATTTCTTGCAACAGGTTGTTTGTTGTTTTTTTTTATAGGTTGCCTCTCTTTTAATAAAATCTGTGGTGGATCTCATCTGAAGGAATATGATTCATGATTTAGGGAGACACTAGGAGACATAAGTTCCTGGAAAAATTGGATGGGTTTTCCTGCTTCTCACAGTTGTGAGTGGATAATGGCTATTTAAATTCTGCCTTGTCTGTAGTTGCCAGCATAAATAATCTCTATTTCAAAGAAGTAAATTTCACATTACACTTTTGTCTTTAGTAAGCCCAGCGTATGAGTTGCATTTTTTAGAGGCAGAGCTCCTGCTATCCATATATCATTGTTTTTAGAGAAAACAGTATTCCCTCTGACATTTGTAAGATATCATCATGTCATGTCATCAGCTCATCAGCTTCATATATTATCTTCCCTGGTGAAAATAATGTATCCATCCAAATGCCAGTGACCACTCCCATAAGAAAAATAAATAAAAATAAATGCCAGGACTGACCATTCCTGGGAAATTCTGGAGTATAAGAACCAGTTTTCAAGGGACTTCCTAAGTCAAAGCTTAGGAATCTAAATCTGTGAATACACTGAATATCATGCATTTGTCACAGGGACATTTTAGTAGCTTTATATCCTGCACAAAGTTCAAGAGAAAGCTTAGTTCTGGAGGCCTCAGAGTGGATTTTTTATTTTTCAGTACTTGTCAAGAACTTGCATCTTAGTAGCAGGACTTTTTAAATAAAATTACTGGGTTTTCCTTTTGCCTGTAGTCGGAGGAGAGATGGTGGCACTTCTGTGCCACATCTTATCTCACTTTGGGTAAATGGCTAATTTATGTCAGATGAAGAATTCTCAGAAAGTGCCTTTTTCTTTACTGATGGTAAAGGAAGTCTAAGAATTAAGATGAGTTATAGACACCTATATGAGTCTCATCTGATAACAGGGAAGTTGATGCTTACCCCACATTACTGATCCCTCAGGACCATGAGCATGGCTTTTGCTGCCCTGAGGGCCAGAAAACAGCTCCACCTTTTTGGGTGGAAATGGGATCCCTCTGGAGCCAGGTGGATTTTAGCCACTGAGTCCAAATAATGGAATTTATTCCAACACATCAAGACACTTGATATTCCTCTGCGTCCTGTTGATGATTCTTTGCATCTGTGGTGGTGGTATGGTTTGGAAATCCAGCAATAATTTTCCCTTCCAATTATCACAGTAAAAAGCTGTTGTAATTATCACCTGTAATTTGTTTGGCCTTTTTTTTTTGCCTTCAAGATGAAATTGTTGCTGTGGTTGCTATATTTAATGCATTTGCTGATAATAGTTGTTTCTCCCACATGTTGAGCCTATCTGCATCAGAATTTTATTTTACCAGAGTGAGTGAGAAGAACCCTGACTTCCTGATGTCAGATCCCATTTCCAGTGCATTGTTTCACTTCAGCCAACATGGATTTTTATATCCACATTGTATGAACAGTCTATCAAGTATTTTATCCCTTTTCTGAGTGATCAGGACTTCAGGAAAAAGTCATCCCTGTTCTGAATTATTTTCAAACATACTTTCTGAAATGATGTACTGTGTGATTCAGAGAGGAATCAGTTTTCAGTAATGATATGCATTTTAATTCCTTTATTTTCTACATTATAAACACACATCTGTTCAGAAGGGAAACACATTAAACATCCCTCCTAACATTAGACATATCGATTGAAAATTTGTTCTGAGTTGGCATTAGTGTCAGTAATCTTGACAAGTTTTCCAAGAACTGATAAAATGAGTCCTTGTACTGCTGAAATGAGTTTTGTGTGGATAGTTGTTTATGCTTTTAACATTAAGATAGCTGCAAGCTGTGCCTGGATAGACAAAGGTTATTTCTTGCAGGGATTTTGATTTTATTTGGCTATTGGAGCTACCTGAGTATTAACCTTCTGACCTGTGCTGGCTACCTGAAGACACAGCGTCCATAATTGTTATACTGAAAAGAAACTGTAGGAATTAATGACAACAAAATTGTGAATTTTTTATCTTTCTTTGATGCAATGTACCAAATTGGGGCGTGCCACACAGCAGCAGCAGCCTCTAACTCTGACCATGAGCTGGGTGGAACCAGAGAGCTGTCACTTCCCTCAGGGTCCCCTCCTGCTCCTCAGAAGCTGAGTCTAAGCACTGATCACACAGATAGATAATTACGTAGCAAATTGTAATGCTTCAGATAAATGGGGTCATTTTGTCTAAAATTGTGTGTGAGGATGAATGAAGAAAAAGTGGGGGGATTTGTATAACATAAATGTAGCCCCTGTTCACAGCTGACTACAGCCACAGCATCCTGATTGTTCAGCTGACTGTGCTGGAACAGAGAGATTCACCATTGAACTCCAACTCCCGAGGTAGTTTCCAGATAAAGCTACAGTAAACGTGTACAAATACATAGGTATATTGAGGTTATGGCTTTTTTTGTACACACCAACCCCCCCACTCCAATCCCATCATCATCATCATGCTGAATGTATTTGAGTTAGCAGCATTTGGGGGTGTTAGTTTTGGTTTTGGTAATAAAGGTAGTTTGTTTCAGAGTGTGCTGTAGTGGTACTCAGCTGCCAAATTAAAGCAGAAATTCATAAAAGGGTGCAAAATAAGGATAAAAGAACAAAAAGAGAATGAATGCTTCTTAGCTTGGTATTTCTTTAATTTCATGTAAATTTCACTAAGTAAATATGCCTTAAAAGTGAATAAAATTTTATTTCACTTTAACAAGAGAGTATAAAAGTTAAAAAGGTCACTGTAGTAATAGACTAATCTCAATTACCAGGGCAGCCGGTGAAACCCACAACTCCCACCTAATCTCATTCGGTGCACACGCAGTGCACCGTTTGATTTCCAACACGGCTAAATGAAATTATAAAGCAGTGTTAAATTTATTAATCATTTAATTAGCTAAATGTTCCTGCAACTACTCGTGAGATGAATGGCATGTCATTTTCTAATGCAATTTGCCTCTCAGCCAGGCAGGGTCAGGAGGGAAGCTACTGGCATCTTAAATGATCTTTTTTATATTGCACCTTCTATTAAGGGACAGTGTGATATCGCTGATTATATTTGAGTCTAGTACACAAGGCCAGGGAGTTTTCTTGTTATAATAACAGGTTATATTTAAACCAAAATAAAAGTGGTGAGATCCGAGGAGCAAACAATTAACCCATCTGTGACTGCGTTTCTCACTGTGGCTTTGCAAGGCAAATCTTTTTCATATTTAACAAGCCAGTGAACAGTGTGGGAAACTACACCAGCAGGTATTAAAGCAATGCTCAATCTAGTTTTATTTCTTTAAATTTACTCAGTTGTGAAGGAATTTGTGGACTGAAAATTCTCCCAATGCCAGGTTAGCGTAAGCCGTCTCATTGACTCAGAATTTATTTGCACTTTCCCTATTATTGTAGGGGAATCAAAGCCTTTCCTGGTCTGTGCATTCAACAATTGCTCATTTTTGTGAGTTGCTCAGCTGGGATTTTTGGCATGTTTATGTGTGCATGTCACACCAGGTTGATAGGATTATATTTTTTTTCCTGATGTTTTGTTCTATAATTATTTTTCCACTGCAAAAATTAGTGACAAGTAGGATTCAGCAAATCTGTTTGGATTGACACCAGGAGGTGAACCATGCTGCTTGGAGGGAAGTATTCCTCAGAAACCTGCAAGTGGATTGTGCTGGTGTGAAGCTGAAGCTGCCCAGTTAAAACACATAGAAAGCAATGATTTTTTAAGGTACTGATTACCCCAGCTTTATAATAGAATATAAATACATTTT
The DNA here is from genome assembly GCA_013397815.1 of Aleadryas rufinucha. Classification (NCBI taxonomy): domain Eukaryota; kingdom Metazoa; phylum Chordata; class Aves; order Passeriformes; genus Aleadryas; species Aleadryas rufinucha. The sequence goes on from VZTH01018022.1 coordinate 46,250, forward strand.
CTTTATGCATTAGAGGTTTAATTTCAGATCCTGGAGCATGTCCTCTGCACAGTGAGCATCTGTGGTGAGCTCCAAGCCAACGAGAAGATGCATTCGGCTTTGTACATGCTGAGATCAAAATGCCAGCAATGTGTCAAAATATTTGCCTCAACCACAGTTAAATGACACAGCCGAAAATAAAGCAAGAGGACCTAAAGCAGGAAGCAGCAGGAGATAATCTTAGCATAAGTGGTAAAAAAAGGCTGTCAGCTATTATTTATAGTACAGAAACATGTGTAGACCTCTTGGAAGCCAGGCCCTGTTGGCTTTGTACTGCATGTGCAGCTGATAAATAACTGTCCAAAACCAGATCCACACAGCTTAATTGCAGCTTCTAAAACACAAATTGTCACCCTGGGCGCTGTACACAAACCCAGTGCAGTGGCTGCCACCAAAGGGTCATTCTACTCAATTCCCAGCTCAGCCTCTGAAAGTATTGGCTGACCCCACTGACAAAAGGAGGACAAGAGCAACCACGTTTACTCAAGGGTTGTGTTTTAGGTGCCTAACTCTGGATGGGGTAACCCTGGTGTATGTTAGAAATTTAGGTGTGTGTGAGACGAACAGGTGAATCAGGAGGAAATGTTTAATTTTTAGTGGGAAGTGCTGATCTCACACTGAAAACAGAAAATGAGTGAGATATTTAATGTTATTTTTAATAGAAAAAGGTTGGGTTTTTTAAATATGAAGTCCCATAGCACCACCCAGCATGTTTGGGAAAACTTGAGTGGACTCTTGGCCTTTTTCAGAGCCCTATGTACTTTTTTTCTGCTGGCTTTGGGGATAGTGATTCATTTTTCCATTATTTGGGAGATACAAAGTGCACCCCCTTGCATGGAAGGAGCAAAGCACCAAAATGCTGAGGCACAATTTGGGCAGGAGAACGTGCTGGAGAGCTGCTCTGCACAGCATTTCCCCTGGTACCCTGCACCTGCTCTTCATTAGTGCTAATGAATCCAGAAAGTAAAACATTTTCTACTAGTGATTCATATTGTTCTCTCTTGGCTATGACTTCACTGTGGATCGAATTAAGTGAAAAAAAACCCCATTTTTACTAAAGCTTTAATTTCTTTTCCTGGGACACTTTGTGTCTTGGGATAGGTCACTTAGCACCTATGGGATGTAGGATGGTATCCCATTGACTTCTCTCTCATTAGCAAGTCTTCTTTTGATTTAGGCTGGGAGATGTGGGGCTTCCCTGAGAGCTTTAATTCCCAGCCCACATGCAATTTATGTGTTTTTCACTTCCCCATTTGTAGAAGATGTATAATCATACCGGGGAAAATCTTGTGTAGCTAAATCTCCAGTGCTTGTGTAGCACCATAGGAACCCAGGGAAGGAATAGAGCTAGTAAGTCAAAGTTGTTATTAACATTACTTAGAAATTAGAAGCGTTGTCACACAGAAACAAGAAGATTTGGACTATGTGTAGGTTATTTTTTGCTTGTTTTTCTTTTTCTGCTGATTTAGGTCCACTGCACTCTTCCTCGCAAATTTTTGGGCTGTCTGTGGCAAACTTGTGTCTGCTTTCTCACAGCTGCACATTACAAAAATCAAAAGTTTTGAAAGTGGGGATCTGCAGATGTGAAGATTTAATTGAGAGGTAGCCACATACTTTAAAATAGTCTGTTTTCATGAAGGCAAGGTTCCTTACGGGCAGCACTTTAGTACAAGGGTTGTTTCATGTGCTCTGTGTGTGTGTATGTGAGAGAGCTGTGAATACACACAGCAGCTTTGCATTTGAGCATCTTTAAAAGCACATCTGATCCATACGCTGCAGGTTGCAGTATGTGAACATTGCCTATTACACACTATGTGTTTAAGAAGGGTTTTATTTTCTAAATATTTGGCAAAAAAGATTTGGTTAGATAATTTGCTGGCAGAAAAACACACAGCAATATTCCTCTCCTTGTCTGAGTTCAGTGCAGATAAATACAGACTGCTGGGGCTTCACCCACTGGGTTTCCATTCACATTTTTTAACATGTTAAATATTTCTGGTTAACCAGTTAAAACGGTGAGATGAACATGATTGCTTTTAGATTGCAGCTATAACATCGAGTGAATTTTATAATAAGAAGCCATTTTTTTTTTTTCCCCTGCCGAGCTGCCCTTGTGGCTGCCAGCCTGACTTTGAGGTCCTCATTATTGTGGGTTTAAATGAAGGATGTTCATCCAGGCAGGGCGGGGGAGGCCAATAGACATCGGTGCCGTTATCTGGTCCTTCTATCAGGCCAAGTGACAGGCTTCTCAGGGAAGAATGCAAAGCTCATGGTGGAGACCTCAGCCTGACACAGAAGGTGACTCCCCTGACTCTAACCTTGAAAGGAAAAAGTTCCCACTTTATTAAAATGAATTTCGAAAGGGCCGCTCTGACAGCTGCATAATTAAATATTGGAGTGTCAGCGATAATTTATTCTGCTCGCATTTGGTGGTCAGAGCCTGCTCACTGTAGGGTCAGCAAGCACAGTGACAGAGCCAAGGATACACTGGATTACGGGGCCCTTTAGCCGTGCAAGTGAAAGGAGAGACTGTAATTTTTATTTAAATAGAGAAAACAAAGCAGCAAGGAGGTGAGCAGGCTGTGAAGTGCTCTCCGTAGCTGCCTGACAAAAATTGTTAGGGATAATGCTGGAACTTGTGCCGAAACTGCTTTGTCTGGCTCCAGGCGCTGTGAATTTTTCCAGCCTTGCCTCTTTTGGGATCCAGCTCGCCTGCTAGGACCAGTTCCATGCTAGGAATTAACCCAGAAACAGTCAATACAGTGTGCATCCCCACTAATATACAGTTTTCTGTAAAATTATGTAAATGGCCTTGAGTATGTATGGAACAAGTCGGAGATAGAGAGTATAGAGAGTTCAAATTGATCCTGTTAGCATTCCAAGTGAAACACTACCTGTGAATATTCTTTTCAGAGGGCAGTGGCTGCTGGAAATCAACATCTAACAAGCAGTTTTCCCAGAAGTTTAAGTAAAATGGCTATGTGCCCTTATGCCCAGTCAGAAAGCAGGAAAGGTCACACTGGGAGCAGGGCTTTCAGCTGATGGGCATCTCCTTTGGAGGAGGTTGTTGGGACAAGGCTGTCGCTTTTCACTCTTAGATTGCTGGTAATTGAAGCTGACATAACAAAAATATACCCTTTTTTCACACACCAGTCTTTCAGAAAAAGCACATTGCTCACACAAACAAAATAATTTGCAAAGGCATTTTGTTTTTCTCTTTCTTGCCTCAGCTATGAAACACCTATTTTCCACATTTTCTTTGGCGCCTGCTTGAGTGGATATGTTACTAGAGCTCAGGTTTGCTAGTTTTCATCTTAGTATCATGTAGCTTTTACAGAAGAATTTACTGAATTCTTTCAGCACCTTCACAGTTTCTCAATGAAAAGCTGATCTTATTAGAAGGATGAATTCTGGTTTTGTGGCTCAAACACTGTATGTGAACTCAGTGTCCTCAGCTCAGTTTTTAAACCACCTTTAAACTATGAGCCAGAAGGTCTCTCTGTGACTCAGTTTCTCATCTGTAAAATAGAAATAACAGTGCATTTCATGAGATTGCTGTGAGAATAAATACTTCAGTGTTTATTCTCAGCTTTTATCTTGCTGAGCATAAAAGAAAATCCCTACTTGTGTTTCTGCCTTCTTGCTTGAAGAAAGACCATGAAAGCATCTTTGTCTGCTTGATGTCAAGATACAGACTCTTAAAATGACACTTGAGCATCTTTAATGTAATTCTTTGGACTCCAGACGGGCATGTTTCCATTGCTTAGTTCTCCGTAGCCACCTATGCCTCTTCTGGTTACATTTGCTATATGTTTGTAATGCAGAATGTTCTCTCTCCACATGGGAAAGATGTGTTGGTTGTATGACATTTTTCTCCTGCTAAGGAGGCATGTTCAAATATGTTCTGAAGTGTTTTTTCTTTTTAAATTTGATGGTCAGATGGAGAGGGAGAAAGAGCATTTAATGTTCATATTTAGAAGCAACAAACAAATATCCATGCTGGCCTGCAAAGACACATACACAGTCATGCCTGGTGTTAGATTTCTGTTTTCCTGGTTTTTTGCAAGCCTGGTTTGTCTGGAAATCTCTAACTCTGCCATAGTGGCTGCAGTGCATGCTGCAATTGCACAGAGCTTGTTTTGTAAAAGCAGATTTTTAAATTTTTCTCTCTTTTTTTTTTTTTTTAAGTAATTGCTGCTGTGCAGGGTTTTGCACCAATGCAGCTGGAGCCATTCACGGATGGGTGCCGGAGTGCCCAGCTGACCCACCTGAGGGGGAATGGGGTGTCACTGGCCCCAGCACAGGGAAGAGCTGCGGCGGGGACGAGCCAGCAGCCTGCGAGGCCTGACAAACACGTTGGGCATATGTCATTGTCAGTCGAGTCAGGCTGGGGACAGGGCTGTGGTTTAAAAATGATAACCGAGCTTCATAAATCAGAATGCTCCCGCTGCAGTCAAACTTCCTTGGAAAGTCTTTGAATTTGGGTAGTGCATACTAATAAATGAGCGCTGGCTGCCTGCACCAGGCAGGGCCGCTCGCTCCGGCACGGCTCCCTCAAGGATGGATGAGCAGCTCCCATCGGCAGCAGGGACACGGTGATGGTGACTAAAACAAGCTGTCCCTCCAGAAAGGGAAAAGGCAGAGTGATTATAAGTTGACCTAATATTTTTTGGCTTTCAAGATAAACTTTATGGGCCTGATTACGCAGAAAGTATTAGGCCGTGGCACGGCGCCTAAGCTGGGGGGTGAAGTCCCAGTGCGGCTGGAGTCAGTGGCAAAACTCCCATCAGTTCAGCAGCATGAGGATTTCATCCAAAGTTCACAGTGGGATAATTAGTGTCAGCTCAGTTCTGGTTAAACACGAGTAAATCTGTCCTGTCTGTAGCTCGCAAACTTTTACAAACAGCTAAAGGCTTAGCTGGAGTTGTTTCTATTTTACTTTGTGATATAAACCTTCAACAGCAGAACTTTGAAATGAAAGCCCGTTATTACTTTCATACCATACTCATTGCTCTGAGAGTGGGAAATTTCCTCTGGATCCACTGACCTTCAAAACAACAGGGGGAATGATATTAAAAATGTGGTGTTAAGGATGGTAACTGTGAATTAACATCCCAAACTCCATTTCAGCATTGCTGTTTTGAGCTTTGTGTCGCAGGCAGGCGGCTGCTCGGCTCACACAATATCCCAGGGATTTCACTGGGACTCTGCATGTCAACAGTAATCTATCTTCATGCTACATGATTCAGGATCAGGTCATTAGTTTATACTTAGAATTAAATATTCAGTTTGATTTTAGCTCTGTGAAATGAGAGCCGAATATATAACACCTGATTTCAGAGAGCCCTGTAGTTTTGCAAGTCTCTAAAATCCATGGACATACAGAAACTGCTTTTACTCCTCTGCCCCTGAAATGATTATAGTTGGAATGTTATTGAGATTACAGTTTTCTTTAGATGTCTTGGATTATTTTCTAAATCCATTTCTAACCCCATTTCTCTGTGGCACTTAAATAAATGAGAAGAAATGAAAGATTTTTAATTTCTAAGAGAAAATGCAAAATTATTTCCTAAGCGCCTCCTTTCATCCTCTCAGATTTCCTCAGAAAAAGAATATGATGACATCCTGATAGCTATGAAACCAAAAGAGAGCTGATTTGTACTTTGTAGGGAAATATGGCCTGAAATTACGTGTCTAATGTGTGGCAATTTTTAGCTGAATATCTATGCCTGGTTTCCTAGTAAAGCAGACTTTGCGTTGGACACACACAGACTGAACTGAGTAATTTTAATTTAATTGAATCTTTTATGTAGGCATTTTCCTTCTAGGGAACCTTGGCTAGTTATTCGTTTGTGAAACTTGCAATAAAATAGCAAGACAGCTCGTCAGGGATGGAAGGAAAGGGGTAATATTTAAATTATGCTGACTTTGAAGACATTGCTTTTGATCCATTCCTTGATTTAAAAATATATATATATATTTTGGTGTTTAGTATTTAAAGATTCCTTTCTGTGACTACTTTTTTTCTCTCAAAACACTTATTCTATAGATGCCTGTTAGATTATTATGTCTCATCCAGCTTACTGGTGTGGACAAGAATGCAAAGTGTAGGATTTAAAATTGTATTTCCCCACCTTCTTTGTCTAATTTGTCTAATTGCTTTGGATCACTTTTTTCCCCTGTAAAGGGAGGCCACCTAAAATATCTTTAAATAATCACAGTTAATCTAGTGCAAGAAAGGCAATCACAGCACTTGTGCATTCAGGCCTTTAGCTGAATCAGTTCCTGAACAAATAAAGCCCCATTCTGCGAGACAAACCTTGACTTTTTAAAGCCTTTCTGGAATTGTCACAGGGTGGAAATATGATGAGCTGAAAAGCAGCACCAGAACCGTGTGGTTGGGTGAGTAGGTAAATCAAGATGGGTTTTGTCTGGAGTTTAATTCCAAGGGACGCAGATTCTCTGCTCTGAAACTGGAAAGTTTCTGTTCTTAAAGTTTTTGTGAATTGCTTTTAATTTTCCTCATTTTAGAAGAAACCTTTAACAGAAAGTGTCTGCCAGCAGAAAATTACCATATTGAGCTGAGGGAAGCACACAGTTCATCATCCCTCGCCTGACCCTGCTCTGTTTACTCTGCTGGGGTAGGAGCAGTGGCCAGCCAAGCTCTGCTGGGCAGAGTGTATTACCCTGTCAGGGAGAGGCCAGGCTGCTGGATTCACCCTGAACAAATTACATACCTCACTACATCTCCGAGCAAGGTAGCAGGGTTATAACTCAGTCTAAGCACCATTCACTCTTCTATTACCTTCATAACCAAGGTCATACTAATCAACTCAATTACCAGTCCTCTTGGACATTTTCATAATGTTTTCTGCTAGTTGCTCTCCTGTGAAAATCTCCCGGTCTAAGCAAATTAATGCCATTTTTATAACTATCTGCATTTCAGGTACAGTGATCATCTTTCAAAAGGCTGCTTCATGGCAACAGATACCAGCCAAACGTTAGAACAACAAGGATGGTCAGCTGTATTCTTATCTTGCCCTCCTTTATTGTGAAAACATATATATACCTTTAACATATAATAAAGGTTTAAATATACCTTAAACAAAGACGTATGTGTCAGAAATGAAGGATGTATGCTACTGTAGCTTTTAAGAATCTTCTGGTCATGTAGGAAGGTTGATCAGGAAGTCTGGTTTAATGTGTTGCTTAATTTTTGGAAAATCCTTTAAATGTCACATTCCATGTTTCAAATGCAAAGGCAATCTTAGACTATCTTTCTTTAAAAGTTTTCTCAAAGTAAGTCTATGTCCCTAATTTTTATGTTTCTCTGAGTGCTATTCTCAAAACTTCTCCCTATACAGGATTTTAGTATAAATATTAATGCCTAAATATTTAATTTGGAAATTTCTAATTGCTCAGCCACATTTTTTAAAATCTCCACTAAGTTTTATGGCACCGGGAAAACAATCAGAGGGCACTAATCTCTTGTTAATTTATATTTCTGTAGGGCTAAATTGTTCCCTAAGGCAGATTTTCCCACTGGAGAAATTCATTTGGTCCCTCTTTGGGACTTCAGTGTTCAGTGGAATAAACAAGACACTTTTTATTCCTCCTAATTCTCTGTGGGAGCTATTGAGACACAGCTCTGAAGTCTTGCCCTTGTGTGATTCCTCTGAGTACAGATATTTCATTTCCCATAGACCCAAGTCTCCTGTAACCCCTCACAAAAAAATGCTTTCAGTTGAGTCTAGTTCCTACTAACTTATTTTAAAATAGGCTCAGTGAATTTACAGGTGGTGTATGTTATTTCTAGCCATGCCCTGTCCTGCTTGCACCACCTGAGAAGCACCTGTGATCCCCTGAGCTTCCTTGATGCATCCTGGGGTAAGAAAGAGGGTAAATAAGGCCCAGCTGATGGCCCTGACCATGCACTTGGAAGGATCTTGTCCACCCTTGTCAGGCTGAACCCATTTTTGTGTAAAGTGGTTTGGCTGTTTCCTACACCCTGAAAGTTCAAGGCAGCAAACTAACTTTGCTCTGCTCCATCATCTCAAAAATTTGTCACCTCTATAAAACAAGATCTGCCTTAAAAATTAAAGTGTTTAAAATCAGCGTTTCTGAGCCCCTACTGAAAGCAGCCCTTCTGCAGAAACATGAAGAAATGCATCATTTTTGCAATAAGGACAAGGTGAGAGACTGCCAGGAACTTTGTGTAATGTGGCTACCCTGGCCCAACAGCCAGGAGAGTTTTAGCTACTTAAAGTTTTAGTATGTATATGTGATGTTCCATACAGTGAACTATGAAGCCCAGTGGTTCCTGGAATATTAAATTGATTTTGTAGCAGCTTGAAAACTGACCTGCAGTAAATATGTTGTTGTTCTGCATTTGTGCTGTTGCTGTCAGCATTTAGCAAGGTGACTGGCTCCAGGAAAACGGAAAACTTCTTTCCTGGAAAGCAGTGTGGAACTAGAAATGTTGTCAAGAAGTGTTTAAAAGATGAACTCCTGGATGCCTGAGTTAATCAAGGCTCCTCTGTACATAGGTAACTTTTACTCACCTGGTTCTGGATGCACAAGGCTTTGCTGGATGGTTCATTGAAGGGGCTGGGTCCGTGTCCAGGGTTTACTGTGTGCTTTACTGAAAGTTTTGTACAAAGAAATAATATTAAACCAAAACTTACTCTGAGCTAGGTCTTGAGGTTTGATAATCATATAGACAAAAATAAAGATGTTTCAAAACCCCTGATTTACTTTTCCACATATTGGTAATGTATTTGTCCCTCCTAAATAGACTCTGTTTTTCTGCCTTACTTTTTTGTCTCTATTCAGCAGCATCCGTGCTTTAATTCAAATGTGAACTTTCATTACTATCTGTGCCCCAAAGGAGGTGTTCACTGTTGTTAATAATTCAGAAGATTTTAATTTATGCTGCATCCAATGTAAAAATCACAGTACCCCTGCTGCTAAGAGCACATTTCCATCCCCTTATACAAACTGGTCTGTGTTTAATACTGCTAATACTCTGCCAGCTTTTCTTAGTATTTTGACAAAGTTGACCAGAGTCATTTTACCTTTATAGCCATTATACTGAAGTATAATTCTCTTTTATTGATCAGTCCTCAACATATGACTATAATCATTTTGAGTGCAATAAGCAACGTTATGAAGGATTTTTCTTCTTCATCCTGTTTGTTTGAAGTCTCAACTGTAAGGCCAATTTTCGCATTCCTTAAAGAAAGAATTGCTAAAATAAATTCAATCACAGAAGCTTTTAAAATTTGAAATCCCAGGAAGCTAATTAGCATTTCCTTTTAAGACTGCTTCCTGCTTTTTTATGTACATATAGATTTGGACCTCAGATGGGTTTGGCACCTTTCCAACATCAAGATCAGGTGATTTGTTAAGATTTTTTTTTTTATTTTGCTCTGCAGAGCATTAAGTTTTTGCAGAGCATTTTGGCAATTTAAAAAAAAAAAGGCAAAAATCTATCATTGTTGCCTTTCCCCCCCCTAATACACAGTGATCATTTATTAACATGTTACTTCAAAATTTGTGTTTGTGTTGTTTTGCTTCACAGTCAGGTGATAAAGCCATACAAAAGTAGAGTGATATTGTGCAATCTTCCTCTTTTTCAGCAATAAATGCAGCATTTGGAAATGAAATACTTTTATAATCCGTGCATATTATAGTGCAGCAAGCTGCTCATTTGTTCATGGGCTGGCTGGCAAACATTGCAATTGTGTGAGGTACAGCATAAAATGCTGGATGCAACAGCTACACGACTAAATCTACACAGGAGCAGTATGATCTCTTAATAAATCATTGCACATCACATCCACTCTATAACCTTAAAGAGGTGCCAAGTAGAATGGAGACTTTGGTCATATAAATAATGAGAGATGCATGTTTCCTTCTCAAATCTGTATACTCAAACAAAGGCCTAGGTGGAATGTTAATACCAAACTCTGCTTTTTTTTTGGTCACACACTCCCAGTGTAAAGTCAGTTTGCACACTGTTTTTTTCTTGCTTTAGGGTATGATCCACATTAGGCTCTGCATCAAGCTTTTGCACCAGTGTGCACATTTTTATTTTTAAAGGAAGCATAGAGGCCTGTGAGCTGATGCAGAGCAGGGGGGGATAAGGGAATAATGATGCAGGTTTTAATAAAGAAATCCTTCCCACAAGGGAGGAGAGGAGAGGACTGTGGCTTTAATAAAAGAGGGGAAAAAATCTGCCAGCATCAAGAAGATAAAAAAAAATAATTTGAAGTTCAACGTGTACACTTGAGATGCTTCCAAACAGAAGTATTTACAACCTTTGAAGAAAATCTGGCTTTCTGTTATTTACTAAAGGTCCTTGGAGTAAAGAAAGGGAGCCTCCATTTGGTAGGATTCCCTGGAATTGCTCTGTGGGACAGGACCGTAAAACAGCAAGTTCCTGTGTTGTGTCATAGTCCAAAGTTTAAATAGGATAAACTTCAAGTTATCCAGGCAAAGGATCTATGCTGCACATGATTCACAGTCATTTTTTAAGAGTATCTATGACAGGATGCTGATAAATATCTGTATTATTAATGAGTCATGGTTCATGTTAGCCAGATCTCCAGTGATATTTTCACTTCATAGATATTCAAGTACTGGTGGGAAAATAGCTGATGATTGTCAGGTTTAGGTACACTTTCCATTTGCTTCGCTGCTCTAAATCATTAGTCAAGTAGCATTTATAAACCTGTGCTCAGTAATTATAGTACTTTTCTTGAGATGGAACTTTCATCTTATACTCCCCAAGTCAGGGCACTCTCCTGACTCTGTGTTGTGTCATTTCTCACTCTAGCTGAAGGCAAGTCAAAAGAACTTGGTTGATATAAAACCTGTAGCAGCGAGTTACCAATATCTCCATATGTGAACATTACCCAGCTCAGAGAAAATTCCTGTGGTGGCTTCACATGTGTGATAACATAACAGTAAATCATACTGTGGCTACATTAGAGAGGAGGAATTATTTTAAGGATTTAAGAATTTTTAATCTCAACCCATTTTTCCTTTCAATAGCAAGTTGTGGTAGCTGGTATCCATGTCAGTACCTAAGTTGGGGTAGCTGCTGTATGTGACTGATACTAATGCTTCTTTTTCTGCCTTCACCTAAAGGAAAATAAAGTACCTGTAACAAAAGTCAGACATTGCTCTGCCATCCCAGAAAAGATGTTTCATTCTACTCTTCCACAACTGGGAAAACATCTCTGATAGGCTTCACCAAACTTGTACCTGACTCAGGACCTTGTAGGAGAGCAAAGAAATGCACATTTAAATATCTTTTTGCCCTTCTTGTTCCATATGTCCTTTTCTTTTCCTTTTAGTTTTCAATCTTAATGGGTTTTCACAGTATTTCTCACATGAATGTAGAGAGTGGTGACAGGTTGTTAACCCTGCACTGAAATTTTGGGTGCTGTTGATGCTGTGCAACTGGTCACTTTGACTCTGTTTCCCTTGTTTTAAGGTTTTTAAGAACTGAAAAAATTCCTTCTGCACATGTGGCATTTTTGTTTGCAGTTTGTCTTTCTGCCATGACTGTGGTTTCAGGTAGAGCCTTGCACAGGGGCTGTCTTCTGACATTGCTTGTTTGGCAAGGGAAAACAGAGAGAGGCTCTGAATGATGTTTTTCACATGCAGTATCTGCCTTTGGCACTCCTGGGCCGCGTGGGACTGATCTGGATTGAACCCCTCCACAACTGTTGTTTGCTGCATAGATCAGATTTTTAGGTGACACATCATCAGTTATGCATGAAGTGATGGATTCCTGCTTGGTTCTGGTGGCTCCCAGCAGCAGGGTCCCTTGGTGCCCTTCATTTGCCTCAACGAGGGGAGTCACTGCAGTCATATGCAAATCTTGCCATAATTACCCACGACTTTCTCCCTTCCACTCTGACTGGCTGCTCCAGAGCTTCCACTCCATGTCTGCCAGGAAACTTCACCCATGAGCTTATCCCCGACCCAGAAGTGTTTCCTTTGCTCTCCAGAATTAGCATTGATTTTGCTCCTAAGCAGCTCTAAGCCCTGGTTTGGTCAGACAGTGTGAAATCTTCACTTTGCAAATTACAGGCCAGCCCAGCTGGTTTTCTAGAGCTGATAATTTTATTTTCAATAACGCAAGTCTAGAAAACTCAGGTTGTTGGCCACCAGGACAATGGCACATCTCTACCTAAAGTAGAGGAGTTAATTTGTGATGAGGTAACCTTTATGTCTTGGTGAAGGGGTGAGTGTGTGAGGTTTGTGTCAGACTGGGAATATGCCTGCAAATAGACATTTCTGATGGGTAATAAAGTCACTTAAACGTACACTCAACCAAACTGGACACCATAAGTCAAAAGTTATGCTGTTTTAATGAGAGCTTTATAATTAGGTTGTTCATTTGCTGGGTGAAATTGTCATTAGTAAAGGAAGGTTGTATTAATTTACCTTTTTATATAAAGAATATAATTAATCACTAATATTCTTATAGATACAGACCACGATTATTTCTGCTTCCTGCCTTGCAAACATCTTGTTTCAAATTAGGTTTATCTGCTGTCTAAAACTAAATACAATGAATAGATGTATAATAAAATCTTTTAATTGTCTTAGCATATGTTGCTTTTATTAGGTGAGAATAATTGCATTCGTGGGATCACCTACAAAGTCCTTTAGAATATAAAATTGAAATGGCTTCACACTGAGTGCACAAGTCCTTCTGAGCCGTGCCATTTTCCCCTTCACTGCCTCTTGTCCCCCTTTCGCTGTAAAGTTCACATTGAAGTGTGACAAGAGACACTTGACAACTGACACATGCTGGATCTTATCAGCAGTGAGTGCAGTCATGGGCCCTGACTGAAGAGCGATTGTCATTTCTACACCATTTATTCCTCTCCTAGCCTCATTGCTTGCTTCCTTTCTGAGGAAATTTTCCCTGTTAAAGTACTGTACTTGTCGTTCTTTTTTGGTGCATGTCTGTGGGGGTTTTTACTTTTTTTTTTCCCCTCACGAAAGGATTTTGTTATGCATTCATCCCATAGGCAAGCCTCTAACAGACTTCCTCTAACCTCTTAGTGTCAGGACTGCTTTAAGCTGATTCAGGCTAATAAAAGCAACCCAACAAAGCTTTGATGGTGTCATTACATCTTCCTTAAATCCCCTTCCTTGCTAACATCCAATAATTCTATTACTTCTAATCAATTCACAGGCTATTTTATTTGAAAGGAAGAGAACTCAACTTCAAACCACGCCGGTGCAGTCTGCCCAGCATTCACAGAAGGTGATGATGTTTCTGCCATGGCTTCAATTGACTCTTTAAGTGAGTTCTGGGCTATTGAGCAGTCTGAACTTTTATCTGTGCTCTGCCAGCCCAAGCCAACAGCAGCAGAAAATAGACTGTTGTAGCCTCTTGGAAGTTCTTCCACTTCTACATAACACTGTGTGTCATTTCTGTAGTTTAGATGCTATAAGCAATAGGTAATTTGAAAGTATTGAGGATAAAGCAAGGAGTTCCCAAATGCAGGAGTCTGACCGTTCTGTTTTAAATTAATTGTTCCTGCAATGCTTTGTATTGGAGCTCCCTTATTTTTCCTTTTTTGAACAAGCATTTTTCCCCTATTGTTTTAACTTACTGGAGCTTTCACGCGTGCTCAATCCCACCAGGGTGATTGTTGGATTTTGTCATTAATACTGCAGAGATGTCTGAGCAAGCTCTAAGGCTATGTTCATGCATCGTTGTCTGACGGGGCTTGTGCCTGCCAAAAATCTTATTGCCCCCGGCTCACGTCAAGCGGCGCGTCACGATCGCTCTGACAGAACTGCTGCCACCGCTGCCCTAACACAGCTCTGGCAAAATAAGCTGGGTATCCTCAGCAGCTTAAATAATAGGTCTCTGCTAAGGCAGCCTCCAACTGCATCGTCTGAATGATTAGGGGAGCAGCTGGGGCTGCAGGCAGTGCAGGGTGGTACCTGCTGGCAGGCAGGGGGTGACGAGCAGCAAGATGTGGGGCAGAGGTAGAAGGAGCCAGTAAAGGACTTCAGAACATACTCTACATAACCAAGCTTGGCTCCCCAAAGAAATTTCAGCCACGTCATCTGTCCACAGAAATGTACCCTTCTTAGCTGGTAATGATTCCTGGTTCTGTGGCAGCATGAAACATAAATGTACATTAGGCATCCAGATGCCCCAGGAGTTTGACACGGAGCAGATGGATGACACCTAGGCCCCTACCCCAACGAAACTAGGGTGTAGTTAGGAGACTACACTCTCTATAACTTGCTGCTGAGAAGAGTCTTCCTGTTCAGAACTAGCTAAATTTTATCTGGGTTAAGGCTCTGTCTTGTTTCAAATAGATTTTTTTAAGAGTCTGTTGCTATTGTCCCTTTTCTTAATGAAAAACATGCATCATCTCATCACGCATTGGTTTCCTCCTTTATCTCTTCTGCTATGCGAAAGGCAGAGTGGTGGGCATCCTGTTTTCTCCCACGCCGTCGTAGTTGTTGCTTTCAGAATAAGTTGAGTTTGAGCTCTGAACTGAGGAGGAATTCATTGCTGTCCTCATGTTGGTTAACAGTTACTCACGCAGAGCCCCTGGGATGACTCAGCTGAGCGTGGGCGGCAAACCAACACAAGTCAGGATTGCCTGCGCTCTGTACCCAGCATCTATTCTGCTTGTTAAACCATGGCCTGGACTGTTTGGAAATACGAGGACTTTGTTTTCTACCTTGTATGTTCATATCCTAAGAATAAAGCACATCTTTTCTGTAAACATCTGTCAATCAGATAAAAATTACGGAAGCTTCTCAGAGCACGGCGTGGCGATGCTGCTTGTAATTTCAGTTGTCGCACGCAGTACACCTTGTACAGCAGGCTCTCGTTGCTCTCAATTGCCAGGGGAGATTTCTAAGTGTACGTGACATGTAAGTGACACTGGTGTCACTGCACATAAGCCTGTGGTTGCGCTCGTGTCTGTTCCCACGTGTGCTACCTCTGAACCTGCACGTCGCAGGCTCCCCCAGCCCCATCTGGGGCCCTGGCCGTGGGATCAGGAGCTGAGCGATTCCCCTGCAGCAGTGACTGATGGAGGGGTGCTGGCACAGCCCGTGGCAGCAGTGTCCCCGGCTGATGTTCCTTCCCCAGTGCTGAGTGAGAGCCCAGGGATGGGAAGTGGAATAATTGATTCTGATTGAAGCGAAATTAAAATTTAGAACCTGGGTAGCAGTGGTGATTTACGGCACTGTAACTGAACTATAGGTTTTAATAATGTATTTCAGCTCCTACAAAGATGGAAGAAATGTACCAACTTCTATTAGCCTAAAAAAGAGAGGGAGCTTCACATGGAGGTGCTTGCTCCAAAAGGCAAAGTTCATCTGAATTTCTTTGTCTGATCATCTCAGGAAACAAGAAAGGTTTAAATATACTTTTTGTGCATGTGAATGACCATCCTGTCTCTGGTCATGAGAATCTAAGTTCAATTTTTCACATTACCATTTTTTAAACTCCTCCAGTACACCAGCAGGCAAAAAGTACCCAGAGAAGGTATTAAAAGTCATCCAGAATATAAATTTTTAGTCTGTTGAATTAAACTCTTTGTATCAGAATCCCTGGACCTCTAGTCAAATATTCTTTTTATATTATGATTTATGACCTGAGTCATGACAAAATTCTGCCCTACAATTTCAACATTCAAGCAGAGAAGAGGTAGGCAGGTAATTTACAGGTTAATATTTTCTTTAGGTCTACATACCACTTGTTTGTTTAGAGATAATTTGATTGAACAGGCAAAGATCATGCAAGACGGGGTTTTGTTAATAGTGTGTTTCTAGATCAATCATAGTTTGATTACAGGAAGTCCATCCTGTTATCAAATATATTTCTCATCAAATATTAATTAGACATGTGGACAATACTATGAAACTTCATCACTTTGTCACAGTGTTCACAAGCGTCATTTGCTTTGCGATTTAACATAGATTTTTGGTTTATTGAATTAAGCTTTCATTAAAATAATTTTTAAAATAGTTTTTCTAGTAGCAAGACATTGAAAACAAACCCCAACTTCTCCATTTCATAGTCAAAAGCTGGAGAAATGCAAGTCATGAATCCAGTTCTGGAGTTAGGCTTGATGGGTTCATGGGAGAGAGGAAACTTAGGAAGACTGCAGAAAAAGTGGAAACAGAGAAATTGTGAGGCAAGCTTGACAAAGTGGATTTCTTAATTAGTTAAATCACCTATGGGATCAGAAACTGGAGCTGCCCATGGCCTGCAGTCAATAAAGGGGTTCTCTCACCTTTCTCAGTCTCTGATACCAACACCGGGTATAACAGAGAAAAACATTTTGATATAAGATTCAGAAATCCTGCCTAGCAGGATGAGGTGGATTTAAACCACCGTGGTAATTCCTAAATCAATTTGATTTCCAGATTCTTTGTGTTGTGATGTCAGGGAATCCCAAGCAGACAAGTGGTTGGTTTGGAACAGATGAACTGGAAGGAAAGGAGATATAAGCAAGGGAATGCATGGGAAGAGAAAAAGAGTGAAGATCAGGGGAAAGAGTTATGAGAAGCTTCTGTATTAGGATGTAAGAGGGATGATAATTTATTTTGTTCCTGGCACAATGAAACTGCTTAGAGGGAGAAGTTATTAGCTCTCCTTGATCATTAAACCAAATGGAGAATTTGGAATGCAGACAGCAGGGAAAACAGAGGTTTTGAGGAAGAAGATGACTTACTCTTTTATTAGAACTATCTGCACCAAATGTGTAATTGCCATCTCAGTTCTGGAATAGCAAGTTATGGCTTTTCAGAAGCAAGGAATGTAAAATGGCTAGCTGGCCTTTGGAGTGGTGAAGTGTGAGTGTGTGCAGCGTAAGCAGCAGTTGTGGTTGTGCTTGCTGGGGAGCATCTGAGGAGGATGTCGTGCAGACTGACACCGACGGCGTGGCAGTTTCAAGGGGCAGGTTTGACACTGCTGTGGCACTCACTGCTGGAATTGTTTGGGGTCTGGTGGCTCACCGGAAAGGCAGAAGAAAAAATTGTCACTGTTTTGGAAAATGTTGAGGACAGATTGCTTTGACATTCAGTAAATCAGGATAAAACCCTGTACCCATCAGCAGCCTCCTGTTTTGCCTGTTATTTCTTTGCAAAATGATAGAAAACATTCTGAGACGCATGTCTAAGCATTAATCAGGCCAAACCCATCAATTCAACAGTGATGCTCTATTTTATCCAGACTGTACTCTGTAGCAAGAAGCCACATTATTTCTGCATAAATTCTTCTCCCTTTTCCTGTATATTTTTGTCTTTCCGCCTTCTGACTGGTATTTGTTGAAGATATCTATGCACAAAGAGCCTTTTTCTCTTGTGCCCTTCCTGCCCACGTATTACAATTGAGCCCAAGTAACACGACAAGCGGTTGCTGTAGAAGTTACTGAGATATAAACAGAGAGACATAGCCTTTGTTATCTAGACATGAAGGAGGAAATGGAGAGTGGGGAGGGGCGGGGAGATTTTTTATTAACTTGCAGTTGGAATGGATTCGAGCTGCAACATCAGTGGAAAGGTATATATTTACCTTTAAGTGCCTCGCTTAGTTCTGTGTGTTCATACGAGCTCCCTTTCACGGTGTGCAATTTCTCTCACAGATTCCAGAACCCCCCTCTTCAATGGACTCTTGCAAGGCAGCAGAGCTAGGCCATCTTAGCAGAGAAAATTACAAATTACTAATTTAAGTGCTTCTTAGAATAATTTTCATTTTGTTTCGTACAATTTCCACACTTATAAAAATCAAACTCTCAGTTAAATGTTTATACAGTAATTCAGCCGGCTTAAGCCATCTGCTAGCGTGGCATCTGCAGAGCTGTTTTCTTGCATCCTCGGTATTGTTTCCTTCACACATCTTGTAGCCTGGTATTTTGGTTGCAAAGGGATCATTTTATTTTTCAACACAAAAGAAGTGCTGTTTATATCTCTGGATCTAATTGTCAGCTTTATTTCCAAACTCTACCTCAAATCAAGTTCTTATGCCTCTACAAACCTTATTCTGATTGACATTTACTTTTCAAAACCTATATTCAGTCTTATCTTGCTCTTTTATTATACCTGCCTCTATATCAGTATTCGAAAAAATCCTTATCATTTGTGAAGAGTATAGGTGGGCTTGGAGCATTAGTATTCATACTTGCATGTTAACAACTGTTATAACGTGTACCAGAGGGAAAATATTATTTCTTGTAAATGCTCAATAATTACAGTCTTTATTGCATCAAAACCTGTGTTTTGACAGATAGTGGAAAGCTTTCAAAGTTTGTGTGGGATGGATGACAGCTGCAGGTGGAAAATATTTTTTTAGATATTGGGTTTTCTATCCCTGATACTGTAAATATTCCTCCAAAATAACATTAACCTTCCACACAGGGTTGGTAGTGTTCAATGATAATACATGTATTAGCAAAAGATACCTGGGAAATAATTCTTAATGATTCCATCTAATTAATCTATGGTTGGGGCATTAACGTCTCTTTTCATTAAGTTGGGAAGTATGAAAGACTAGAAAATTACTGCTGTGCTGGATTTAGTGCTTTAGGTATAATTTGAATGGATGTGCTAAATTCTTGGTCGTAACTTGCACTAACACCTAGTCTAAGACAAATTAAAAGGGAAGCTTATCTGCTGTTGCACTTTCCAAGAATACCTGGATGCTTTTAAGCCATTTGCAGCGTATGCCTTTGTGAAGGGATTTTTTTTTTTTTAAATACATCCTATGAGACATTCTCCAATAATTTCCAGCACATGTGATATCTCAGGTTTTGTAAACACCAACACACAACATGAGGCTGGATGGTAATTTTTTTTTGTTTTGCTTTTCTTTTAGTGTATTTTTTTAAGTGTGCTGTCTTACTGGATAAACATTTGCATTTGCTATTTGCTATATAAACATTTGCCAAGCAGCCCACTCCACTGCAGATGAGGTCATGAGAAGTCTGAGAAAGTTCATCTGAACTTTCAACTCTTTTTTTTGGGGTGTAGATGTTCTGATCAAGTTTGTGCTGTAGTCAACAGGACCTAACACCATGATTTGTGCTGAAAGCTTCACTCATGTGTTTTAAGAGTTTAACGAGCACAATAGTGATGCTGCCTCCTCATTTGGACACATCCTGGGTTTTGTGTGAAATGCCTGAGCCTCTGGAGTTTCAAGTGTCTCTTGAGTGTCAAGATATCTCGATAACCTAATAGGATTTTAGGTTTTCAATGAGTTTGAGAGTTATCCAGTTGTGTTTATTCCATCTTGAACACTATGTTTGTAGTGTTTGGTCTATTGAAGTCAATGACAAGGCTCCCACTGACTTTAATGGGATCAGAATTGCCAACCTAGAGAGAAAAGGCAGCGGGATGTAAGATTTCTGTCAACTGCCTTTAATATTGCATCTAAATTGAGAAGGCCACTTCTCTTACTTGGAGGTTGTGGGGATGCTAAAGTGTACTTGACAGATGTCTTGCCAAGGGTTCAAGCTGATTGCTGAGAAGTAGCTCTCAGCAGCCTCTCGCAGATGGATAGTGAATGCAAGTTGGGCTTGAGCATCACTTCATTCAGAGTGATTAAACAAGGCAGAGACAAACTATCTGACATCAAGTGCTGCCACGTTTTATTAGCCCCTTGCATCACACAGAAGGCCAGAAGGCACCAGCCAGATATGTGGGCAGATATAAGATGTTCAGATTCCAGCTATGCTTAACTGATAATACTCCTGAAAAACAAATTAACTGTGCCTGGCTGGTGCAAGGGGTCAAATTTGACATTTTATCCTTTTTTTCAGTGATTAGTTGGACCAGCCAAAACTGTAGACTACAGCACCGTTTCAGATCACCAGTAACTTTCTGAGAAAGAATTATTTTCCAAGAAAAAGTCCAAGGAGCTGAGACAAAGGGTTTGATTTTGTACCGGAACCACTTGTTTCACAGATGGGACTCCCTATGGAATGTCATTCCTTGAGAAGTCAGCAGGGGTCACTTAAGTTCATTATTTTGCAGCAAATTCACTCTTGTACTTGTCAGAAAGTAAGTGCTAAATATCCTTTAGGTATTTATCATTCATGCCACTGAGTGATTTTCCTTTCTGTAATCTAACTGGGCTGAAAAAAAAGTGTTCAAAAGTATGTAAGGAGCGTTAGATAGCACAGTTCCAATACAACAGTTGGACAGAACACATATTTCACATGTTGCCAACTGAAAAAGATTGTGCCACTTAAGAGCATATTGCACTTTAATAGAAATTTATTGTCAAAATTTATTATCCTCCTAGCAGGATATGGCATTGTGGCAAAACAGGGGATAGAGATCTTTTTAAAATCGTCATTTTTACTTGTATGAAGCAAATGGAAAAATACTGAGATAGAGTCAACAGACTGGCACCAACGGGAAAGGATCTTCTTCGTGTTTGCTGGGAAGCCAGGCACCTTTCCATTCCTCCTATTGAGGAAAGAGGGAGAGGTGTATATCCCATCAAAAGAAAGCATTTCTGTCTTTGAGTGACAGCACATGTGCACACTCACACTGGGGAGGTTCCTGCAGCTCCAGTTCCCATCCCAGGGGCTCCCCTGGCTCAGGGAATTGTCCCCCTTCCCCCCAGCCATTGCTGTGCTCAGCCCCCTCCTCTGCCCTGGCCTTTGAATAGAGCATCTTAGGTCTTCCATCAGCAAAGCTTTGGCTCCATTTTTGGAAAGGGATGCAGATCCAAATATTGCAAAAGCTGAATTTCCAATGTTGGTTGCTTCTTAAAGGTCTATATAAGGAGATCATATAAAAAGAAGGCCTCTGAAATCTGTATGGACTCCAGCAGAAATCCTGGAGTTTTCTAAACATTTGTTTTATATTTCAAAATTTTTCATGTAGAACAAACAATTTATTGAAGTTGCAGTGGAATTCCCCAGTTTTCAAGATGGGCTCATCAGAGTTCACCTTGAACATCAGCCGGAGGAGTAGCTCAAAAAAATCCATCTTTCACCTTTGTGGTGAGCAGGATGTTTCCTTGTTTATGAGAACACCATGCTGTTGTCAAGAAAAATGGGGATGTAAAAAAGCTGGGATGGGAAGAGCCTCAAATTTTTTTTGAAGCATTGAGTGTCATGTGTGGGCTTGGAGCCGGAGCTCCTTTAATCCTGAGTTGGTGCCAGCTAAAACTGACTGGTTTATAAATATCATACAGAAATCAGAATTGCTTGGTGCATGATCCAGAAGACCTCTGCATCCATCTCTTTAGTACTCAGAGCAGTTTGGAGTTATTTTAACTACCTGCCTAACTCGATCAGGACATGCTGTTTTCTTGGCGAGCCTTGGCATTGCGGGTTCCTGCTTTTCTGTTAGTGCCAGGACATGGAACAGCAGGGCTCTCTGGGCTCCCATTCCTCAGCCTCCTCTTCCCTTGCACTGCAGTTTTTGTGGCTAGATTGAGTGAGAGCTACAACAAAAGGAAGCTAATGGTTCTCCCAGATTAGACTGTCTTTTGCCAGAGGAGTTTAAGAGGTGCATGGCTTAGTATAGCAGCTTTGGCATCGTTAGTACTGCAGCAGAGAAGGCTGTCCAAGAAGCCTGGCTGAGGCTGGAAGGAGCTGCTACAGACAAATGAAGAGGACACCATAAAGCCTCTAATCCTCCCAGAGATAAAGCACTGAGGGAGCTAATCAGGGACACATAAATTATCAGCATAGCAGATGGAAGAAAGCGCATTGCACAGAGAGCAAAATAGAGTTCAGTGGAACGTAGGTCTGACCAGATGTGCAAACACACACCTAAGCTGATAGAAATAGGAACAAGGGATGTGTGGTCTTCAGCAAAATTTAGGATGACCCAGTAATGTCGTTCCTGACCTTATCTCTACTGTGGAACTTAGACCTGACTTTCTTCGCTCTCTTTGTTCTCCTATTGATTAACCTGGGTATGAATGTTCTTTTTTTACATTTCTTTTTTCTTTGCTACTTGTTTTGTTGAAGTTTATTCATTGTGTGATTGTCTTAAAAGAGCAAAGGGACTTCAACATGGAAACTGAAAGCACAGAGATGCAAAGGTGTTTCATAGTCTGACAAGGTCAAGAAGTATCAATAGCTCAATGCACAAAACTCTGCTACTAAATGTGAATATAATGTATGTGTGAGGATGTCCACGAGCAACACCAAACAATTGCAGGAAAAGTGGCTGTAGGAGTTCAGATACCTTATTAGTGTTCATTTGACATTTGAAGTGAACAATTTATGATGTAAGTATGTAAATAAATACATGCACTTTTGAATTTCAGCATTGGAGAGAGAGAACCTGCTGCTGGGCAATATCAGTTCCTGTGTCTGTAGAATTGCTGTTGGACATGTACTGGTTTCCTAATAATAGTCAAAGTGATCATTCAACCTGCATTTAGCATACTGGGATTTAAAATGCAAAACAGCAACATACTTCATGCAAATGTCAACTCTGCCTATGTTCTAGGGTGCATGTCCAGAGGAGGAAACAATAAGTTTATTCTTCTCCCCAATTAGACTTTTGTGAAAGGCTCAGTTATGTCTCCAACTATCACATTGAACACGCACTAAAGCAGCACATTAATGTGCCTTTTAATGCTTCTTAGGAGTAGATCAAAAGAAATGTCAGGTGCACTTTACATTCCTCCCGTGATGTGTCTGAGGCTGTTAGTGCATCACCTCTGCAAGGGCCGTTGTTCCCAGCCTGCCGTGCTTGGGCTGCGGGCGTTCTGCTGGGACACTGCCCTCCAAAAATGCTCAGGGATTTACCTCCATCCTGCTACACCTTGTGTCTTGGCTGTGCAGCTGGAGGAAGCCAGTAGCGTCATGCTGCTGTCACCAAAAGCAGGGTTTGGCCTTTGCTTTTCAGTGGGAGAAAGAGTTGTTGAAATCAGTCCTGGAGAAAACATCTTAAAACTCAAGATGCCGGAAAATGGAACTTAATTAATGGGAGCGAACTTGCAAACCTCCACAGCAAACTGTTATTATTTTGCTTGCTTGCTTGAGGGAATATGTCAGAGTAGTGTTTACCTTTTCTTAGTGCAAGCTTGGCTGTCCTACCCATCATTTACTTTTACGTGATTAGCAGGTGAACTTGTAGCTCTGTCACTCTAAACACAGGGTGCTTAAAATGTGCAAGAGACAACTTTCCTTAACCAGGACAGCATTGTCATTCCACTGGCCCTGGGTCCCTTGGCTCCACAATGGAGTGGTGACTGAGGCAGCTCATTGTTAGCATGTGGCTCTTGGAGTATGGGGCTAATATTGGCCAAAAGATCACAGAGTGCATTTGGCATGTGAGACACAGCCAGGATATCACAGGCACACTCTGCTGTACCAGACACTGAGAATAGAGCTGGGCCTCTGGGGTTTGCAGAGCTGAGCAGAGCTTAAAAATGGAAGACAAACAGAAAAGAAAGGGTACCCGATGTCAGCTGTAGGGGCAAAACTGCAAAGCAGGAGACAACGCTAAGGAAAGTATGTGAGAAGCAAGAAAACAGAAATGCTGCAGTGTGCAGGATTGACATGGACGAGGACAAGAAACTGGAATTAATGCAGAAGTGGGGAAGCAGTGAGAAGGGTTCAAGTTTTGTAACAAAGTTCATTTCTATATGTTTTCCTCTTTCAAATGGATGCTTTGAATAAATAGTACTTTCATTTCCCGTGAGGCAGAGGTGAATAATAAGTACCTCATCTGGGGATGCCGATCTCCCCAACATCAGTCATCTGCTTGCAGCCTTACACTCCAGCAGCGCTTTGGCTGAGCAAATTAGCCTGAAGTGTTGTGCCCTTGGCTGGCAAATCCTTTCAACCCGGTTGAACGGACAAAATGAATACCCAGATTGTTCCTACGTCTGTTATTCTCTCGTGTTTATCTGGCTGAGCTGTCAGTCAGGCCATTATAACTGTGGTGCACACTCAAATGACTTGTCCACTCACAAAAGCAGAGTCTGTTGATGATAAGCTAAACAAAACTGGAGAGCGACTGTTGACAGAGTTGGGGATCTTGCAAATGTCTCAGGTAAAACCAGAAATGCAATTTGGGAAGGTACAGACAGAGCTTTTCTTAGGCGTGTGTAGTTTTTAAGTGTTCACTGGGATTTGTCGGCAGACGATAAACGGGCGTTTGTAATGAATTGGGCTCCTCTCTACTTTAAACAAATTAAGCAGCATGAAGGAGATTTCTGAAACTTGAATGTAAGGGTATATTGCACTTCCAAGAATTAATTAGCCTGAAAAGACATCATTTACTCCAGCAGGCTGTGCCAGGGCAGAGCGTTGCTGCCCCAGCCATGTGCCGGGAGGAGGGACAAACACCCACAGTGCATCGGGTGGGCTGCGCGGGGCTGCGGGGAGCGCGGCCAAGCCTTCCCAAAGGGCTCTGCACTGTCAGCCCTGGGCTTTAAATGCCCTCTTTCTGCTTTGCAGGACCTGAGGGTTTGAATGTGGCTGTTGCTCGCTCCTTCCTAGGCAGGGAGGATGTTTGCATGATGGGAGATTATCAGTTTTACTCATAAAAAGAGCTGGGCTTCTTAAATATCCAGCAAAGCAGTGAATGGCACAAGTGGAGTGTTGTATGAAGGTTTATTTTATGAGTTTTTCCTTGAAGACCCTGAGTTAGAAGTAGGACTCTGAGCCACTCCTGAAACTGATTTGATTGCACAATATTAAATAATGCAATGCCTTTCTGCTGAATGTGGCTATAGCCAAAGCCACCTCAGTCCTTTAGTCTGATTTTTGCAGCAAAAATTAACAAGTTAAGGTTTTCAGACTGTGAATGTGAACAGTCTCAGGTGTTTGAGCAGTGCTGAGCTGTATAACAGAAATTGTCTCCTTCAGCTCCTTCCTAGACAGAGAAACCCAGCATCTCACTTTCTGCAGTGGAGAGAAAAGACAGAACTCAGTAAGACTGCAATGGTTTAAACCCTCGTAAGTGTCATGAAGAGGCAGAGGAAAACTTAAGTAAAGGAGGTCCTATGTCTTGCTGAGAGTTTGTTAAGATGCACAGTTAGGGAGGGAGATGCTGCTGAGAGCGTGGCACAGCACGGCAACAACTCTTTTATCAGCAGCTGGTGCCTTCAAAATCCCAACCCCAGTAGCCTTGTTGGCAGTGATGATAACTGTAACGGATGGAACAGCTATTTTTCATCAAATGCTTGTTAGTCAATTTATTAGACTCCTAATATCCTAATGCACTCATTTGGCAGGCATCTCAGCAAACGAGGCTCGCAGTGGAGTGTACTCACTCAAAGTCACGGTAACTCGCAGGTTGCTGATTTCTCATCAGCACTCAGAAGATAATTTGCAAATGTGCCATTTATCATTATGCGCTTTGTAGGAGCAGATCTCATGAATGGGATAAACAGATAAGAGAGTCTAATAATGAACATTTCCTTCCCAAACAACACTGCCAGCTTCTAGACTATTATGTTTTATGTACCTTGCACATGCTGCACCTCTGTGTGCACCTGAGTTTGCCTGTGCTAGTGAAATAGCTGGGCACACAGTTTCTTAAGGATGGCTGCTAATGCACTTATCCATCTCTCTGCTCAAGGAACACAGAGTTGAACCAGGTTAGACATTGTCTGCTGGAAGACATAAGATTTCTATTTGTTGCAGTTTAAAAGCAATGGGCATGTGTAGATTTCACCATGAAAAGCCACCACTTACCTTCCAGCTTTGCTTTTCTCACTGGAAACACGAGCAACTGTGAAAAACCACTGTCAAAGCGTGCAAAAAGATTATTCAGAGGTGGGAGGGTGAGGATTGTATGGCGGGGGTTGCTGAAGGAGCACTTTTTTCCACACCAAAGACAACAGGCTTTATGGATGCTCTGACCTGCACTGCTGTTCACCGCTGTGTTTGACTTTGCATCGCTGGCTGCTTTTTATTTGCTTGTTCACTTTTTACTGGGAAGAAGTCGAAAGTAACAGAAGCCCCAGTGATCGGTCTGCAAATGTGATTCCCATCTCCCTTTGTGACATTCAGGGTGGAAACACTGCATACAAATCATTACTACTTATTTTTGCTTCTGCAGATGTGATTTTATTAAATGAAAGGTGTAACAAGAAGCCCAGCATAGGCAAGAGCCCTTTTGCCAAATGGCTCTGTGTGTTTAGCTCTGTGACTGCTCTCCAGCAGAGCTGGGAAACCATGCAAAGATATTGATAATTGATTCCGTTTTATATAAGTTAAAAACTAGCTTTTCCCTCCTAGTGTGAAGGTAATGGGTTTTGTCTGTAGAAAGATAATAATTCTATGAACCATTTCTACGCCCTCTACTAAAGAATAGTACAGCTTGCACTTGAACGTAATGCCTGTGTCAGCTCAGCTTTTTAAACATTCATCTTAAAAGAGTCTTCAAGGACTGGAAAGAGATCTTCCCTAGACGCCAAGCTAAGTTTGAGGAACTTAAAAAGTCATGAAGATCCTGTCAATTAATATGTTTATTCTCATACATCTACTCTGGAAAAAAACGTCTTCAGACATGAAAGCTGTTTTCTTTCAATTAAAAAGTTGTCATTGCATTTAGTTTTCATAAATAATGGAGAGGGGATTTTTTTTTTCTCCCCTTTACTCAACTGGGGGATAAACACATCTTTTTTTGCTTCTTACCTTTTTTCTCAGAGTAATCTTCATTTATTGCATGAACAAAAAAAAAAAAAGAAGAAAGAAGAGAGCTAAATTGAAACCTTGTCTCCAAATCTGTATGCAGGAGGTGACTTGATTTAGAAGCTTTAGGTAATTTCTTTTTTGTTCACACTCCTTCAGTTGAAAGGCTTCCATAAGCAGTGTTACAGCACGGAAGGGAGGAGATGGAGAAATTTATCAAGCTATTTATCAAATTATTTTCACAGTCTGTCGAAGTCATAAGCATGCTGGAAAAGAAACATAAAGAGTGTGTTCAGACAGAAGAGCTTGTCTGAGTGAGCTGCCGGACTGCAGCACAACCAGAGACCTGGGGACTGCTCTTGACTGGCTGCATTTGCCCTCAAACCCAGCCCCAGAACTTGTGGTATTGAATCCTGGCTTGACAGATTATGGACTGAGAAAATGAAATAGAAAACATCAAAACTGGCCTAGTGGAATGTGTCCCTGCCCGTGGCAGGGCGTTGGAGCTGGAGGATCTTTAAAGTCCCTTCCAAAACAAACCATTCTTTGGTTCTGTGACTCTGTGATCATTAAGCAGAGGGAGAGGTCAGAGAGAAGGGGACAGACATCCCCTCTCTGAATCTCTGCTAGCTGCAACATCTGGGGATGGTGAAATGGATGGATGAATCTAAATGGTGCCCGTCCTCGGGTGGGGAGTGAGTCGTATCCTGAGAGGGACCCCACTCTTTGGAGAAAACAGCCTTGGAATGTGCATCCTTGGTGGCGGGTCTTGGGAGACAGCACTGGCAAAGCAGAGGGAAAAATAAACAAAAAAACAACTGAGAGTGAAGGAACCAGTGTAGTAAGAAATCTTTAATTTCTAATGAGCTTTAAAGGATTTGAGAGAGTTGATTTTTTTTTTTAAACAAACCAGTTCAAGTACATGCCTTCAGATTATAAAAGTACCTGAAATTGCCTAGAATATCAGCATGCATAGCTTGTTAATATTTACATATATTTACATGGAAAAACAAGAGAAAGATCTACAGTTATTTACAGTCTACATAGGAGAAGAGAAAGGCAGCATAATTGTATTTCCTAAAATACAGTAGTTGAATAGTCAGCACATGCATATTAAGATATATTTGCATGATAGAACGCAAATGTTTTAAGACATACCTTTTTAACTCCCTATGCTAAGGTATAGCATAATAAAGGTAATTTTTTTTTGTTTTGTTTCTAGTCTATTTGCATCAAGTGCTTTAAAATGTTCACTAACACAGCGGCGGCATTATTTACCCTGGCAATTAAAGCAACAGTACACACGATAATTTCCTACTAACTAGCAACAAGCTGCTGGTGAATGAAATATCTATTGTTTCTCATTATCCATCGACCAACATACAGGGATCTCTCCTTGTAAAGGCAGTGCCTAAGCTATCACCATTAATTATAGAAGTAATATAAATGAGACTCTACAGTATGTACTAAATGAAATATTAACAAGACCAGTGTTTTTGAGCCTGAAAGATGCACTAACAGGGCACACTTTACAGCAGGCTATCTATGAAAATCACACATACATAATACAGGAGTGCCTGGCTTACAGCTCTAAGCCTAGACTTTAGAGGCCTGTTTGCTAGATCTGTATTATTGCAAAATACATTCCCTTAATTAGTTTCTGGAAGACAGAGTTAGTAGTTACTTTCTTACCATGATACTTCCCCATCAAACACCCTGTGGTTTCTCAATGCATTGTGTTATTGAACTGTGTGTGTCTGTATGTGTGTGTGCATATGTGTGTGGATCAACAGATGAAAAACAGTCTTTATCCTTAAAACCTAAACAAACAACTTGTTAAATATCTGTCCCAAAAGGTCACTTCCTTAAAAAGCATTGTGTTTTGTGGCTTATTTTTTTTCACTCATGTCTAAAATAAAATTCAGTCTAAAAAATTATCTGTGCAATGAAGGAAGAAGCCAAGTGTCAGCATTGCGATGATATTCTTCAAAATAATGCATATGAAAAAGTCTAAATTTGGACTAGTAATAGTATTAAAAAGCTATATA
Organism: Aleadryas rufinucha; assembly: GCA_013397815.1. Lineage (NCBI taxonomy): Eukaryota > Metazoa > Chordata > Aves > Passeriformes > Aleadryas > Aleadryas rufinucha. The sequence continues at coordinate 74,967 of VZTH01018022.1, forward strand.
AATATATACAGCATATACAGTACTGTATGTATACATACATTTATATAAAGTATATATATAATTAAAGTACAGCAAAACCATAAAACATTTCAATTCAGCATAAGTTAATAACAGAAGTAATTTCAATGAACTTTCATCTGTATATGCCCAAACACCAGCCAGACCAGTTCTGATTATTTAGTTGCAGCAGTGTATCTAATATCTCTTTTTTGGCAGGATATGTTTATTGTCAACAACCTGTTTGCTCAACTCCTTAAATTGCCCTTGCCCAGAAGAATCCACCTTTAGCTGGCAGGTATGAGTCTCAGGAGAACTTCCAGTCCTCCACGGGATTCCCATTTTGACCGTGGCCAGCAAGTTGTGCTAGTGTTTGTATTTGTGATCGTGTTTGTATAAATGTGCATCACAGAAGGTGAGCTGCCACGGATGCTCAGCTGTGAGCAGCCCCAGCAGTGCTGGGGTGCCCAGGGACTGTCCCTGACGTGCTCTTGGCTTCTCACTGCCCTGGCCAGTGCTGGCACACAGGGCAGGGGGCAAGCAATGGACTGCAGCATCATTTCTTCAACCTGATCTCACCCTTACCCCCTTACACGCTAAAATGAAAATCAATGATTTTCTTCAGGGATTTTTCCCAAATCTAGAAATGAGCAGAAGAATGCTCGTTCCTGCATTGCTCCACTGCTCCACACCAGCCTGTGAGAAGATCATAAGCGTTTGCATGCAGTGTTCAAAACTGCCATTTCAAAGGAGCAATGATGTCTTAAAAGTGTAAATCAGGTGTGAACAGGGGTTCAGTGGGCAGGAGAAGGAATTGCAGCACTGATGTGCCAGGAAATGTGGTGTGGATAAAGAGGCCTGTGAGGAGTGCTGCTGCTCCTACCCTGACATGCTGGTGGAGCAAGGTAAAGCCACAGGCTTCATTATAGTTTTTGGAGCTTGAGATGGCTCTGTTTCAGCCTTGAAACATTTTTCAGAAGCTGATCATGGACTTTAATAAGATTCTGGAAAAAAAGGAATACGGTGCTGCCTGTGGGAACCTGCTCCCTTCCAGGTGCTGTGGCAAAAGCATTTCAGTTGCACAGTCTGGTGTTGTCTTAACCATTGTGTGGTTTTAGCTGAGATATCTGTGAAGGGCTGGCAGATACAATACCAGACCTATGGGAAATATGTGCCCTTCTGAAGGACAGCTGTGGAGCACGTGGGATATCCTGAGGCAGCTCAGATGTCTCAAGATCCGTGTTAGGCAACTGAATCCCACCCCTGGTATGCCATGATGGCTCTGCCTAGCATATGCAAAGGGTGGGAGAGATGAATGCATGGATCACCCTTTCAGGGACTGTTTCCCTCTAAACCATCCATTTTTTAATAACTCACTGGTTTTTTGGCTAGTAAGAGTTTTACCAAGTTCTCTGTGAGCTGGGCAAAAAAACCTGGATGTGGGAGGGAAGACACTGGAACAGGACCCAGAGTATCAAACAGCTTCACAGGTTAAAGAATTAAGTTTATACAATAGAGAAAAATAGGCATGATTTTAAAAGCTAATTACATTTTTGTCAGCTATTTTGCCAACCTCGTTCTATATCTTCTACACATTTTAACAATGATTTATAATAGAACACTTTATACTTACACAGTGCTTTTCCAAATTAAGTGTGAAAGCACTCCATAAATCTGAATGACTCCTCACAACACCCCTGTGAGGTGAGTAAATACGAGTACTCTCCCCATTTTATAGCTGGGAAAAGTGAGGTACATGGAGTTGAAGTGACTTGTCCAAGCTCACTAGGGAAGGAAGAGTCAAAAAGAGGAAAACAACCCAGTTCTCCTGACTTGATGTCCTGTATTGTATGTTTTTCTCCTGTGGAACAATTGCAGACAATCTGTTTGATACCGGATGTTGGAGGTTGGAAGTTTTCAAGTGCTATCATTGCTGCAATTGAGAACATACGGGGGGTTGCATAACACAAACAACATGGTGCATTATCAAAGTACATTTATTACAATGGACACGATTTCTTTTGCAAAGTTAAAACCCAGAATGTAAGTTAAATATAGCTGCATATACTGAATAGTTGAAATAATCACTAGGTCTTAATGCCTCAGCAGTTGAAAACAAATCCTCTTTCATGAACTACTGCAGTTTCCTTACTCAAAGAACAGCACACTTATCTCATAATGTATGTAAAGAATACTGTAAATGTGTAAGGGTCTTAATGACACTAAGAAAAGTTACAGCTTGAAACCAACTATGCTTTGCAAGTAGAGAAGCTGATGGAGTTTTGAGTCTTTGTAGTTGGGAATTAGTTGAAAAAGGAATACATCAGAGGGAAAAAAGCAGACCTTTTAGATTTTGGTTTATCCGTTGTATTATCTTCTAAGAGATGCTTTGCTGGTTCAATTGTGGTGATGGGGGAAGGGGGGAGGTGGTTGAGCACCTCTGGTTTAGATGTGGTTCGGTGAGACCTTTGAAAAGACTGTAAATACAGTGTCAGTTCAGGTCGCGTTTTCCTGCTGGCACTTCAGTGGAAATAGGACCTGAAGTCAACTAAGCCCAGTTTGGGGTTTAGATCATATTTGGCAGCTCCAAAGTTTTATTTTTTAGCTGCAGATATGATTTCAGTTTCACGCTCTCCCAAAATAGCAAAGGCAGGTCTCAATTTTGTATTTCCTTGCTGAAAAAGCCATCAAGGAATCCTGTTTTCTTACAGGACATTAATGCATACATATTCTGAGTGTTATTCATAAGATAACTGTGCATCTGGGACTGCTCTGAGTAAGATGACTGCAGCAGGAACTGAACTGTTCTCCTGTCATCTCACAGGCGCGACTAAAACTTGTTCACTGCATTGTTGGAAAAATGACTGCTCCTCACAGCTCTGTGTTATTCCAGTAGGAAAAGGAGCAGAGTAATGCCTGACATTGAGAAGTAGCTCCCACTGGCCTCAGCCATGGGTGATATCACCAAACAGCTCTTAATATTGCTCCTAAAAACACTTCAGATACTGAGGAATCCTGGAGGTTGAATGAGGACATGAGGATTTTAGACTTGCTAGTGTTTCTCAGAAGAGGTCATTGCACTCCACATTGCTCACAAGGACTTGGGCTTGATAGGAAAAAAAGCTACCCATTCAAACTACAGAGAAAGGAATAAGAATGATTTGAGAAAGCTCTGCACCTCAATCCCAGCTGGGGTTTGCTAGCAGTACCAGAAGGAGACAAATCCATTCTGAGGGCAGTTTTCTCCCAGCTGCCCCCAGGCAGCACAAACCCCACAGGGCCCACACCAAGCATCAGCATCAGGCTCACAACGAGCAGTGGAGCAGATCCTCAGCCACTGCTCCTATCTGTGGAGTCTCTCAGAAGGCAACAAACCTGTGCTGATTCCCACCAGGTGGAGATGAGGCTTGAGGAATGTAAAACTGCAGCTGTCACTTTAGGGTTTGGTTTGGATAATTTGGAACCAATCATTGTGGAAACAGGTTCTGTATCATTTAATTTGTTATTCCAAGGAGATTTTATATTTTGCATCAAATTGGGAAAATGGCCACTGCTGAAGCCAGCTGGTGAGGAGTTTTCCCTCTAACAGAATGAACTCGTCAGGGTGCTTATCAGAGGCACAGAGAAGGTACAGGACACCCCATTGGTTTCATGAAATATGTTCATGCTACCTTGGTTGCTAGGTTAGGTCAGTGGCTGGACTCGAGGATCTTCCCCAACCTTAATGGCTCTAGGGTTCTACCTCACACTGCTGTCTAATGAGTTATTCGGCTGTACTTGGTATGCTCACAGTGCCTTTGTGTGGATCTGATATTTTACTGTTAGGGATGTGTTGGCTTTGTCTAACAGTCCTGATATGAATAACAGGAACAGCCTGAAGAGTTTTAAGGACTTGCCTTTTTATTTGACTTGAGCTGCTTGCTTTGAATCTGGCCCTTGTCACAAATACTCTCCTCTCATGTCATTTTGAATTCACCTCTTTCCACTGGCCATCTTTTAAAATGCTCTGTGCTGAACTTAACCTCAGGCTACCAAGATAACTGGCCTTTATCCTTAATTTTTCATAAGAAAATAAACCCCTCCTTTTCAAATAAGCTGATCCCATCTCCCTGGCAGACAATGTTGAGTGCTATGTGCTCTTAACAGAGTTTAGAGTGGATCCTATTCATTCATAGTTGATAAATATACAGATAAGTTATGGCTTTGTTTCTATTATTTATATGCTTGGAATGTAAACTTGCTTCAGAACAAAAGTCTAATTTTAGAAAATAAACATGCATTTGAAGGTAGACAAATCTAAAAACTAAACATTAACTGTGTAATATGTTTTCTTATCAGGAACATAAATGGTATCTCAGAATACTAACGGATGCATTACATATATTAATGAGGGTTTTACCATGTACTGTATCTCAAGAATCCCTTTTCTTTTACTGTTAAGATATTCAATATTAATTTGCATTCAGTGCCATCAGTTACAAATTGTCTGCTAGCAGTTATGAAATAAATGCCTATGAACTAGTAGCTACTTAGTATTTTCAACTCAACAAAGGATTTTGGGAGGACGGATAATTTAGATCTTTGAGCCTCAACTATAAATAAACAGCAACTGCTGTATAAATCCCACCCTGCTGCAGAGGAAGATTGTATTACAAAACTGACAAATGATTTGCAGAAGAGAATGATGAACCCTTATTACTAAGACACTCTTCAACTTAATCCAAAACAAGATTCCCGGGTAATTTTACGTGCGCTGGAAAGATTGATAGCGTGGTGCTTGCCCAGCAGCTTTCAAATGTTTGACTGGATCGGAAATGGCATTGAGGCATGATTAAAGATTCAGTTGGGCTTCTCACAAATTCTTTATCCTGTGTATTCATTATTGCAACCCACTGCCTTTGTTGCAGGTTAAAGAAGGCTGACCCCAGCTCTGGTGATTAGCACCCTGTACAACTGATGGACCTATGGAAAAAAATGTTTAGGTTGCCTGACGCTTTTAGCATTGTTTATCAGCTGGAATTGTTGGGAGGGGGGGCCTTAATCACAATGGATCAGGGAGAGTCTGTGACAACTGACAAGCTCATTGTTTAAGACATTTTTTAACGAAGTTGTTAACATTAATTCTTTTATATAGTACTCTAATCTTCTTCAAATTATGTTCTGACATGGCACAAACCGCTTGGCATTGAAAGTCATTCAACAGTGATTAAAGTGCTCTTTTTATTGGTTTAAGAATGTTTCATCTTGTATCAGCAGTATGGAATTGTTTACTAATTAGATTCCCTAACATCCTCTGCTGTTGTATGCTGATGATATGTGAACAGGAAAGCTGATGAGCAAAAAATTAAAACTTGTTACTAAACTGTCATAAGGCCCAGCATATAAAGATGTCATTCAAAGGACTGTGTTCATAAGGGATAAACAATATTTGCTGAGAAACAGAGCAGTTTCTGGCTAGCAGTGCAGGCAGTTTGCACTTATCTGCAGCTCTGGCTCCTCACAGAGGTTTGTGGGATCAGAGTCGTAGATGTAAAGGAGGGATCTATCCCTTGGGACCTTCCCATTCAGCTCAGCATATATGAGGCTTCTAGGCATCCCACTTTGGGCAGGAGGTTGGGCTGGACACCTCTTGATACCCCTCCCAGTCCAAAGTGGGATTTGATTCCTGTGATGCTCACTCCCCTCTGTCCTTAGACAAGTCACTTAGGCAGATCCTCAAGTGTCTGAATGCAACCAGCTCACATTCACCAAAGGAAATTAGGTGCTTAAATGGCTCTGAGAATCTGGGATTTACCTTCTGTTATGTAGTTTTGCTGTCTGAGGAATTCTCCTAGGCTTGATGAGTTCATGTTTGTCCATTATTGTGAGATACTAAAGCTCTACCCTCTGTCAACAAAGGGATAAATATGACTGCATTTCTCTTAAGTAATAAGAAAGGTACTTTTCTTTCAATGATAGAACCATTGAATTTCCTTCTTCCAAAACAGCCAACATGATTGAAACATTTAGAAAGAAGTAAGGATACACACAGCCAAAAAGCAAATGGCACGTTGCTTACATCCAGTTCTCAGCAAAACACTGGAGGCATCGCAAGATAAAGTGCTTTGGGCTTCCAGCCACATAATCTTTTATCGCTTAAAGTAAATATCCTATGCTCACACAGGGAAAACTATTCTCTTCTTCTGGAGTCTAGCTTGTGTCAATGCTCAAGGTATAAAGCACTGCTGTTGTGCTCTAGGACGTTTTTCTGTCTGCTGAGAATTTTGTTTAAACGTCGTCAAATTCGACTCACTTGAAAAGATAAATTATTGTTTGGGTTGGATTTTAAACTGCTCTGATAAACTTCCATTTTATGAATTAGCTGAACTCTATTAGAGATAGCCTGAGTTTAGCTTGGCTGGACAGATGCTTTTCAGCAATAGCTTGAGGGCTCTCGCTCTGCATTGGGCAATTTAGTTTAATTTTACCTTTCTAATGAAAGTCCGGTTGAATTGCTTGCAAAAAACTAATAATACTCTTTAGGGGCTTTGAGGTATTCTAAACAGCTGAATACAGTGATCATACCTGTACTGTGGAGCTTTATAGGATAGTTGAAATGAGCATAGAAATTTTATTGTTCTCTATTAATATTATTTTTAGTAGAACTCTCTTTCATTTCCTCTCCCACCTTTAAGATACTTTCTCTTTTTTTAAAAAAGATACTGGTTAAATAAGAGGATTACTATGTATCATACTAACTTTAAAAATATTTTGGTCTCTTGATAAATATATGCCTTTCAAAATACTTAATACAGACAGTTTTGGTTTACCTTGTGATGGGAGATCATTTCTAAGCTGTGGAGTCATCATTATCAGTTTAATCCCATCTGCTGAGGAAAATGCATGTCTTGCAAACAAATATGCACTTCTTTGCTGCTACAAAGTTGAGATGCCTCAAATAAGGAGAATTGGGGCTTTTTAAACTGCTTCCTGTCCTTGAAGGATGAGAATGCAAAGTAGAGGTCTTCTTCAGGTTGACCCCCTAGCAGCACCCTGAGTTTCCTTGGTTGTAACAATGAAAGGCCAAAAAAAAGAGGAGTGGAGGAAAATCACAAGAGATTGAAGCCTATTCTATTTTCCCATTAAATTATCTTAATGCGGCAACAACTAATTTCTCTTCATTTACTTTTTCAATTGCACTTGGCAGCCTCTTTATTCTGATTCCTATCAGCTCATAATTAGTTACTACAGAAAGGACTAAGATGTACATAAATAATCATAAGATGCCAGATAAACTCTATCGGTTTTAAATTAGTGTTGTGTTTTGCTAATGCGCTCTCACCTATTATTTTTAATTATAGTTTACAAAGCAAAATAGCTTCTTGCCCTCTCTCCAGCTGTTCTGGCACTGTGCTTTTAGTCTGTGCCAGGGAATAGCCCATCACCCGTGCCAGGGTGCTTGCCCCAACCCTGTGGCCTCCATCTGCAGGTTTCTGTTGGGAAAATTCAGAGAAACCCACTCTTCCTGTTCAAATATAAGTTCGCTTGGTATTTAACTAAAAAAATAAAAGGGAAAGGGAAAGGAAAAAAAAAAGGAGAAAGCAAGAAAAATAAAAAAATCCCTTCTGATCCACAAAAACCTCTAATCTACCCACTCCATTTCTTAAAGCATTATAAGACATGAGAAATGGCTGTTACAGAACAAAACTCCACTGGAAAGCCTCGTGTCTGTGCAGAAGCAGCCCCTGTCTCTGCCTGCAGCACAGACGCTCTCACACGGCAGCAGTGGCAACTGCCATGGGGAGACTGTTGATCCAAGATCCATGGGCAGGTTTGGCACCAATCCCGACTGCACTTTACATGATAGGTCTTAATTGGAGTGCCCAGGTTAATTTTGCACAAGAGGTTTAGAAAACCCAAACAAACCAAATCCATCTATCAGGTTGTGTTGCAGGTTGGGACTGGGCAGTGGGGGTGCCTGGGCACACAGTCAATGATCTCTGTGATGCAAAGGGAAGTTTTGAGGTGCTGCTTTTCAACCCGGATCAACTGTTCTGGTGTCAAACACCACCTGGGCAGCCCCTGCCACCAATCCAGGTTTTTACCGGAAAGGGGCAAAAAACCTGAGCCTGTGGCTGTGCTTCAGGATTCTCTTTTTCTTTTCTTTAGCTCTAAGAGGGAAGGAAAAGAAAAAGAGGCCTCATTGAAATGGTTCTTAAATAAGTGTCCAGGAGGCAGGCAGTGCCTTCAGCGGGGCTGCAGCCTTGCCACCAGGCGGGTTCCCCTGCCAGCCACGGTGCTTTCCCAGCGCTCGCACGGGACACAGCTTCAAAGGGCTGTGGTCGAAATTACGACGACGATAATAAACGATAAAACATCTCTCTATATATTTATATTGTCTTGCTTATTTTCTCTCTCTCTCTCTTTTTTTTTT